>JASFAX010000091.1:460000-500000 GCA_030737875.1 Allium sativum | reverse complement strand
TACAGGGGAAGGGGGGAGAGAGGGGAGGGGGAGGGGGAAAAGGGGGGGTTACTCCATCTCGAACATTTCTCTTATTTGATAAATTGAATTATCACATTCACATTTCAATCTAATTAAAGATTCGTTAAAACTCTAGTCAGTTGTTACTTAATGATTTTTCAACTTGGGAAAATAATCTTTTCTTTATTTGGGTTGAAGAAAAAATGTTATTTAAAACACAGTTCACGATAAACCCAAAGTCAATTTCCAATAATATGGAATCTTCATAGAAATTTGAACAATGTACAATAGATATAAATTTCCATACCAGACTAATACCATAAACAAAATAACTGCGAAGCCTTTTAAATTCCATAAATAGTAAATGCCTTTCTTCACAGAAGCTCATCAATATTTTTATTTATTGAATTCCATTCCATTCAATTCCAATTAAATTAAATAAACTGGAAAGCTTCTCTAAATCTTATTTAAAAGATTTATTCCTTTCACTTATAGGATCAAGAACAATATTATTTAAAATACGATTCACAACGAACCCAAAATCTAATTTGATACTAAATATAAGATATTAAATGGAAAATCATGTCGACTTCCATTTAAACCCGTTCCAATTTATATGGAATTCTTGGTTATGTAATGACCCATTTGCAAATCCAATTTGTTATTTCTTAAAATCATTGGATTTTTATACTAGTTATTAACTAGTTTATTCGGATAAAAATATCTTTTATCATTTCAAAACTTGGAATATTTCATCCAAAATCTTTCCAAATCATTAATTATGATTTTACATAATTTTTCCATATTTTTAATAATTTTGTTAAGGCCCTTACAGTCGGTTTCCAATATCGACCACCATATTACATCCATAACGACCTTTTCTGAAATTGATTTGGATATATTTTAAAATCTAACCATTCGAATTTAAATCACTTATATTCATTGGAATTATCCTTTCAATACAAATCCAACGGTTCCGGTTTAGGAGAATTCGACGGTCGGATCTTCCATTATGTCAATTTGAAGTTAATGGTTGAAATTTGCAAACATTCGATGCGCAACGCGTTCTATTCAAGCCACATAAATACATATAATATGTATATCATTGATTTCCACTTAAAACGTATTTAATAAAATGTTTAAATTTATTTAAAAATAATTTCAAGTTCCATTTCAATTTTAAATTAAAACTGAACATCCCATTTTATTTTAATCTCAAAATGATAATATTTTCAAAATGTCAAATTTTGAAATTCAATCTTCTCAATATTCATTATAAAAATGAATAAAATCGATATAAAAATCCATTCGAGTTAAAATAGCGTTCATATACTTAACTCGGCTTCATAGTCATTTCAGTTATGAATATTTCAATATTTTCTTATCCACCCAAAATCGGACATCAAAATCATATTTTGATTATTCACTGAATTTTATTTAAAATATTCATTTTTTCTGAATTGGAATCAAACTCGATCAATTACCATATAATTTTATTTATATGGTTTCCATACATCGCGTGTACTCAAAAATAGTGATAAACAACTATTAAACAATCCATTCACATCTAGAGTGCAATTTACAACTGTATAAGCAATAAATAATTAATTAACGCTTATAGCAGCCTGTCAATCAATCGGTTGACATACAATTAAATCCAATGGAGATGTGAATTAATTATCATCCCTAGACCCGTGTGGGGTTTCAACCAACAACAACGAATTCAAGTTAATTACTAGTTAATAAATTTAACCAATTCTAATTTGATTCGAATTATTTTTCTAATTAACCAATTTTCACTGTTTAAATTATAAATGGATATTTATAATTTAATTTCAACTACCACAACTATATTAACATTATTTTTATATGTTAAACAACCCAAAATCACAAACAAAACATAATACAATCAATCAGAACATCCATGGTGTTTCAAACAACAGTGAGGTGAGCTAACAGGCACCGTACAACATTTGTGATAATTAATAACGATAAAAATTAACACTGGCAATCAATATATTCAGTTATAAAATAAATAAATGTACAAATATTTTGAGTGAGAAAGTTTTCACATTGATTTCCACTCCATCAGTCTTTTATTGAGGATTTTAGTTATTTAACTTTGCTTAAAATTCAGCTTGCTTCGTTTCTGTTCAGTTCAGTTCCATGTTATATTGCTCGCTGATACGAGCGCACCGCAACTGAAATCATCGAATTCCAATCTCTTATGAAAAAGATATGGTATTTAATACATTAATTACAAAAATTAATATAATTAATTAAACTAATTACATCCTTATCCCTCCTTAATCCTCCTTCCATCTTAACATTTTCAGGTCGACATCATTTTTTTTAGCTCGCCGGCTAGGGTTTAACTTTGCATGTCATACGAGGCACGAGGAACCGATCATTGGTCACCAGGAGGAAGGCCGAAGCCTCCTCTTCCCACAGCGGCGGTGATGCATCACTCGGTGGCCCCACGTATGCTGGTGTCGAGCTCGAACGATGTGGCTTCAAGCCATAATTTTAACCAACCCACTCCATTATACTCCATCATCTCCATATAGAACTGAAGATCGAAAGCAGCTCTATGAGTTTTATTTTATAAGAATTGGAAATCAGTTGTTTGATTGGAAGATATTATGGGGAGAAATTTTAAACGATGTGAATCGTTCATCTGTTGATTGCGGCTCACAGAAAGTGGTTGACCGTAGTTAATAAGGCTGGGGTTTTGACCTTATATATATATAATTTTAATAATATTTTAATTCGTCTAGGTGAGATTTTTCATTCAAACTCCAAATCAAACCCAACGACTGTCGTTCATAACTAAAAACCCCATTCCGGACAGAATGGAATTATTTCGTAATCCAATTCAACAGTTTCGATCAGTTTTTATCGAAACTAAAATATAAATTAATATAACATTCAATATTGGATTCCAATGTATATTTTTAATTTACGAGGGCCACATACTAACTCCAAAAATTACAAAAATTGAAATCTACCTATGTTTTGACAATACGGTCCTAAAAAATTAATTTCGTCAAATTTGGAGACCGTTTGAAAAATGACCTTTTTATTAGCTTATTAAATTCAAACTGAAATTGAAAACGCGTTTAAATTTACTACGCCTGACTTGAAAATTTAAACCTAACAATAATTTGATGTTTTGGATCCAACAAAAGTAGTTTGTTGAAAACGGAGGTCGTTTGCATAATGGCTATTTTTAAGGGCTATATAATATTAAAATATAATTAAATTTTATAGCGACTATTTTAAATTTTAAACAGGACATAACTTACAATTTATAAAGTGAAATCTCAGTTTCTCACATTCGTTAGAAAAATATAGTCAAACCAATTCTAATGTTTCTTGTCTTATCAAATTCTGATTTATACTGAATTATGTACATTCATTTGAAATTTTGAAATCGAAACTTCAAACTACCACGCCATTTCAAGCTTGTTTTATAATAAAAATAAATTTATATGTTCTAACTTCGCTTTAAAAAAAATTCGTCGTTTATTCTCAAATTAAATCGTATAAAATACTTAATTTTTTGTTAAAATCAATTAAAAATGTTCCAAAAATACGGGTTGTTACAACCCTCTAGTCAGTTTCTAGTTACCTTTACTCCATTCCTTAATTTCTTATCAACGATTCTCTTTTTTTTCTATGCTTAGAAACATCTCCGATTTTATTTGGAAAACGTTTCCAAAATATTCCAATTTAATCTAACTTGATTCTTTATCTTAAATAAATAATTATACATAACTAATTGAATAAATAAACAAATCTTGATTAAAAAGGGAAGTAAATAATACTTTCCTGGATTTGATATAATCGAACCTCAATGTATAACTCTATTTCAAATAATTTCTATTCGATTAACGTTCCTAACTTCGAAATAAACTCATTGTTTTAACTTAACTTGATTTCTAAATTCACTTTTGAATTTATCACTTCCAACATTTACCAATCTCCTTTTATAGCCAATTTAATCTGCAAAATGTTTTCTTTTAAATCATTATCCGCTTTAAATATGAATATTATTCCCTTATAGAGAACTGGACTCGTTTTATCAGATAAATCTTGATTCAAATAGTCAATACTAGTTACAAGTAAAAATCCCATTTATTGATTTTTTTTATAAATTTACATTCATATTTCATTTCATAAATTCCATTTATAACTATACCTCTCGTTAATTATAAATCAAAATTTATAATTAAATCTTTACTTCATATTCTATTATAGTTTATTGGTTCCAAACCAAATCTTAGTTATCTTATCAAATCCCAGATTGTATAATATATAACTGTTAAAAATAAATTATTTTAATAACAATCGACTTCGTCGAATTATAACTACAAACCCTTGGTTTTATTTAGTTCTATTGACATTCGAGCATCGAAATAAATTCCATCGTTTTCCATTTCCCATTTGTTCATTCTTGAATTTATATTTCCAATTTATTTAATCACATTTATTTCATATCATTTATAAATATCGTTTACAGATTATACCACTCTTTTTATATAATTAACCAAGTTACTACATTTCAGCCAATCGGAATTTAATTTCTATTTTATAAAACCCCAATATCTTTTCCAGTATATTCGAATATATTTTATGGTATTTTAATACCAATTATTTCGGGTCAATGTTGTTCAGAACATTCCCAAATACATAATAATCAACTGTAGACTATTCGTCACATCATATAATGCAATATATGAAAAACAACAATATAATTGTTGAGGAATCTAGTTGGATCCCTTTAACCTGTCTCCCTGCATCCATAGATGTTAATCAACATAAATAATACTGATTCCATATCAATATGAGATATTAAAATAAATAGAATTAGAATTTAATCAACAATTTATATATATATATATATATTATTTTAACCAATTAATTAGCAAATCATTCAAACAACCATCACACACAACATCCAATTATTATTATCAATATTAAATAACATTTATAAAATTTTAAAATGGAATAGAGTTAACGAGTTTACTCACCTTGATCGTTAACTGTTAAATAACGATTAATGTTCCATAAATCATGCATTTAATTCCATCATACTTTGTAACGAGCTCCAAATCTTTCCAGACTAGTTCCATTGTGTAGCATGAGTCCATACGATTCCAATATAATAGACCGTTCGTAAAACTGACCACGTACGGATGATATATTATACATACAAGTTTGTATACATTATTAAATTTAATTATACTTTATATAAATTTAAAACTTTGGTCCTTACCTCCTTTTCAATAATCGGCCCACGCAATTTCGAATACCCTCCCATCCACTCCGCCTGCCACATCTTTGTTCCATTTACCCATTCAATTCATGCAGTTTCTTTTTTTCGTATTGGGCTGTACTTGCACTGTCGGTTCATCCACACTTCATAGCCCACGTGAATAGTTTTTCATCTTCTCCAATTGAACTGCAGTATTAAAATGCAGGCTCCAGGTATTCATCAACCACCATTGTCGCATATTTGAAGACCACGTTCTTTCCCAGCTCTTCACCATTTCCAAGACCGAACCCACCACATTCTTCTCCTCCATATGCTCAACCTCCTCATCCACTCCTCCCGCCACTCGAACCACACCCCTTCGTCGCAACTTCCCAAGCACGGTTGCATCCAGGTCCTCTTCTACCCCAACGTATCCCATTCTAACTCTTTATTTTTTATTAATACGAGCTTAGCCTTTCTATTTACCGACCCACTTCCATAAACTTCAGATCCACGTAAATAGAGCACCACTCCCTTTTCTTCTTCCCGAAAGCCCAAAAGTTCTTTCTCCCAGTATCATCTTCCTCCTGTTTTTAGAAACCGTGCTACAGCTACTATATTTTTTTCCACCATTTCCCTAACTTAGTTCACCAGTGTCAGGATCTCTTCCACTTATTGCAGTCAATGTTGTTACATTGGACTCGAGCTTCTCCACCCACATGCAACTTTGATCCAGCGTGCATAGTAAAGGAAGCTGCAGCATCATTTGACGCCATTTGCCACTAATGCGCCTTGCCACCATGAGCATGGCTGCACCGCCTGCCCGACTTCCAGCGATCTCCATCTTGCACCATGACGATCCTTAGCTAGTCACGGCTGTGTGAAACCCATGAATAAACGCAAATTGTAGGGTCGAAGAGAATTATAAAAGCTTCGAAAGACATTAAAATTGTTCAAAGTTCTGAAAAACAGGAAGAAAGGAAATGCTAGGAGGTATTTATAATGTGAAGGAAGATGCTTAACGCTGAAGCATTAGGCATGTTATAGAGTAGTTTAGCTATGTATTTTCATTTCTTCCATCATTTTTCTTTTTTGATCTGAAACCGTAGGTCGGCAATGCTAGTGACTATTCGCGGAGGCAGACTGGGGATGTAGGTGAAGCACTTACTTTGCATGCAAGGAAAGAAATATAGGGTGGGTTTTTTTCTTATATTGTTAATATGTTTTAAAGAAAAAGAAACAAAACGGTACTATATCTTAGATTTTAAGAAACCAAAAAAACAAGTATTAAATAAATAAAAACATGGAGGTTATATGTATATGTTTATTATAAAAGTTACATACCCCGATTTACCCAATTCCATCCACGTACGAGCATCTAAGGACAAAAATAAGAATACCATTATATCGAGTGATGTGTCACGACTCCAAAAATATAATAAAATAGACTAGTTAACTTATTCTATAAAGTTCCAAAAATGTTAATTTTTGGTGTAAGATATGTTAAACAAAAAGTTGCTTATTTTCCAAATAAGAATTACAGGAAAATTCTATAAATTAAATTAAAAATACATCTTAAAATCTTATCAAGATTCAAAACCAACATTTAATTATATTAAATAATTGTTATGGCTTATAAATGATTCCATAGCGATTTTCTGAAAATTTAATTTGGACATAACTTACAATCTATAAGACGAAAACTCAAATTTTCACTTCCATTAGAAAAATACAGTTAATTAGATCCCAACATTTCTTGTTTCAAAGAAATCCGGCTAATAACGAATCTTGTATGGTCGTTATTGTTCAAAACTCAATATTACGAACTACCGCGACGTTACGAGCTCATTTTAAATTATGTCATAACTAAAACGTTCAATGGTCGTTTATATAAACATATTCGTTATTCTAAATAAATCCTGAACTGAATTATATCCTTTAAATTGTCAAATTTACTTTATATTTTCTATAACGACCCATATTTTCGAATAGTTTATTTTAAATATTTAATATGGTTTTAAATATTGAATTGATAATGTAAATGGATATTTATATAGAATTTATCGATTTATAATCAAATATAATTTAATTTGTGTATATCGAATTATCATAAATTGTAAATAGTTGAAACCGAAGTTAAAAACTGAATCGAAACAATTCAGATGATCAACATTAATTGTATCTGAATATAGGCGATAATAAAAATAATTTATTACCAGCGAATTGATTAGTTCTGAATTTAAAATGATATATAGGTTGAAATTAAATTTCAGAATATATACTGTTCAGTTCAGAATAGCGTTATAGCATTTAAATGACAGTGGTTACGTTAAAATAGCAGTTCGTGGTTTAAATTAATGGACCCGAGATAATTTTAGTGGATAAGATCAAAATCGTATTGAAGATCAAATCAGAATCTGATTGAAAGAAATAAAGATCTCTTTATTTCAAATCAGTTTAGTCAAAATCAAATCATATTTAATTTATATGTACCATACACTGACAAATTCCTTAACAACTAAGTTCCCATTTTTCTATAAAATCGCGATTACCTCCCATTTCTACTTCTCTTGGTATATTTCCAGTTCTCAGCAATGTGAAAAAAATCAGTTCCTCTTAAATTCATTCCAAAATTCTTGAAATAAATTTCGATCCTTTTTCATTTCTCAGTTCAGAAATAAAAAGCAAATCCCTCTCCCTTGTTTCCTCTATTTTGAAACATAAATCGAAATGGTCCCCGTTAGTTCCGTGCTCGATTTCGAGCGGTAGTGGAATTGGAGCAAGAACACGATGATTGTTTGAAGGGTGGTTTTGGGTTGGTGCGGTTGTTTCTGGGTGTTCGAAAAGATGATTTGCTCGAACATAGGTTTTGTTTCATTAACTACGTGGAGGCCAGGGGGTTGATTCAAAGCTGCTGGACGAGGAGTGGAGGTTCTAGTTGAGTTCGAGTAGTACGTGGTTCAACGTGTTTATGGCTTGGGATTAACCGATGTTGGTATGCGGTTGTTTTAGGGGAGAGATGTTCGAAGTCTCGTTGTTTTCCCGGTGTAGGTCAGAGTAGCTCATTCAGATCTGAGAGAAAATCAAGAGTCGATGTCGGGGAAAACGGGAAAAGTCGAAGTCACTATGTACATTGGAGGACGGGATTTCCTGAAGCTCGACGTTTTCAAAAGAGCAGCTGAAGTGAAGCTCAAATACGTTGATGTCGAACTGTGTGGATTTTTGGAATGGGTACTGTGATTATTGGAGCTCGTAAGTTGGTAATCACGATGGCAGGAAATGGAGCCTGCGACAGGAAAAGCTGGTGATGGCAGTTCAGTGATGGACGTTAAATACCAAGGAGAGGACACTTTTTTTCTTTACAGTGAAGTAGATTCAGATTTCTAATTGAGTGATTAAGGTATGAATTCAAATTAAAATGGGTAGTTAACTTAAGTGTTTATCTTAGTGTAAAATAATTTTAATTTAAATGCATGGAAAACTATTTATATAATTAGAAATTGATTAAAGTAAATTAGTTTATTTAATTGGAAATTGATTAAATATATAGAAATTAGTTAGTAAAGAATAAAATCTGTAGGCTAATCAGTTAAGGTTTAAATTAGAATTTAGTTTACACATGAGTAATTAATTAAATTAAATTTGTATAAATTCGATAACTGAAATTATAATTATTTTTGTTTACATTAGAAAACAGAGGTACGAAGGAATCGTGAAATCTATACGATAGGCTTAAATGGGGTACTCGGCAAATTGAAACCACGGTGAGTAAATCTCACTCAATTTATTATTTTGAATTATTTTTTTAGTCGTTAAAAATAATTGATGGTTGTTTGGTTGCATTAAATTATTACTGTGGCTATTTAATACATATTAGTTATTTAGGATTGGTGTTTGTGGTTATTATATATATATATATGTATATATGTATATATATATATATATATATATATATATTGGTGGTTGGATTCCCGTAGTATCATTAGCGGATGCCCGCAATATCATTAGCGGATGACCCTATACGCCCCACGCTATGATAGTGGATGACCTTCTATACCGCGATATCCTGCCTCGAAGTAGGATGTGTATTATTTATGTTGGCTAATGTCTGTGGATGCAGGGAAACAGGTTGGAGCTATCCAACTGGATTCCTCAAAAATATTATTATTTGTTGTTTCACATATATTATCATATATGATGTGTTGGAAAATATGTGTTAGACAATTGGATGTTTTTGATTGGTTTAATGTCACTGGCCCTGAAATGTTGATATATAAAAATATCAAGGAAAAGGATATTTTGACATTTAAAGGGGAAAATCTATTTATCTAAAATAGAATTTGAATTTCAATTGTGCTATAAATATATTAACTTGTTTGAATATATGAAACAAGTAGTGAATTTATAAATATGTTCATAAATTAATAATGCAGAGAATTGAAATGAATTTATAAACAGTGTTTATAAATGAAGTGGAAAAATTATCATTTTATAATTTGAATATTTAAATTCAAATGTGAATTTAAAAATTGGGGAAATCATTTTAAAGAAATAAACGATGAGATTTATTCTGATGTTCAGAATATAAATTGAATTAAAATAAATCCATAAGGATTTATGATTTCAATTCGATGAATTCGAATTTATTTAAATAGAAGTAAAATTGAGTATGAAAATAAACTGGGTGTTATATATATAAGTTATTATAAATAGAAAGTTTCAAAATAAGGTTTGGATTTTAAATAGATTTCGAAATAGACTTGTTTAAATATATGAAACAAGGAAATTTATAAAAATGTGTTTGTAAATATAATGAATTAATTATCAAGAGATAACTTAAATATTTAAATTCAAATATGAATTTAAAAATAGGATTTGAAATCATTCGAAAGGGAACAACTGTTTTATTCTGCAATTCGGAATATCAAAGGGGTGGAGTTTCAAATAGAAATTTGAAAAGGGAACTTGTTTAAATATATGAAACAAGGAAGTCGAATTTACAAATTGTGTTATAAATTTGGTAAAATAAATTATCATTTGGATAATTTGAACCATTCAAATTCAAATAGGAATTTAAAAGTAAGTTGGGAAGTGCTTTGAAACAAAACGATTAATTATATTTCGGAATTCGGAATATATGCTGAAGTGAGAAAAATCCAAAGGATTTATAATCAGAATTCGATTGTATAGAATTTTATAAATAACTTATTTATAAAAGGAATTGGAATTAAATATAGATGGTTGAAGGATAAATAAATTAATTACCAAGTAAGGGAAAATCGACAATTATAGATAATATGAAATATTAAGTTGAATTTGGAAAATTGGTTTAAAATATATTAAAGTATATTAGAATTGAGTTAGAATTTATATATAAATGGAGTTTAAAACATTTATATATTAAATATAATTAAAACGAGCTCGTCGCAGCGTGGTAGTTCGTAAATTGGCGATTCAAACTTCGGTTGGGTATATAGAACTCAAATTAAGTCGGAATTCTTTGAAATAAGAACTGTAAGGACCAATTAGATAATAATTTTCTAATGGAAGAGAAAATTCTGAATTTCATCGTATATATTTTGAGTTATGTCAAAATCAAATTTTCAGAAAAAAGTGCCATAACTGTTTAAAGACCATAACGGTTTATTTAAATAAATTAAAGGATTTTAAGCAAATAAAATCTGAATTTCTATTTAGAAAAATCCAGATTTGAGTTATAAAACATATCTGAACTCTAGTGGAGTAATGAAATGATTTTTGAAACAAAAATCAGATTTTGTTAATTATTGAATAGAATTAACTAATTTGAAGAATAATTAGTTATTGGAGTTTTGAATTGAAATTGGGCTTTGGATAAGTAAATTGGGATTGTACATTTATATTCGAAATCAAATATGCAACTTGAATCGAAAATGGAATTCAATCTATTTATAAGCAAGTTGATATTATATTTGAACATGTTATGTTCAAATAAAGAAGTGAAATAGGCAAAATAGCTAATTAGAAAATAAATTGGCGAATTGGGTTAAGACGAATGGATTGAGTGAAACCAAATGGGTAGGTATGGAAACGAAGTGTATGAAGATTATAAATTGTGAGCCCGACAAAAAATACATGTTTAAATTCCATATGATGTTTTATGCGGCGTGTCGGCAAGCCGCATGGCTTTTCAATTTTCTTTTTGAATGGAGAGGGCATGTATGGCGGTTTGGGGATTTTCCCGATGCTCTCGGTACAAAGGAGGTTATGGCGAAATTTTCCGAAAATTTAAGGATTTAGAATATTTTTAAGAAAATTGGATAACTAGAAATCAATATATCAATATACATAGAACCCGGTAAGGAAATGAACTTAAAAATAGAATATTATAAATAAAAAGGAAATCAAAAATCTGGTAATAAAAAAAGATATATATATATACACGTTTAAAAAAATGAATAAGTGGTTTTTATGGTGTTGATGATTTGAGATAAGTTGTCTTGTTTGTTTCGAAGTTAAAGATGTTATTCAGTTAAGGTCTAATAGGTAATTATACCCCAACTTGATTTATTTCATTATTAACTGATAAACAACAAGATTCAGTCCCTAAGAGAGATGTTTAAAGAGTTTAGTTGAATGCAGTGTTTTGGGTTGTTGTGACAATGTTTTATACAACATTCGTTTGAACCTAAGTAAGTGGAAATTTGGAAATATAATAATAAATATTTCCTGAGTATAGAAATAAATGAAAGGTCGTGGAAGAGATAAGTAACTGGAATATATTCCAATTATTAATAGAAGTTATTTTCTAAGTATAGAAAATAAAAGATAGCGAGATATGGAAATGTTTTCCCAACAGCGTAAGAGGCCAAGATGATTATTGAAAATATTTGGTTAAAAATTTTTTGTAAGGAAATGAAGAAGTGATTTAATTAATGAAATATTAATTAAGAGGCCCACTGATTTGTTGATGGTTGGAATGTTTGTTTATTTTACTTCGATAGTTAAATAACTGATTATCGAAATGTTTGCCAATATCGTTGTCAATATGGAGAGACCGGTTGGATTATTATCCGAGAACTACTCCGTATTGGTAGTAGCGTTGCAAACCAGATTATATGAAGATAATCGAAGGCGGAGTAAAGTGCAATGACTTTTTCTATTAATAGAAATTGTGCCTTCGGTTTTGTTCAGTCCCAGAACGAACGTGTATGGACGAGTGTCTGACAGAGTATTTCCAATGATCGCATACGTTGGTCTGTATAAATATACATGGTGGCGGAGAATTTATTCTCTTGGAATAATATCTAGATTATATTTATGCAAATCAATTAGTGATTAACAGATCTGACCATGTGGCATTCAAAGTGATTATGCTATCAATTAATGATAAGTAATCGTAGCCTCAGGCCTCAACAACCGGGAAATGACAAAAATCGGGCAGGCAGCATGGCTTTATGGGTCGCTCCCATTAGGGTGTATAATCACCTATCTAGAGAAATTTCATTTAATTCCTTATTTTATTCGATGATGTCCCGTTCGGGAAATGGTTGTTGATCCCAACCGTTGGTGTTATACACTCGATACACTCGAGCGAAATGAGTGGTCGGTCATGTGTGGGCTGGGTTGCAAGATGTTCTTGCTGAACCCAGTGTATTCCCCTCTAGAGACACACTATCGTCAGGTGGTTCCATACCTTGTCATAGTTAGAACCCACTCTCCAATAAGCGCCCTACGGTTTTTGGTTATCGTAAGGTAAAATCCATCCATGTTTATGTGTGGATTGATCTTACAATCATCATTTCTTTCGAAAGGATTTTGAAAGTTAAACAATTGGTTGGAGTTTACTCACACCAGTCCCATGACTGACCCAGAGTTTATTTTGTTTTGTTTTCCCTAAACTCTTGGGTGCCCACATTTGTACCAAGTAGTCGGGATTTTACAGATTCACTTGGAGGAGCTTGAAGCAGGAGGCTTCACCTGTTAGCTATAGACTATCATATTTCCACTGTGTACTATGTGGTGTCTGGAAACAGATGTTTATAATTGTTCCATGAAGAACTGTTGTACTCTGATGATGATATGTATATAAAGTTACTGATTTGTATTTCAAAAATTATGTTATATAATATATTTTAATCGTTCCGCTGTGAGATTTGTCTTCTTTGTTTTTTCTTCTATTCTAACATTTCTTTCTTTCTATTTCTCATTCTCGAACTTCATTTTAATAATGATTCGTATTTCTGTGCAATTTGAGTTGGACATGTGGTGTTATTAGTCGACTAAGATAGTACGGATTTGCAGGTCGTTACATTTTCAGTCCGGCTATTTCCGACTATTTCGAAAATGAATATATTATGCTCCAATAATTAAATATTCAAAATATTTGAATTCAACCAATTTAAATTATCAAACCAATAAAATAAAATAATTAAACAAATTAGATATTAAATCGCTAAAATTCTAGGATGTTACGCTTTCATTTTGATATTCACTACTTTCTTTTCAGCTTCAAAACCAGTCAATGGTCGTTTAGGACGACCAAGTTCTCGTTCATTGTTGAGATTTGTCTTGTCATATTGAAACTTGTGCTCTTTAGGAAGAAACATTCAATGTCCCATAAAACACATCTTCTTACTTTCAGGAAGATGATAAGAACAAGTGTTTTCCCAACAAACGGGACATGCAAAGTAACATTGAGTTATACATCCTGATAAAGTTCCAAGAGCAGGGTGATCATGGATTGCCCACAGCACCTTAACTCTCATTGTAAACTCGGATTTATTTAATGAATCATATGTAACAACACCTAACCATAACTGCTTTAACTCGTCAATCAACGGCTGTAAATGAATATCAATATCCTTCCCCGGTTGTTTTGGCCCAGAAACCAACAGTGTTAACATTGACTCCTGTTTCATATACATAGACGGAGGAAGACTACATGGTACTACAATTACCGGCCAACAACTGTTTGCTATTCCAAGTGTGACATTTCGTGGCTCGAAAGGAAACGTTTGATGAAAAGAATAAATGAATTTCCATTGCGAAGTGTCACGTGGATGACGCATTACAGTTGGATCAGACTTGGCACAACTATGCAAGGTCATTGCATTTGCTATCCATGGTACAGTATATAATCTCTTCAATCCAAAAATTAAAGAAAATGTCTTAGTGTCCTTCGAGGTACTTTGGTGCCTTTTCTCTATACGTTGAATAGTGTCATATATCTTGGTTCATTGCAATTTGTACGAGAAACTCTGTTCGCATCATCTTTCAATCATTGGTGCATGCATCATACGTTTTGTAATTCATCCCAACTTGCTTAATGAACTTCATGCATCATAAGTTTTGTAATTCATCCCAACATGCTTAACGAACTTCTTCACGTTGGACTATTTTGTCGGCAACGTGTTACCTTTGGGGAGTAACTCCTTTATTAGTTCGAGAAGTGCAGTCACACCATTATCTGAAAAGCCGTATTGGGTCTTCAAGCTATTCGGTTTCACAATGGCATACTGCTTCTTTATCCCTTTTCAACATGATGGACATAGTGGCTCTTTTGCACAATCAAAAAGTGGTTTATACTTCTTACTTTCATTGGCCTGCCAATTTGTAACGACCCAGAAAATCTGAACCAATTTAAAATTTTTAAATTGGCTAAAATAATGGATATTAAATATTTAAAATAAATATTTTAAATAATGGCAATGAAAAGCGAGTTTGAATCGATGTTTGAAAACGAATAAAATTAATTCAAATTATAAACAAGGCCTGAAAAGGCGCTGCAGTTTCAAAAATTGAATTCAAACTTTGTCGGACCGGGTGCAAAACAAAACGGGTTTGAGTGAAACCAAAAATATTTAAATCTGTTAGTGAATACCTTTCTAACGAATATGAAAAATCGAATTTTCATAGAAGAAAGCAAAAGTTATGGCCAAATGAATTTTCAGAAAGGTCTCTATGGAATTTATATAGCCCGTGAAATTGGCCATTTTGCGTACGACCTCAGAAATCAACGAAACCACTTTTGTTGGATCCGGGATATGAAGTTATTGCTAGGTTTCAAATTTCATAATTTTTGAAGCTAGTATGTGAGCGTGGCAAAGGAAAACGTGTTTTGATCAATTACAGTTAAATTGGATCGACCAGAAATGGGCCTTTTTGCAAACGGTCTCAGAATTCGACGAAACTAGTTTTGTTGGGACCGTAACGTCAAAACATAGCCAAATTTATTTTTCTGGAATTTTTCGAATCAGTTTGTGGCCCTGGCAAATTGAAATGTACGTTCAAATAAAATATTGAATGTTATATATTTTAATTTGAATGGAAACTGACTGAAACAGTCGAATGGGCCTTCGAAACATATCCCATTGTGTTCGGAATCGGGGTAAAACACTAGGGACGACAGTCGTTGGGTTCGAATTGGTGTTCGTGTGGGACAGGGGTATTTTAGAGATTTTAAAAATTATAAAATAAAAAAAAAATTCATTGGCTCATTCCTCTCTCTTCCCCCCCGATTCATCAGACACGAACGGCGGCTTCCTCTTCATTTCTTCCTCCTCTGATTACTCCCTCCACACGAAGAATTAGACCCTGCTCCTGTTGGGGATTTTGAAGAGCTCTCTTCCAGCTTCAAATCCATATAGGTGGCGCCCTCCATCGAGTTGTATTCGTCGAGAATCGAAGCTCCAAAGTCGCGCCGTTCGAGGCCCCGCCGCCGCCACGTCGTACCACCGAGTTGACCGCCGTTGGAGGGATAGGCGCGCCTCTCCTAGCCCTTCGAGGTGGCACAGGCCGATCGTCATATAGTTACACGGATTGAAAGAAAATTGCAAACTTAGTTTTGAACATTTATTGAAAGGTACGGGTTTTATTTTCTGAAATGATTTTAACACCTTTAAACCGTTGCAAACCTTGTAAAAATCATATCTTTTTCGTTTCTTGATGAAATTCAGTGAAACAAGAGACAGTGGACTCGTGTGGACGTCTTCTACCTTCTAGAAGAGACCGCATATTTTTCTGAGCCTTCTGCTATTTTTGGTGGAGTGGAACCCAATGTGAGATTTCTAATTTATAAACGATATGGAAAACAACGATGTATAAATTATATAGTCGATGTATGAGTTATATAAGCGTTGTACACCTCTTGTATAAGCGTTGTATAAGTTGTACGTTCGATGTATAAGTTGTATATGCGTTGTAAAATTTATATATGTGTTGAAATAGAAGTGAATTGCTATATATAAATATATATATATATACGCCCCTCGTCCACAAACCGTGGACGATATTTATTGGTTGTGATTGGTGTGAAAATTGATTGATAGCGAATGGTTGATTGGGATTGTTTGTGGTTGATATTGATTGATTGTGGTTGAAAAATACCCATTTGTGGTTGAGAAATATTTGGTTGAAACCACATAGGATTAGTTTATGGAAATGAAATAAATATATACATGCCGCCTGCGTGCGAACAAGATGCATGATCCCCATTGTCAAAAACCGCGAGGTTTTAAGGTAGAGCGAGGAGCCGTACTAGGGACGGTCCCGGTTTTAACTACCCTGCCGTTATGCTGTCGAAATTTTGAATAATATTCATGTGTTTGAATTATTTTCATTTGCTGAAACTATATTTATTCGTTGAATAGAAACCCTTCATGTGTTGAATCGATATTCATTCGGATTAGAAATTCATGTGTTGAATGGTATTCGTGTTTTAAATATAAAAATCACATTTTTATCTATATATATAAACTATAGAAAACCTTCATGTATTGAATCGATATTCGTTCGTTGAATTGAAATTCATGTGTTGAATGGTGTTCGTGTTTTAAATATAAAAATCACATTTTTATCTATATATATAAACTATAGAAAACCTTCATGTGTTGAATCGATATTCATTCGTTGAATTGAAATTCATGTGTTGAATGGTGTTCGTGTTTTAAATATAAAAATCACATTTTTATCTATTTATATAAACTATAGAAAACCTTCATGTGTTGACTCGATATTCATTCGTTGAATAGAAATTCATGTGTTGAATGGTATTCATATTTTGAAATAAATTGTTTTATAATAAAATCACCTTTTTATCATCTATATGAACTATGTAAAATGACCTTGTTTTAAAAGAAATTGTTTTATAATAAAAATCCTATTTTTATTACCTATATGAACTATATAAAATAATAGTGTTTTGAAATGAATTGTTTTACAATAAAAATCACATTTTTATTATATACATGAATTGTTAAATATAGTGAAGTGTTGAAATAGAAGACAGTTAGATAAAAATATCATTTTTATCAAATGTATGAAAAGAATGTAGCTTTGAAATCGAAGAATCGATATATATATATATATATATATATATATATATATATATATAGAATTAAAATATATTGAATAATGACGCTGTAGTTCGTATTTTGAAACCGTGATTTCAAACGATTATACCGGGAGATCCGACAATCGGATTTTCCTGAAATCGCAACCGTTGGGTTCGCCTTGGAAATATCTTTCCAACGGCACCAACTTTGTAAAAATCCAACGGTTGGATTGTCTGGAATGTTTAATTCATATCTGAAGAAAAACAGCGCCAGAAACGATTATATATATATATATATATAATTATATTTAATCGAATAACGACGCTGCAGTTCGTATTTTGAAATCGAAACTTCAAACGATTATACCGGGAGATCCGACCGTCGGAATTTCCCGAAACTGGAACTGTTGGATTCGTTTTGAAAAGATCTTTCTAATAATGTAAATTTTGTGAAGATCCAACAGTTAGATTTTCAGATATGTGTAAATCAAATCTGAAGAAAAACAGCGCCACGGTCGCATTAGGGCCCGAAGCGTCGTTTTGAATAAAATGGTTATTTTAAAATAAATAAAAATAGCGATAAATCGTTATAAAATATTATAAACGATATGGATGTAAATTTAGAAATTAACTGAAGATTGGCTAAGTCGAATGGTTTCTCGGGTATTGATCTGATGTTGGTTTCGGCCTTCGGGGTTAATATTTGGGAAATCATTCTCTTACTGATTGACGGTTAGTGACTAATGAATTAAAATGATGTGTGTGTATGTTAGTGTTGCAGTTGTTTATTGTATACGCGGGTTGCTAAGAAAGACTGGGTTTATCCCATTCTGAATAATTGTATCGACGATAAGAAATCGAAGATGAAGACGATGGTCGAAGACCGGAGATCTTCACCTCGTTTGGATGGTAACCGAGGTCCTGATTGGGAGGCATCCCGAAATATGGATAACGAGTGGTGATCGTCCAGACGTACGTGGTGATCGATGGGTTTGCGAGGTATTTAGTGCCTCTGGTTTCGTTCAGACCCAGAACGGACTTGTAAATGGATTGTGTGTCTGACATTGGATTTTATTCTGTGTTGATTGATCTCTGTTAAATATACATCTGTTTGGCGGCGTAGAATTTATTCTTTTGCTTAACGCCCTTCTCTGAAACGCACGAGCTCAGAGGTTGTATATCGATGGACATCAGTAGCATGGCATGAATTGCTAGTGTGGCATGCCTAAGTGGCAAATGAACAGGGCTTCTGTTGAAAAGCAAAGTCTTGTGGAGATGATCAAAGCACCGCCTGTGTGGCGTAGCTTTGTGTATAACGTGAAATCGGAGCCTCACACCTGGTATGAACCAGAAACGGGAGAAAGGACCTCAGGGAGGACATGCGTTTCTTTCTAGTTAGAAGTGGCGTCAGTGCTTTTACATGCCCTGACTAGCTTGACTTATGTGGTTGTTGCTGTTGCGAGGCGCCTCGGTTAGATCGGACGATCCGGGTCCGATGGAGTCATTCGTTGGCTCATTTACGCCCCATAGGGCGGGGAAACGCATTGTTTAGGAATTTTTATCCACATTGGTGGACCGGTCCTGACGATCCAAGGGTCACTCGAGCTCTGATCCTGAGGGGTGGGCTAGAGCGTCTCGAATTCGGTAAGGACTATCTTTTGCCTTGGTTCAGGACGGAAATCCAATTTCCAAATATGACATCTTGCGGTTTTGACTGTATACCTATATATGGCGACATAGTGGTATGGGGCATTAATGTCGTCGATGATTGGTAGTTATGATTTGAAATTGTTTTTAAAACATATAAACACTAGTAATAATATCAAATGCCTTTGTTTTATTCGTAGCAAGCATATTTTGGCTGTTATAAGGTAAAAACTCTATCCTCCGGTTTGCGTTGCATTGTGTGATGGGAACTGAGTCTTATAATGGCTTCATTTTTATAAAAAGCATAGCGATGTTTAAAAGAATGATTTGTTTTAAAGAACTGGAAATACAATGGAGTAAACTCGTTCCACGAAAGTGGCGTGGTCCTGTGATTGGCCATATTATAAACGTGTTGAGTAGATTTCTCATACCAGTCCCATGACTGACTCGTAGTTTGTTTCACTTTCAAACTCGGGTGCCCCTTTTTCTACTTGGGCAGCCTTGTATTCAGGTTTAGCTGGCTTTCTCTGGATAGCTGGAGCTGAAGATGGATTCTATCATTTATCTCTTTTTATGCTGTTCAGCTCCTATTGTACATATTTTGTTTGTTTCCGCTGTAGACATTTATGTATAGCTGAACTGTATTTGTACTAAGTAAGATCCTGTATACTGTGTAACTCTAATTATTACTTTTATCCATTATATACTATTGTTCATTATCTGGTGTATTTATTTAATTCTGTTATGCTGTTATCCGTTTCTGTGTTATATTCCAACGATTACCCTTGTCTCCGTCTGTACGGGAAATGGGGTCATCACAACGTGGTATCAGAGCTTTGGTTAAGCTTAGTTCTGGAATATAACATATTAACAGACTCGTCAGAAATAGAACCAGTAGTGTTCTAGGATGGGCAAATCTATTCAGATAGGATCAGTAATATCCTAGTATGAGTAAAGCAGAATGGAATTACACCTCGATAGACACATTTACATTTGAAGTATGTGTTTCTATATTTTAAATTATCTTTTCTGTGACCTGACACTTGATCTTCCATTTGCAGAAGTACTAGAAAAATGAGTGTTAGAAATAGGAGAAATGCAAAACCCGATCTGGAGGCTCTATTAAAGAGATATCGAAATCTGAACGGGGCACAGTTCTCGGGCAATGAATCTATTATTCAAACTCAAGCTTGGGTGAGCTCAGTCGAAAGAATTTTTGAGCATATCCAGCTGAGAGATGACCAGAGAAGATTAGTAGCCTCTTGGGCGCTCAAAGAAGAAGTTTTAATCTGGTGGGAAACAATCATCAAAGATAATCCCGAAGGTGATATCACCTGGGACAGATTCAAAGAGATCTTCCTAGAAAGATTTACTCCTCCTGAAGCGACGGAGCGATTATGTGATGAATTTTATTATCTGATACAAGGTGATATGACCATCCCAGAATATCATAAGAAATTCAACGAACTTGCTCACTTTACTCCTCATCTGATTCAAGATCCAAAGAGGAAAAATATGAGGTTTATTCATGGCCTGTAAAGGAGATATCAGAATAGTGTAATGAGGAATGTGAAGCTTCCTTTTTCAGAAATGTTATACATGGCTTATCAGTATGAAGATCTTCATAAGAAAGGAATGTTGCGCGACGAAGAGGAAGTCTGTTCTAGTGACAAAGAAGAGTCGGAAACTGATATTCCTGAAGTTAGTACGAGGTCAGAGGTCAGTAAGAAGCCCAGTGCCAAGTGGAAAAGGGCTGAACCTGGGAACCAACCTGTAACGACCGCCACGTGCTCAAGTTGCAATAGACAAGGTCATTTGGCGATAAGTTGCAAATCTTGGAACCAACAAAGAAAGAATAAGTTCAAACCCAAGAAGGGATTTCACGAGAATAGAAAGTGCAGTCAATGCCATCAAGCTGGTCATCTTTCTAAGGCATGCCCGCTATCTCGGAAATCTGAAGCAGTACATGTAAATGAAGTGGCAGAAGTGCCTGCATCTTCGTCTGCTCAGGAAAGGGCTGATGTTTTAGAAGGCACGCTTACTGACAAAGACATTCCTGTTAGAGTACTGTTTGATACATGCGTGTCACAAAGCTTCATTGCAAAGGATGCAGCTAAGAAACTGGATTTGAATTTGAAAAAGCTAAAGGAACCAATGACTGTCCAGAATCCGGTTGGGGGTTCCATTGATCTCAGTTGGTTTTGTGGAGTGCCGGTTTCTTTTTCTCGTTATCGGTTTCCTACCATCGCGGTCGTTATGAATTTTAAAGAGTTTGATCTTATCTTGGGGTTAGACTGGTTGACCAAATATGAAGCTGAAGTTAAATGCGCCGACAGAGTCGTAAAGGCAAAGATTAAATCAGGTGATTATATAACCGTTCCCTGTGAAGGTCATAATGCTAATAGAAAAGACTTCTGGGCAGCTCTCGATGTTTCTCCAGCCCAAATAGAAAATGTCCCTGAAGTCACAAAGAATATTCCTGACCTAGTGAAAGATATTCCTGTCATCAAAAACTATGCGGATGTGTTCGAAGAAGTTGTTCGCTTGCCTCCGCAGAGAGAAATAGATTTCAAGATTGCTTTAATTCCGAATGCAAGGCTGGTAATTCATGCTATTCGAAGAATGTCCTTGAAAGAGAAGGAGGAATTAGACAATCAAACACGACAGCAAGTATGGAAGGGTCTGATCAGGCCCAGTTTCTCTGATTGGGGTGCAGCAGTGGTGTTTGTCCCAAAATCAGACGGCAATCTACGGTTATGTGTGGATAATCGTGATTTAAACAAGCAGACAATAAAGAATAAATATCCATTGCCGCGGATTGATGATTTGTTGGATCGATTAAATGGCGCACAAGTATTTTCACGGATGGACCTAGCTACAGGTTTCCATCAGCTTCGTATCGCCGAGGAGTGTGTTCCAATGACAGTATTCAGAGGTCCCGACTTATTCTATGAGTGGTTAGTAATGTCGTTCGGCTTCTGTAACGCTCCAACCTATTTCGTCGATCTATTGAACAGAGTATTCAGAGGAGTATTGAATAAATTTGTTCTAGTTTTCATCGATGATATCCTTATCTTCACTAAGTCAGAAAGCGAGCACGAAAAACATTTGGAACAAGTGTTAGAAATCCTCAGAAGGAATGTATTGAAAGCAAAGTTTTCCAAATGTATATTCTGGCAAGAAGAAGTCAAATTTCTTGGCCACGTAGTGTCAAAAGAAGGAATTGCAGTGGATCCCAGTAAAATCACTGCTATTCAGAATTGGAAGCAGCCTCGTACACCAACAGAAGTTAGAAGTTTTCTCGGGTTAGCCAGTTATTATCGGAAATTCATTAAGGATTTCGCGAAGACATCTAGTTCTTTAACGAAACTGACGAAGAAACATTCGAGCTTCAATTGAACTTCGGTATGTGAGGAAGCTTTCCAAGAGCTGAAGCTGAAACTGACAACTGCTCCAGTGTTAACAATAATAGATGGCAACGAGGATTTGAAAGTCTGGACTAACGCTTCTAGAGAAGGCCTTGGAGCAGTGTTAATGCAACGAGGTCAAGTGATTGCGTATGCTAGCCGTTAATTAAAACCGCACGAAAAGAACTACGTAACTCATGATCTTGAGTTATTGGCTATAGTATTCTCTTTGAAAATCTGGAGACACTATCTTCTGGGTGAGAAAATCGAGCTGTATACAGACCATCAGTCGTTAAAATATCTGTTCACCCAGAAGGACTTGAATCTGAGGCAGCATCGTTGGCTGGAGTTTCTTGTAGCATATGATTTTGAAATTCTATACACTCCAGGGAAAGCCAATGTCGTGGCCGATGCACTGAGCCGAAAGAATGTAATGATCGCCAGCTTTATTATTATGACTTCCTTGATTGACAAAATATCTATTCTTCAGAAGGAGGATAACTTTACTAAGGATATGATCAAAAGGATTCAAAAAGGCGAACCCTCGTGTTTTCAAATAGATGACGACGGGATCCTGAGATTGAAAGGAAGGATTTGTGTTCCTGGCATCCCCGAGCTCAAAAGGGAAGTGTTAGACGAGTGTCACAAGTCCAAGCTGAGTATCCATCCTGGTGTGGCCAAAATGTACAATGATCTCAAGCGAACATTCTGGTGGAAGGCTATGAAAAGGGACGTTTCAATATATGTTAGCCGATGCCCAACTTGCCAGTCAAGAGAGACCAACAGAAACTGGCTGGATTGTTACAACCGCTAGACGTTCCAGGTTGGAAGTGGGAACATATTTCTATGGATTTCATTGATGGTCTGCCCAGAACCAGAAAAGGGAATGACATTATTTGGGTGATCGTAGATCACTTCACGAAGACCGCCCATTTCATACCTGTCAGATCAAATAGAACTGCTCAGAGTCTGGCGTAGATATACTTCAAGGAAATAGTTAGACTACATGGAGTGCCGCTCAGTATAGTCAGTGATAGAGACACAAAATTCACTAGCAAATTCTGGTAGGCATTTCAAGTCGAGCCGGGAACGAAGTTGAACTTGAGCATCGCTTATCATCCTCAGACAGACGGTCAGACTGAGAGGGTGAACCGCATTTTAGAATATCTATTACGGGCTTGTGTTCTAGATTTCGGTGGATCATGGGAAGACCATCTACATGTGGATGAATTCTCATACAATAACAGCTACCAGGCGAGCCTGACAATGTCTCCATTCGAAGCATTGTATGGTAGACCGTGCCGATCTCCTGCTTGTTGGGTCAAACCCGGTAATAGACTTGTGTTGGGGCCTGATATGATCCGAGAGGCTGCCGACAAAGTCGATTTCATTAAGAAGCGATTACTCGCCGCTCAAAGCCGACAAAAGAGCTATGCCGATAGGAGAAGAAGAGATATATCCTTTGCTGTTGGCGACTACGTATACTTGAAAGTATCGCCGATGAGAGGAGTTATCCGGTTCGGTAAGACTGGAAAGTTAGCACCCAAATTCATTGGTCCGTTCCCTATTCTGGAACGAATAGGGACTCTCGCTTATAGGGTTAAATTGCCTGATTGGTTGCCTGGAGTGCATGATGTATTTCATATATCTCAACTTCGAAAGCACGTCCATGATCCAGACTTGATCGTGGAAGAAGCAGCTCAACAAGATATTGAAATTACTCCAGAATTAGCTGTGAGAAGAGAGTCGCTAAAGACTATCGGCAAAGAGACCAAAGAACTGAGGAACAAGAAGGTTCACTTGGTCAAAGTGCAATGGAGTGGAGATCCGCGAGATTGTACTTGGGAAACTGAGGAGAGCATTCAGAAAGCTTATCCTAGATGCCGAGTGGATATCTCTGATTGACTCTGGTGCAAGGTACATTTACCATACTTTGCATTACCAATCAGTTCTCTATTCTGTTGTTATTTTCTTTCCATGAATGTGCACTTTTAGTTCTATAGTCTGAATGATTTCAAAAGAATATAGGAATTGATTTGTATGATTTTGAAAAGTTAAAAACAATTTGATTGCTGTTTGTGTTGTGTGATAGTAAATTAGATTAATTAAATTATTGAAATGATAGTTAATTTAATTAATAAGAGAATGAATGGTAGAATTTATTCGATTATATCGCACATTTAACTGATTAGAAAATAGATAGAAATATATACATGTGTATTATATATGTTTGAACAGGTAAATGGATTAGCCGTTGAGTAAAGATTTTATTTGCGTGCCCGACAAATAGGTAAACCTTAATGAGTTGGATGCGAAATATTATTATATCAACTCCTGTGAATGCCATTGGATGCGGAGTGCTGGTTTTTCTGTGTGAAATAATAAACGTCGCCATAGGATAGTAACAATTAATTTTGATCTACATTACATGGCATACTTCTGATGATAGGCATACTTCATCATATACCACATAAGCATTTGGAGCTTGTGTGACGAGGTGGAAGATTTACCATACGAGCGAGAGGCTTGTATGGCGATGACTATATTTTACAGGTTGAACTGATGACTGATATGGACTATTTAAATTGTAAAGATAAAATTGCCAGATTAATAAAAAAACCCACACGGGTCTGGAGTTGACAATAATCACGTCTCTCTAGTTATTAGATACGGCACATGGACTATTTATTTCCCACACGGGACAAGGTGACAAGGATTTATCCTATGGAGCATTTAAAATACACACTCCCTCAGGCTTTGACAGGGTGACGAGAATTTATTCTCTGGAGTTATTATCAATACACGCTCCCCTGTAAACACCAGAATATATCACTATAAATATGTGTATGCTTATTAGGATTTATTAGGTACCTAATACGGCCCAATAAATTTCCAAACCTCTCTCCGTACAAAGGAGGTTATGGCGAAATTTTTCGAAAATTCCGGGTGTTAGCCAAATTTTTGAAGAATTTGAAAATTCTCAGAAACTGAAAAGTTGGAGAATTGAAGCCAGATCGAACGTAGAGTTGATTAATCAAACAACTTTCGACTTTGTTCCTTTTCGGGGACGAAAAGTTTTTAAGTGGGGGAGATTGTAACAACCCAGAAAATCTGAACCAATTTAAAAAATTTAAATTGGCTAAAATAATGGATTTTAAATATTTAAAATAAATATTTTAAATAATGGCAATGAAAAGTGAGTTTGAATCGACGTTTGAAAACGAATATAATTAATTCTAATTATAAACAAGGCCTGAAAAGACGTTGTAGTTCGTATTTTGAAATGGAAACTTCAAACGATTATATCGGGAGATCCGACCGTCGGAATTACCCGAAACTGGAACCGTTGGATTCGTTTTGAAAAGATCTTTCTAATGAGGAAAATTTTGTGAAGATCCAACGGTTAGATTTTCAGATATGTGTAAATCAAATCTGAAGAAAAACAGCGCCACGGTCGCGTTAGGGCCCGAAGCGTCATTTTGAATAAAATGGTTGTTTTAAAATAAATAAATATAGCGATAAATCATTATAAAATATTATAAACAATATGGATGTAAATTTAGAAATTAACTGAAGGTTGGCTAAGTCGAATGGTTTCTCGGGTATTGATCTGATGTTGGTTTCGGCCATCGGGGTTAATATTTGGGAAATCGTTCTCTTACTGATTGACGGTTAGTGACTAATGAATTGAAATGATGCGTGTGTATGTTAGTGTTGCACTTGTTTATTATATACACGGGTTGCTCAGAAAGATCGGGTTTATCCCATTCTGAATAACTAAATCGACGATATGAAATCGAAGATGAAGACGATGGTCGAAAACCGGAGATCTTCGCCTCGTTTGGATGGTAACTGAGGTCCTGATTGGGAGGCATCCCGAAATATGGATAATGAGTGCTGATCGCCCAGACGTACATGGTGATCGATGGGTTTGCGAGGTATTTAGTGCCTCCGGTTTCGTTCAGACCCAGAACGGACTTGTAAATGGACTGTGTGTCTGACATTGGATTTTATTCTGTGTTGATTGATCTCTGTTAAATATACATATGTTTGGCGGTGGAGAATTTATTCTTTTGCTTAACGCCCTTCTCTGAAACGCACGAGCTCAGAGGTTGTATATCGATGGACATCAGTCGCATGGCATGAATTGCTAGTGTGGCATGCCTAAGTGGCAAATGAACAGGGCTTCGGTTGAAAAGCAAAGTCTTGTGGAGATGATCAAAGCACAGCCTGTGTGGCGTAGCTTTGTGTATAACGTGAAATCGCGAGCCTCACTGTAACACCCCACGTACATTAATGTCACTCACAAAGGGAATGCATTAACTTCCATGGAGGTTATAAGTGAATATAGAACAGAAAAATTGCAACAAGACATATAACAAGTAGTACTTGGAAATCTAAAACTTCATTTTATTGCAGTGGAAATTAAACATGTTTATTACATCACAAAACCATTAATCAGAGTCTAGTACAATATCCATCTTCATCAAAACAAGATACATAATCCCATTACATAAATAGCCATTAAACAAAAGATAACAAGCTGGGCTTTACTTCAACGGTCCAAGCTTTCCAAGAGAGAATAAGCAATCCAATCAAACTCCACTAGAGCTGGGTCCAACCTGAGGACCTGGAGGGGGAAAAAGGATAGAAATGGAGGGGGTCAGACATAAAGTCTGGCGAGTATGATAATTCTAACAATACTACTATCAAAATAACTAGACTAAGGCATAAGCTGGAAGACAAGTAAATGTCTATGAACTATTAGGCATGGAATGAGCAGATAAAGATAACGTTTAAGATAACGGTAAAGATAACATTAAAGGCATACCTAATTACTAACGAATAGTTACTACACTACACCGCACATTACTACACTGCACCGCACCAGTCACCCTAAAGGTTGATCCCACTTGCTTCACACAGAAATAATATAAATAGCCTTACGTACCCCTAGCTGAATACATAGGTGTCGTCTGCCCCTATCTCCACTAGGTGTACCCCACTACCCACTTTCGATCGGCTCCCTACTCGTAGATACCCGTGCTGGCCCCACAGTGGGGTGTATCACTCCCCTAAATTGGCAACCCGATACAACTTGAGAATGCACGGCTTATACCTACACGATGCAACAACGTCTTACCTGCCAGCCCGGGCCCACACACGCATATGAAACCCGTTGGACTTGCATTGCCACCGCTCCCCGTTTTGGCCTCTTATAGTCAAACCCAGTATGCATGTCCCGTCCTCGACTTGGGTCGAGCCCACAAAGATACGTTTGGGATACTGGTTGAAATGGGCCCCCACAAGCTACCCACCTAAGCTTGTCACCACTAGTATATCCCACTTAACCCTCTTAGTCATGTTCATTTACATGTGTGTTTGGTTAAGTCTTACTAATCGTATTTCACATGCCACTAAGGGCACCCACTAGATTCCTCATGCCACCCAAGGCACCTACGTAACCCCCATGTCCCACCTTACATGTTTATCTGGTTAAGTATTTCTTAATTCATTCAGGCCATAACCTCATAAAGACCTCTCACATTAGACTGGCATTTATGGCAGCTGGATTTGCCGGGCGGGTCCGGGCAGTCTTACACCATAAATAAGTCTAAACTCGTGTCTTTACAACTGTTATGCTTTAGTTTAGACCTAGGACCTCTCACATTGGGCTGACATTTGTGACCACTGGATTTGCCGGGCGGGTCCGGGCAGATTTACGTCACGAACGAGTCCAACCTCGTGTCCTAAGCATTGATTATCACTTATAATCTTTTACCCCAGTTTTAATAATTCCCTATCCAAATTATTAATTAAGTCCACTTTTATTGATGTCCATAATTGACTCAATTATGGTCATCCACTCATGGCATGCAAAATCATATCAATTGCACCCCAACTTCTTATTATTAAATCCTTAATATTACCCCTACCCCACGTTTATACGTTCGCTTATTCAACGCATAATATAGGCTAGACTTGAATAGTCTAACACATAGCACAAAGATAAATTATCACAACATATAGACAATTAAAATAAATCTAACCATAATAGGGGTGAAACTTGCATAAACTACACATGTTAAGGATCAAAAGGTGTCAACTTGTTTAATGTCACAATTTACATGATATGATCATAGCCCAGATCTATACATAAACTTGCATATGGGGTTTTTAGGCAACATATTGATGGTGTGAACTAGCATAGGATATCACATATGTCATAGCATAATTCTAGATGTCATAATAGATGTCATGGTATATGTTCATAACTTTTCTAATCAATCTAACTTGCATATGTGACTTGTCATATAAATCAACATAGCCCAAACATGATGATTTAATTAATATGAACTAACTAGCATAGATAGTAACATCATGGCTTTTTAACATGTATGATTCATCACAACTCAGCATAGAAACTTTCAACATACATAACATCATCATAGCATGATTTACAACATATAGGATATCATCACCACATAGCATAGGATTAATAACATACATGATAACATATACGACAATTCACATCATCTACTCATAATCCATTCATGACTTAACCTAATTAAAATGATAATAATCTTGTTAAGACTATCATACTCACAAATTAGAGAAGAAAAGAGAGTTTTGCTTTGCTTTAGAATTGAGTAGAATTAGTATTTGATTAGCTTTTCTTCCTTCTTAGTTGGCGGCGGCTCCACTGAGTTCCATGGCGGCGGTATGACGGTAGCTATTCTATTTTTCTTATGAATTAGGGTGAGAGACTACCTAGGTATTTATAGAGTTAGGATTTATTTTAGACCGTCAGATCAACTCAGGACTAATCTCAGCCAACCAGATTAGGTCAAAAACCTAATGGGTCATCACTCAGTCAAAAACAGGCTCAGTCAAAAACCCTAGCCGCCAGACCCAGGTCGACACCCAGGTCGACACTATAGTCGACCTGGGGGGAGGGCAGGTCGACACTGGTGTCGACCCCCCAGTCGACCTGCCTGGGCAGGAATTTTTCCCGCCCAGCCAGCTTCTGCACTTTTCTGTTTGAATTTTAAATTTCCTGCGAGCTGTTTTGAATTTTCTGAAACTTCCGATGGCCGTAACTTCTTCATACGAAGTCCAATTCACGCAAACTCGGACTCTATTTCAACCAGAATTCCGAGACGAACACAATGGCGCAACCCGTTTCCCATAATTCTCACGTCTGAGATTAATTATTCTTTAATTTGTGAATATTTATATTAACAGAATTACGGGGTGTTACACTCACACCTGGTATGAACCAGAAACGGGAGAAAGGACCTCAGGGAGGACATGTGTTTCTTTCTAGTTAGAAGTGGCGTCAGTGGTTTTACACGCCCTGACGAGTTTGACTTATGTGGTTGTTGCTGTTGCGAGGCGCCTCGGTTAGATCGGACGATCCAGGTCCGATGGAGTCATTCGTTGGCTCATTTACGCCCCATAGCGCGGGGAAACGCATTATTCAGGAATTCTAATCCACATCGGTGGACCGGCCCTGACGATCCAAGGGTCACTCGAGCTCTGATCCTGAGGGGTGGGCTAGAGCGTCTCGAATTCGGTAAGGACTATCTTTTGCCTTGGTTCAGGACGGAAATCCAATTTCCAAATACGACATCTTGCGGTTTTGATTGTATACCTATATATGGCGACATAGTGGTATGGGGCATTAATGCCATCTATGATTGATAGTTATGATTTGAAATTGTTTTTAAAACATATAAACACTAGTAATAATATAAAATGCCTTTGTTTTATTCGTAGCAAGCATATTTTGACCGTTATAAGGTAAAAACTATATCCTCCGGTTTGCGTTGCATTATGTGATGGGAACTGAGTCTTATAATGGCTTCATTTTTATAAAAAGCATAGCGATGTTTAAAAGAATGATTTGTTTTAAAGCACTGGCAATACAATGGAGTAAACCCGTTCCACGAAAGTGGCGTGGTCCTGTGATTGGCCATATTATAAATGTGTTGAGTAGATTTCTCATACCAGTCCCATGACTGACTCGTAGTTTGTTTCACTTTCAAACTCGGGTGCCCCTTTTTCTACACGGGCAGCCTTGTATTCAGGTTTAGTTGGCTTTCTCTAGATAGCTGGAGCTGAAGATGGATTCTATCATTTATCCTTTTTTATGCTGTTCAGCTCCTATTGTACATATTTTGTTTGTTTCCGCTGTAGACATTTATGTATAGTTGAACTGTATTTGTACTAAGTAAGATCCTGTATACTGTGTAACTCTGATTATTACTTTTATCCAGTATATTCTATTGTTCATTAACTGGTGTATTTATTTAATTTTGTTCTGTTGTTATCTGTTTCTGTGTTATATTCCAAAGATTACCCTTGTCTCCGTCTGTACGGGAAATGGGGTCGTCACACAATTGCCATCATCCGTAAACTGCTCTCCAACATTAGCATGATCAGACAATGGATTTTCAGGTTGAAAATCCTGAAATCTATCTGCATCTTTGACTAGATCTTCCATCCTAATATGTTCAACCTCCTCAGTACTTATGACATAGCTAACTGGTTGTTGTTTTACCATCTCCGCCATTTTTCCCCATGAAAATACCACACGTTATATGATTGGATAAAACCCTATTTAATCAAATGAAAATGAATGTCATCTAATTTTATCATCTTCATATTTTGGCACTGTGTGCAAGGGCACAAATACACTCCTTTCTTACCACCATTTTCTTTAACAAAACTAATAAACTTTTTCACTCCGTCTATATGGTATGTAGTTCTTTGATCATATTTATTTATCCACTTTTTGTCTATATTGAATGACAAGTTGCCCTTCTATATCGTATATAATATAACATGAGACATAAACATAATATATTTGCAATGCAATCAACATAAAGAAGTTTATTGAAAAACAACATTTATGAGTTAAAGTTGTACATACTTCTAAAAATTACTATAATTTATAAAATGCTGATACAATTCAAAAATTGATACTATCTATATAATAAAAATACTATCTATATAATTGCATCAAACAAATGGGCCTACCCTTGTGACAATAACCTCCTTTTCAGTTATCCCTTGATCGCTCCTTCAATGAATTAATGTTCTTGCTTTCTACCAATTAATGATCTTCGTACAACAGGTATCGCTGGTAGGCTGGTACTTTGTATTATTATCACTATAAACTATTATGTTGAATGCTAAGTTTTTTTAGAATCGGATTAATTAATCATTGTTTAGAATAAGTGAAATATGCATATAATCTATTTGATGAAATTATGAGTTAGGTGAAATATGCACATATCTAGATCATTGTAGTTTTCCTAATTATGAGTTCTTGTGGATCATTGTGGGTATGTCCTATGAGTTTATACAACATTTACATCTTTTTCAAGGAATATACAAGAAATATATTACATTTTTTCCTTTGAAGTTATAATGTGTTTCTCTTCTAAATTTTACTTATTATATAGTCAAATATATATCAGTTGGAATCTATACAAACAATGATAGATATTATAAGTGAAAATTATAGAATGATTTTGTTAAAGCCAAAACTAAATGCTAAATTATCTTTGTTTAGCATTTTTACCTTTACTCCTTTCTCTTTTACGCTAGGTTAATCTATGTGTAGTTAAAAGTGTAGTTAAACAGTATACTAAGGATATATTATATATTTCTTCATTATGTATCCTTAAGTACATAGTTAGTTAATCGGGTTTACTTAATTGTATTGATCCTTCATGGTAAGGTATGCACTCCATAATGTTCTTTCATTAAATAGTTTTATTCATACGATTACAGTTTAGTTCAAAGCTACGCTAGCCTATGAATAACCAAATTGTGTATTAGTGAATTAATTATCAATTAATATATTACATAATTTTGTATTACATGTCTTTGAATGCAATTGAATAACTTCATTAAGACATACATCTGATTTAATTAGTAATTAAATAATACCACTACTTATTCCTTGCAACATTAGCTATGTGAACCATTGCTTTAACTCAAACAGATCAAATAACTCAAAAAAAATTGAATTCAAATTCATTATAAACAAATCTTTTGATATTTAATGAAAATGAATATGTTGCCTCATTTCTACATTAGCAACTATCAATTTAGCATAAATATCTTAATTTTCATGAAGCGGAATTCTATTATGGCTTTACTCAAATGATGTCATTATATTTGTCAATAACTAAAAGTTACTAAAATATTTAATCAACAAAGTAACGGTTACTAAAATATTTAATTAACAAAGTAAAGGTTACTAAAATATTTAATCAACTACTACATTAATTGCAAGGTATACCTAGTGCTTTATTGCCTGTTATGACTGCATGTTTTATGTTCGTTACTATAATACTATCAATAAAGTAAATTTCTTTTTACACTATCAACCTTTCATTTGTTCTCAAACTGTCAGTACCTTCTTAGTATAATAAATTGTAATTAAAGATATATGTTGTACAACTTTTCAGCAAAGCTATAAGGAATCTATCAGACCTTAAAAATATGTAATAATCAAACAATATGATATTTTATTTGTTTCTTACTTACAAAAAAACAGTAATAAAAATAGGAAAGTCAACTTCCCTTTCCACAATAATAACATCATAGAATGTAGAACTATAGTTAAGCAACAAGTGTTATTTGGCCATAAACACTATAAAAGTAAGAGGACATAAACCAAAAAAAGATAAATAAAATCAACCTTGATATTCTGATGATCAAACGGTGAAAACAAGGAAGAAAAATTCATTTTCCGTATTTTTATGTGAAACAACTAAAAACTAATATTCTTAATTTTATTTGTTAAATTTAACCTTTATACTTTTTATAATCAAATTATATAAAAACAAGACATATAACTTCTTTTTCCATGTTCTCTCTAAAACAAGTTAAATTTTTGTAGTTTTTATGTTATTTGTTTGATTGTTAAATTTGAAGTGTTGATGATTAAATAACTAATGAAGCAAAATGGTGTTTAATTTATGCTATGGTAAAAAATTCCTTCTTTGAACCATTCTTTTAAGATTATCCATTCGACAAAATTGATTTTGTAGTATTTACTGGTAAATGAGATTGAATCATATTTTTATTGCCGTAGGTGAGAGAGGGAAATAAAAAGACTGAAAGAAAATGCATACGACCTATTAGTTATTTTCTTTTTGTTCACTCATTTATGGAAAATGTGGACAATCACTTCTTACCAACATGATTTATAACCATATTTTATAAATCTATTCTCAATTTTGTAATATGTTATAGCGTAATCAATCCTTTAAAAAGAGGTATGCTTTTTTCTATTTCATCTCAGTTTTGTGTAATGTAGAAAGTGATTAATATTTATGGATTTTAATTTGATATTTAATATGACATAAAAAGAGTTATGATATATGTTTTCAGCATTTACATCATGAAGTTTCTTGCATGCGATCATTACAGTTTGTTTATGCACCCACCGAATAAAAAATACGATATATAGACAACTTCAGAATAAGGACTCTAAGAGGTATTATGTTTCTAAATATAAATAACAAAATGTTATACAAATATTTTCTATAGCAAATAAGAAACCTACAATCATGTATCATTTAATGACACCAGATTTCCTATTTTACTCTTGAATGAACCTCATTTAAAATTATAAAGACTATATGTTGTAGTACTGTTAATCTACACAATGCGTACATAGTCTCATCTCAGTCAAAACAAAAAGAAGTGGAAAAGATTTATGAGTTAGATAGAAAGGCAGTAGGATCCATTAATTGCTTTGGCAAAGAAAACATGGATAAGGATTCATTCAGGTCCATGTTTTAACTTTGAAAAAGGTATGAATGCTATGACCTCATTTGTGTCTTTTGATATTTTTGTATATTTTATAGTGGTAACCATTTGCACATGATGTCTTATTTCTACTTGAATTTTCTCCTTTATTTTTACAGAAGTCAATAGGAATATCGTTAAGTTGTGATTTAATAAATCAAGTAATATGCCTACAAAATTCATGAAGTATTAGTGGGAAATCTTATTAGGAATTTTCCTAGGATCTCTACACAATTATATTTTAGAAGAGATAAGAAGTGAAGAAAAATAATGAAAAAATAATTCCACCTACAAAAACTTTTATTAAACACCAAAAGTTTACAAGAAATAAAATAAAATTGAGAAGATATCTCAAATCCTAAAACCTAAAGAGAATAAACTTTTTCTCCCACATACATATAATGAACAATATAATGCCTATTTATAATAGGATTGACAAAATATCTTCTTTAAGGAGCCTTTGAATAATTCCATAAGCCTTCCCATGTAGATAATTTGTTGTCTTTTCTAATGCAATAAAAGTGGCAACTTATTACTCCATAAAATCTACCAGTATCTTTAAAAGATGCAATTAATCAATCTTCAAAATGTAGGAAACCTATAAAATAGACAATGAATTTGAGTCATGATTCCATATAGACTCAAATATATCCAAGATCTACATAAATATGGAATATTATATCACCAAAAAAAAACCTAACAATCTCCACCTTGATACTATATTCCATATATGTCATCCAAGCTCCACCTGGAACCGAAGCTTCAAAATAGTATCCCATAATACAATGGGAACAAATATCATCATTCTAAAAATAAATAACCTTCAAATCACCAAAAAAAATAATGCATGCTCCAAACTAGATAAACAAATCAGAACTGCTTGTAATACCACAACGTCCTCCATGTGGTCTTCGTAGCTTTATGTTGCTGACTCCGCCTTGATTTTGACAAATTTGAATTTTCACCAACATTTTGAGAAGTTTCTTCATTCTCTATTGTTTTCCCAAGCAATTTACATATGTTATTATTTCCCCATTTAACGCGCAGAAGCTCTTTATTACCCCTCCAAACTCTTGTGACTCCACCTCTAGTCGAAAAGTTGCAAACTTTTTGTTCTATCTGTCCTATTGAAGTAAGATTCTTCTTAATTTCTGGGATGTACCTAACTCCTGTTGACTTCACTACCCTTCCATCATTCATTTTTAACCTAATTGATCCTATGCCTTTAACATTCAAATGTCCACCATCGGCAGATTCCACATTATCAATTTGTTCTTCATAATCAATAAATGCTTCTCTTTGATTGCATATGTGGAAACAAGCGGCTACATCAAGTACCCAATCTTTACTTTTGTCCTTATCTACATATAGGACATTATCATCAAGATCTTCACCAAAATTAACTTCACCGTTGCTGCTTTCATCAACCTTGACTTTGTCTTCCTCTAATACTTTTATTCTTTCTTTATCCTTTTTAAGTTTGTTGCAAAATCTTAGTTGATGACCGGGGTTTTTCACAGTAATAGCAAATGAAATCCCTTTACATGTTTGAGTTATTTGATCGTCTATTCGTATTTGAACGACTACATTTCCTATCAAAATTGACCTCTTCAAATGGATTTCTACTTTCTCTTTCTACCTTGTCCTTTTCTTCGATTAGGTTCATCCTCTGTATTTCCTCATTAAGCAAATTACTAACCACCGACTCCATTGAAACAACGCCGTTTGAATTTGAGTTATTCAATACAACTACAAGTGTTTCCCAACTCTCCGGTAATGAACTCATCAACATTAAAGCTTGTGTCTCATTATCTACCTAGTAATTTACAGCGGCCAATTGGTTCACAATTGCTTGACAACCAATAAGATGCTCTCCAATTGATTCACCTTCCTTAAGCTTGAGATTCACCAATCCTCTCATAAGAAGAGCCTTGTTCATTGTAGAGTTCTTTGCATAGATTCCTTCTAACTTTTTCCAAATCGCATAAGCAGATGTTTCATTAGCAACAATATGAAATACTGAATTCTCCAAAAAACACCTAACAGCCGCTGCAGCTTTTCTATCCAAAATTTCCCATTTTGCCTCAGTTATGCCATTTGGCTTATCCCTATTATTTTCCAAGGGTTGGTGAAGATCATTAAGATAGAGGTAGTCTTCCGTCTTCGCTTTCCATACCCCCATTTTCTTCCATTAAGTTTCTCCACATTTATCTTCTCCATAACGAAGCTCTCTTCAAAAAAAAATTATGTAGTAGGCTCTGATACCAAATTGTTAGGAATTTTCCTAGGATCTCTACACAATTATATTTTAGAAAAGATAAGGAGTGAAGAAAAATAATGACAAAATAATTCCACCAATAAAAACTTTTATTAAACCACCAAAAGATTACAAGAAATAAAATAAAATTGAGAAGATATCTCAAATCCTAAAACCTAAAGAGAATAAACCTTTTCTCCCACATACATATAATGAACAATATAATGCCTATTTATAATAGGATTGACAAAATAACTTCTTTAAGAAGCCATTGAATAATTCCATAAGCCTTTCCATGTAGATAATTTGTTGCTTATTCTAATGCAATAAAAGTGGCAACTGATTACTCCATAAAATCTACCAATATCTTTAAAAGATGCAATTAATCAATCTTCAAAATGTAGGAAACCTATAAAATAGGCAATGAATTTGAGTCATGATTCCATATAGACTCAAATATATCTAAGATCTACATAAATATGGAATATTGTATGACCAAAAAAAAACCTAACAAATCTGCCTAAAACGGTAAATACGTTATGGTTCAATCATTCTTCTAATAAGGCGCTTAACTGTACAATTATTTAAACACTTAAACTAAATGTGAATGACGGGCCAAAAATTGGTGGTTAGTCAGTTTTTTATGCTTCTAACATGGTTAAGCTAAATATTCAATCCATTATCATTAAGTTGTGACAGGTAATACAAGTCCCAAAATATTCAGTCCATTATAAATGTATTAAGCTATATATATATTATGATAAATAAACATAAACATGGCGCATGCATCAACAGTAACGAGTAACAACAACAAAATATGCGTCAGTGTTTATTAGGAGATACGTTTATATATGCTATGGCAAATAGGCCATCCCAATCTCACCGCAATCGCCATTACTACGTGCTTGTGAATCAAACTGAAGGCTGCTCTTTTCAATCTTAAATTTAAGCTCAAGCAACATAGCTCTGCCCGCTGTACTTTGGTAGCAGCAAGGGATAGGCCTCATATTGTAACTTTCAAACTTAGTGGCTAAATTATTAAGATCAATGTAGCTTCCTGACCGGTAGTTACTGCCGAATTGGTTAAAGTTTTGCATTACTTTATCAAAAAGATCGAGCGCGGTCTAAAAGTAGACAGGCTGAGAGAGCCCAGACTTTGTCCCGTGATACTTCCAATGATGTTTCCAATGGTCCTTATAACTGTCTGGTATCTAATTCTGCGACTTTAGAGGGAATACCTCTTTAACACTAAAGAAATTATACATAAGCCATCCTACAAGTGCAGGTGAAAACTTACTCAAGGTGGACACTTCTTGTGAACCAACAGGTGCATTATGTGGCCATAAACCATGTAAAATGAATTTTCTCGGCAGAGAAGTTGGGTTCTCATGTGGACTTCTGCTCCCACATAGTAACAGTAGGGCCACTCTACTAACAATATGTATTCCTTAAAGTTCCCCAAGTTCGGAGGTGGGGGTAGGATAGCTGGGGGGAGGGGGCTGTGGTGCTTGTCCACGTATATAAAAATACCAAAAAAAAGAACGAGGACTTCATTCTTTCTTATTATTTTTTCTTCTATGTATTTCTTATAAGTGATTATATTTTTCTAGTATATTTTGAAAACTCTTTCAATAACTCTATTTATATACATGTATATGTGCGTGGAGCAGCTGAGGCATGTTGCATTCTCAGTCAACGATTGTTGACGCCATCATTTTTCTAATGCTGTTTTACTTGTTGTCTATCCACATTTGGCTTCCTATTTTAATTATAAAACAAATTATCATGCCATTTTTTCCCTAATAACCTAATATGAGCGAAACCTCCGACCTCCACTGATTATGACATTGTAAATTTAACAAACCGCAATGTATTTTTAAACATGAATTCCATATTGACAATAAAAATTAGAATGATATTAATTGAGAATGAAAATATGTGTAGCTTGTTGATCAGGGAAACCCACTATGGATTTAATTAGTTAACTTTTACTAGCCACTTATTTTACAATATTAAACAAAATGTTATGGAACCCGAACGTTTGCCTGATAATATGTGCAGGTGATGTGGATTTGGGTCGCGTTGTATTTCTTCCCAACACATTCTGCCTTTTCCCCAGAAATTCTACTCCGCTTCTTCTTTAGATTTTTTTTACTTCCACTTTCATTATCAAGTTATTGTTGTTCAACTTCATTGTGTATACTATTAAATTGCCAAATCTTTGCACCTATTCATCAATAGCACTTCATCACAGTAGCACTATTTAATGATTGGGTTATGCATGGTTGCAGAAATGAAGTAAACCTATTTTTTCTCGCTGGTCTTTTTAGTATGCGTATGAAGAATAATTTCAGAATATCCAACAAGAAAAATTAAATATAATAATACAATAACAATCCGATTGATTATTGATCTTATAAAATATTTCTGCATATCTAAAACTAAAATATTTATTCTATTTTTATTAACAAATTAAAATAATTTTGTTTCTATAAATTGTGAGTGCACGTTTTAAATTGTCTGCATTAATCAAAGTGACTATAGCAACCTTGTCATTGTTAAGCCAACTCTTTAAGAAACTAGTTCTACATAAACTAACACTATGAAACAGTAAAACTAAAAGAAAAAAAATAGTAAAACTAAAAGGAAAAAAAATTACTCAGCCACCTTTGTTACTGTAGTAATCAAGTTGAAGCTAATTGGATAGTGTAACAACAAACTTAACAATTGAATCAATCGAAGTAACCAAATTAACAAGCCAATTCTTCAACAACTGAAACATTTTGAAATTAAAACAACTAAAAAGCACTGAAATCAATTGAGTAGCAAACCAATACTCACTATCGCCCATTTTGAAGCTTCCATGTGTAGGACCGAGAGACCAATAAGAGCACTACCTGAAGCTGCGGCGAAGGTAATGAGTTGTGGAGAAATCTGATTTTCGGAGGAGTTTGCAGCTACAATAAACGATTTCACACATTCAACATACCAATAAACGATGGAAATTGAGTAAAACAAAAACTTTCACACATTCAACATACCAATAAATGATTTAACCCTAAATGAAAGAAATGTTCATCTAATTAAGCCTATCATTCATCAAAACAAATATTAAACCTAAAACAAATAAGCCTATCATTCATCGAATTAAGTCAAATATTTACTACATTTGTAACCGAAGCCGGTTCGGGTTGATTAGAGCACAAAAAATTTTGGATTTCCAAACCTTATTCGCAGCAAGTAGACAAGTTGAAAGAAGCAGAAAATTTTCCGATTTCCAAATTAAT
>JASFAX010000091.1:0-455000 GCA_030737875.1 Allium sativum | reverse complement strand
AAAAATAGATTTTTTATCTATATAGTAGCGGTATAAAAAAGAATTTTTATCTATATAGTAGCGGTATAAAAATAGAATTTTTTTTCTATATAGTAGCGGTATAAAAATAGTTTTTATCTATATAGTAGCAGTATAAAAATAGAATTTTTATCTATATAGGAGCGGTGTAAAAATGTGATTTTTAATATGAACAGTGTGAAGAAGATTGCGTTGTAATTTTGAACAGAATTCAAACCATCGTCCGTTAAAGAACGACGAATTGGATCCCCAAGTTGAGAACTCTTCACTTTTATTTTAATTTCTAGTTTGAAATATATACTAGGATGCAGACGGTGCTTAGCAGCACCCGACATCCGTCATCCACAGACCATGGATGACTTGTTCATTTGATTGAAGTGTTGTGAAATTTTATTGTGTGATGTGGAAATAATAAATATTTTATATTTAAAAATATAATTTTTAACGTGTATATAAAATAAATATTTATAAACAAATCGGACGGTTTGTTTATGTACACCCATTTGAAGGATATAGATTGGGACGATAAATTTTATACATCGCCCAACTGCATAAATAAAAATCTATGTTTGTTGACTGAAACCCCGCATGGATATTGGGATGATATTTGACGTACACTAATCCCGATTGTTTAGTTGTATGTCAATCGATGGGTTGACAGACTGTGTAAGCGTTAATTATTTATATTTAATGCTTATGCAGTTTTGTGGTGCACTTTGGATGATGGTTGATTATTTATCATTGCTATTATATACATGTGTTGTATAGAATCCATATAAATAACATTATATAGAAATTGACTGGGCCTCATTCCAATTTGGAAAATAAAGAAAATTCATGTGTTGAATAGAATATAAATTCATGCGTTGAATAAAATATATATTCATGTGTTGAATAAAGAACATTCATGTGTTGAATAAAATATATTCATGTGTTAAATAAAGAAAATTCATGTGTTGAATAAAGAAAATTCATGTGTTGAATAAAATATATATTCATGTGTTGAATAAAATATATTCATGTGTTGAATAAAAGAAAATTCATGTGTTGAAGAAAATATTCATTTGTTGAATAGAATAACGAAGTTATTGAAATATATAAAGTCGTGTTGACTAGATATGCGCCATTTTGACGTGAACGATATTTATATCGATTTTATTCATTTTTATAATGAATATAGAAAAGGAAGTGATTTCAAAATATAACGTTTCGAAAATATTATTAATTGTATATCGATGATATGGAATATTCAATTTTGATTTGAAATTGAATATGAAATTGAAATCGTTTTGAAAACGAATTTAAAACGATTTATAAAATAAGTTTTAAAAGGAAATCGATGAAATATATATTATATATATAATGGCCTGAATAGAACGCGCTGCGCCGCGGCAGTTCGCGAATTTCGACCATTGACTTCGAATTAACGTTACGGGAGATCCGACCGTCGGATTCTCCTAAAACCGAACCGTTGGGTTCGTATCGAAAAGAGCTTTCTAACGAATATTAGAGATTTGAAATCTAACGGTTGGATTTGGAATTATGTCCAAATCAAATTTGGAAAAGGTCGTTGTAAGTGCAGTTCGATGGCCGTCGATGGAAATCGACTGTACGGGCCTTGATAAAATTATTAAAAAAAATAATAATTTGTGTGAAATCATAAGAAATGATTTGTGAAGAATTGGGATGAAAAATTCCAAATTTTAAAAGATAAAAATATATTTTTATCGAAATGAACTAGTTTCGAACTAGAATTATAATCCCGTTTATTTTTAAAATAAATAAAGTGGATTTGAAATGGTTTTGAAAATAACCAGAATTTCCAATATATAAAGTGGAAATGGATTTGAATCGAATTTTTCTTTGGAATATTACGATGTTGGATTTCGTGATTATGCAGATATTGTTATGAAATTTGAAAGATATATTTATATCGTTATTTCCAATACGATATTTGTTGGTCGTAGAATTTGATATTGAATATAAGCCTATATATTTTCTATTCAGAGCTTTGTATTTAATATCAAATGGGATTTGGGTTTGTTGTGAATGATGTCTTCATTTACACTGTTCTCAAACCAGTTGAGAAAAAGATTAAATCTTTTTATTTAGATTTAATGAAGTATACCAATTAAATGGTATTTAATCAGAATTGAATTTGAATTGATTTTTGGGTTTATCATGAACGGTGTTTTAAATAACACTTGTTCTTTAACCCGATAATTAATGGAATGTGATTTTGGGTTGTCATGAACGGTATCTTCAATAATACTGTTCTTAGACACAACAGAGTTAAGAAAATCAGAAACTAACTGGAGGTTAGTTAAGTTGAATGGTTTCTTGGGTATTGATCTGATGTTGGTTTCGACCTTCGAGGTTATTACTTAGGGAATTGTTCACTTGCTAATTTACGGTTAAAGGCTAATGGAATAGAATGTGATTTTGGGTTTATCGTGAACCGGGTTTTAAATACCATTGGTTCTTTAACCCAGTTAAAGATCGGATATGATTTCTCAAGTTAAATAATCATTGATAGTGATTTATGGGAAGATTAAAACCAAGTAGAGTTTTAATGAATCTTTACTTAGATTGAAATTATCGAGAATGGAGTATCACCATTTTTGCTTTAGGCGATAACTAAATCTTTAATTAGATTTGAACGTGAAATGGTAATTGAATTTACTGATAACACCGTGGTGTTAGATATGAAATTTGACCAGTTTTACATCATGGGATGAATAGGTTGGGATTGGGAAATAAAATGATTACTTCGGTGTGGTTTGCTAATCCCAACAAATTTGAATTGATATTCAAAAGAAGATAAAGAATAAATTTAAAAGAATTTATGTTTGATAAAATTAATGGGAACCTTTCCCAAAGTATAAGAATATTTGAATAAAAGAATATTCTGAAATGGAATGAGGTGTATGTTGTGTTTGTGTAACACTTGTTTATTATATACGCGAGTTATTCAGAAAGACCGAGTTTATCCCATTCTGAATAACTGATTCGATGATGTGTCGAGGATGAAGACGGTGGTCGAAGACCGGAGGTCTTCACATCGTTTGGATAATTACTGATAATCTTAATTGGGCTATACACCCAAGAGGAGGGAATCAGTTGGTGATCGTCCAGACATACTTGGAGATCGGTGGATATGCGAGGTACAAGGTGCCTCCGGTTTCGTTCAGACCCAGAACGAACTTGTAAATGGACTGTGTGTCTGACATTGGATTTTATTCTGTGTGATTGATTTCTATTAAATATATATCTGTTTGGCGGCAGAGAATTTATTCTCTTGCTTAACGCCCTTCTCTGAGACGTACGAGCTTAGAGGTTATATATTGATGGATATCAATCGCATGGAGTGAATTGCCTATGTAGCATACCTAAGTGGCAAACGATCAAGGCTTTTGTTGAAAAGCAGAGTCTTGTGGTTGATAATCAAAGCACCACCTATGTGGCATAGCTTTGTGTAGCGTTAATTCGCGAGCCTCACACCCCGGTAGTGAACCAGAAACGGGAGAGGACATCAGGGAGGGTATGTGTTTCCTTTTAGCTAGGGTGGTGTCAGTGACCTACCAGCCCTGACATTTATATTATTTTCACCTGTGTGGTTGTTGGATTGTGAGGCGCCTCAGATAAATCGGTGACTATGTGGAGCCGAAGGAGTCATTTGGCTCATTGACGCCCCAAAAGGCGGGGAAACGCAGAGTTCATGCATTTTAATCCACATCGGTGGACCTGCCCAGACGATCCAAAGGTCACTCGAGCTATGATCCTGAGACACGGGCTAGAGCGTCTCGAATCGGTAGAGGACTATCTTTTCTCTTGGTTCACAGATGGAAACCAAACTTCCAATACGTGACATTTGCGGTTTTGATTGTAGAGCCTAGTATGGCGACATGATATATGGTACCCATGCCGTCTGTGATTGATATTTATGATTGAAACTGTTTTGACACTATACACTTATAATAGTATCAAATGATTTGTTTTTAACGTACCAAGCATGTTTGGCTATTATAAGGGAAAATCCTATTCTCTGGCTTGTGTTTCATTGTGTGGTGGGACCTGGGTCTTATAATAGCTTCATTTTTCCAAAAAGCATTGCGCTGTTTTGTTATATGCACTGGTATTCTTGGGAGGAAACCCGTTCCGTGTTATACGGCGTGGTCCCTTGATATATTTGATTTAAAGTAAAGTTTTAATAATTGTAATTAGTTCTCACACCAGTCACATGACTGACCTGGAGTTTATTGTGTTAATCTTAACCCTGGGTGCCCCTATTTTCTACACGGGCAGCTAGTAGTTTTGGTTTTGCAGATTTATATTAACAGGATTCTGGTTTACAGCTGGAACGATACTTGGAAAGCTCTGTATCCGTGTATTACTTTCAGTTGTGTTTTGTATTATTTTTCTGCTGCATTGTAATTTGTAAATCTCTGATATTTAGTAATGTGTAATATTTATTCATACTCTGTATATTCTTGTATTCTGATGAAATTGTTGTAATAAGCAATGAAATGTTCTTCTGTTTGTGTCCCGATGTGGCTTGTTCTCAACTCAATCCGTGCTTTCCTTCACGGGGAACTTCGGGTCGTGTCAGCTTGGTACCAGAGCTTTGGTTTACAGAGCTCGAGAACAAGACACATTAGAACCAAATGAAAGAATTCATCAGAGATTGGATTAGTAATATCCAATAAGAATGACTCGTTAGAGATGGGATCAGTAGTATCCTAGAACGAGTGTGAAGAGTATATTTTTAAAACAAAAATGAATTTTGTTTTGAAAATTTAAACCTTATTCAACGTATTTGAATATTTATTTGTATTGAATTTGGACAATCCAATATATAAAGATTTTGCATATACGTCTGATCCACGGGTATTTGAAGTTTTAATATATTGGGTAGATATAGAATCACACTCTAGTCGCCCGGAGATGACACTGAAGATAGCAGCTGCATCATCAGTGGATTTATGTTCGAGTTTCGAAAGTGGGATCTCTATATATTTCCATTAGACTGTGTGAGAACCAAAATATAGTTAGAATATATTGTTGTGACTTGGCATCAAAAACGTGATTTTTGACTATATATCAAAGTTACGGGTTTGAAACGTTATTCAACTAATTTAATGCTGATTGTGTTGTCTGATTAATTAAAATTTGAACCATTTATTCAAATTGTACCAAATGTTGAGTTGTATTGAAAATTAGTCGCATTTGCATGCATATACATGTACTTACATTGAACAGATCATAGCAAGGAGACTAGATAAGATGATTAAATTGTTTGCCCGACAAATAGGTACATGTTTATTGTATTTCTTAGGTTTTGTATGATTTTATGAGCCGCTTGGCTTTTTCTTTTGGATTGGTGAGGGCCATGGAAGGCTATTTGAAATATCCCGAAGCTCCCGGTGCAGGGAAGGTTATGGCAAAAAAATTCGAAAATTTAGGGTGTTAGCCAAATTTTTGAAAATTTTGAAAAGTTCATAGAAACTGAAAAGTTGAAGAACTTAAGCCATAATGAAAATACTGGAAGTTGAGTTGATTTTTAAAACAACTTTCAGCATCGTTCCTTTTCGGGGATGAAAAGTTTTAAGTGGGGGAGATTGTAATAACCCGGAAATCTGAGCCAATTTAAAAAATTTATTTTGGCAATTTTAGCGAATTTTGAGTATTTAAAATGAATTATTTTAAATAATAACGACAAGAAATTTATTTTGAATAGAATTAGAACGTATATATTTATATAGATCGTCGTTAGAATATAAATATTTTATTTTAAATATAAAAGGAATTGAAAATGGCACGGTAGTTTGAAAATTCGATTTCAAATTTCAAATGAATGTACAGGATTCAAAATAAACCGGATTTTAGCGAAACCTAAAATATTAGGATCTATTTGAGAATATCTTTCCAACGAATCCGAAAAATCAAAATTTCATAGCGGGAATAAAAAGATATGCCCAATTGAAAATTCAGAATAGTCGTTGTGGATTTTTGGCCCTTAAAAATGGAAATTTTGCAAACGGCCTCGGTTTTCGACGAAACCACTTTTGTTGGATCTGTGATGTCAAGTTATTGCTAGGTTTCAAAATTCGTAATTTTCAAAATCAATATGTGAGCGTGGAAAAGGAAAACGCGTTTGACCAGTTTCAATTGATTTTAATTGACTGGAAAATGGCCAATTTTCAAATGGCCTCAGAATTTGCCGAAATAAGTTTTGTTACGACCGTATCGTCAATACCAAGCTAGAAAATATTTTTTAGGAATTTTTAGAGCCCGTATTTGACCCTAGTAAATTAAAATGTGCGTTCAAATTAAATATATATATATAGATTTATATTTTAATTTTGATGAAAACCTATCGTAACAGCCGAATTGGCTTGCGAAACATATCCTATTGTGTTCGGAATGGGGGTAATGTGCTAAGAGCGATAGTCATTGGGTTCGATTTGGGATTCGAAAGAAAAGTCAACTCTAAGTGAATAATTAAATAAATTAAATATATATTTATTTTATATATACTCCCTCCCCTAACCCATATCCTCCCTTTCACTCATCAGGATAATATTGTAGGATCTAGAATAACCCTAGAGGGGGGGTGAATAGGGTTTTTCACAGTTTTTAACTGATTAAAAATCTAACAAGATATATATTAATAAACTGATCACAGAATATAGCAGAAACAAAAAAAATGCAGAAAATAAATCACACACAGATATATATTAATAAGACCATGTACACTCGCAAACCCTGCTCCCATTCTAACCCTATGCTCAAAATCCTAGACTGACAATTTCCCCTTGACCAGATTTCCCTTTACAACCACGTTACCAGTAACCCAGAATTTTACAGACTCTATCAACTGTCAGTCAACACCCTGACTGAAACTCCCCTAGAAATTTTACAGACTTCTAGAAACTGTTCGAATGGTTTTTCAACTCAAAAATAGAAAAACAATAAAATAATTTAAAACCCTAGGAATTAAAGAATAAAAGGTTATCCCCTTTTAAACTAGGCTAAGTCCACAAAAAAAAAATAGCCATCCCATTTCATTTGCATTTGCCCAAAACATTTGCTCTATCTCTTTCTGGAATTGTAAATGGCGGCCGATGGAAAATAGCTAGGGTTTCACTTTGCTCTCCCCAAATCAATTCGGTTTGCTGCTGAAAATCAAATCTCTGATGCTCCTTGATCCTTCGATGTCCTTTGATGTTTGTCAATGAAGTGCTCTCTGATTTTGGGGAATAATTGCGATCGAAAACGAAAGTGAGTAATTTAATTTGATTTGTCTCTGACTTTTTGATGTATGGTTTTCGATTAGGATTATTTTTTGCCTGTGATGAAAAACGGTGTTAAAATAGGATTATAGAATCCTTAAAAATGCTCTGATTTCGAATTAATGGCTTGGCCTGATATTGTGTTGCCCCCTTTTGATTTGTTGCCTGGTTTTCCACGATTTCCTCTTTTGAATCCTTGATAGAATTGACTTGATTGATTATGGCAATTCTGTAAATTCTTGGCCTTGATTTAATATGACTTTCAATTTGGTTACCTCGGCTTTTACTGTAATTTTGGAAAATGTTTATCCATTGCTTTGAATTCCACGCCTGATTTCTGGAATCATTCTGAAAACTTGCCAAATATGAATTGAGGATTTCGGGAAACATTTAAATACCATTCTTGATAGTTTGAAATTCTGAATCTGTTTTCTTGCATTTGAAATTCCCATTTAACACTTGCCAAAAATGATATGCTCCTCTTTGATTTTCTGGATTAAAAACAGTTGCCAAAAATGCTTGATTGATATGGTATAAACATACATGCTAGATTTCTCCTTTTTGCAATGAGATTTTTGTCAAAACAAATTTCTTTTATTCCACTATTGCCTTCTATTGTCTCGAGTAACAGATATTCAAGTTTTTGAACTAGTGATCAAATCTGGAAACCATTTAATTTTGCTTCCTAATTTGCAAACTGATTTTGAAACCTTTTCCAAAGATTGCTCATGCCCAATTCATGTCATTAATGATTTCCAGAAACTTGCTTTGTTTGTTTGAATCAAAATGACATGCCACACCATATATTTGCACAGATTTGAATCAACACTGCCATGTATACATTCTAAGATTGTTTGTCACCAATATTTGATGTTTGAGTGACATTCACCACTGACATACCTATATCACAATGCTTCTTGACATTTCCACCTTTTATTCTCCATTACTGATTTGATCATGTATGTTGACTTGTCCATTTGCATTAGAACCATGCTTGAAGCATGTTTGTGCAAAGCAGTTTAAGCAAAGTGTTGTATTTCCATTGTTGTTGCTGTGAATATTGAAGCATTACTTTGTTAGCTTGTGATGCATTTCTGAACTATACCATTTCTTTGAACCAGTCTTGTTCATGGCTCGACCATTTTGATGTAACTTGGCCATTTGTAGTATTTCACCATGCTGAACATTCTCACTTTGCTACTTGTATTCATACACCATGTTGGGTATACACACATGTATAAAACTGCTTTGTGTTTATTGTTTGCTGCACACTTGAGTTGTTCATTTCTTTGCTGGGCTGTTTTGAATGTGATCTGTGATGTAGACTTTACTTATCTCGACTACTTGATTTGCACCATTGTATATGATCTGCATGCATTGCTGAAACATGTGCTTCATGTTGAATTCCTGCTTGACCCATGAACTTGGCTATCTTTGACATATATTAGTTCACCCTTGGTTAGTGTATGCAAGCTTGCACACTTGTTTCACCATACCACTGTTGTAGTTTATATGACTTCATTGCTACTACCATATTTGACACGTTCATGTTGCACCATTCTATCTATATATTTGAGTTTGTTTGCATATGTGCTCGGCCATTGATGTTGGACTTCCTCGACCATGTTGACTTTGTTTTTGCTGAAACTTGTTTGTGCACTTTGACTTTTTCATTTGCTGGCTTGTTGAATATTACATTACTCGACCACTTGCATGTGGGTTGAACATTTGTATACTGATTTGCATTGTGTACTGAGTCGAGTTGGTCCATGTGGCTGCTCCTCAATTGCACACTGGACTGGCGAGGCAGTGCACACGTGTATATATATATATATATATATATATATACACACACACGTGTGTATATGTAGCCATCCAGAATATTTTTCTGTCCCTGCACTGTATATACATACTGTCTAGACACAGATGAATCAGATCAAGTCATGAAAAGTGATGAGAAACACACCAGAAATATGAGGCAAATAAAATTTTAAAAAATAAAATTTATATTCACATGTATTCTGTTTTATTCCTATTGCAGTGTACTGTGTGTGTTTCTGTTTTATTTGACAGGTAAGCAGAAGATGACTGGACTGACAGCGAAGTGCTGTGAAGACTGAAGACTGAAGACAGAAGACTGAAGACAGAAGACTAAGAGACAATGTCAGTGAATGTAAATGTATCAGTGACTGTATATGGATATGAAAATGTAAAAACAGTGATTGCATATAAATATGAGATGTATAGATAGTGTTATATTGAGAAGCTGTGTAACAACAGAATTGTACTTATGTTTGTAAACAAGTTTGTTTGAAATAAAATATCATTTTATTGTTGTCAAACAAGCTTGTCTATCATATTCGTTTTATTTACAAGTACAGTATCATGTGTAATATCTGTGAGTGTGTACAAATAGTGGAGTCATATAATTTGTATTGTTTGAATGTTGAAATATAATATTAAATATTATATTCATGTCTGTAATGTGATATAACAGTACAACAACAAACACATTCAAAATAATATATACTTGTTTGTTATCATCAAACAAAAATCATATAATTGTGTATACAACACCGTTATATACAACAATCTCCCCCTTTTGATGATGACAAACAAGTAAAAGATTTTGAATATAATAAATGTGTTTGTTCGTGAGTATTTGAACTCCCCCTATTTAAATGCTCCCCCTTCAACAGAAACTCCTCCTATAACTGTGCATGAGTGAAATGTATGAATAATAATAAATTTTCAAAATTAAAAATATTTTTCAAAATAAAAAATATTTATAAAATATTCACACATAAATCAAAATCTAATCCATTCTCCCCCTTTTGTTATCATCAAAAGGATACAAAGTTTAAAATACAGATGAAAATTGACTAATAATATAATTTCAACTTAAGAGTAAGAACGGTCATCATAAATTTCAATCAGTCAAACAAAAATCATAATATTCTAAGAACGATTGGCATATTTCACATTGTGAAGAATGACGGATATACGATGAATTTTATATAAAATGGAGAGAGTTAAAAAATATGAATATTTTTCAACTATTTTTCAAAAAGATTTTAAGAAATTGAGGCACAAAACAGCGATGGATTTGGACTATTATTATAATTTCAACTTAAGTGACAATATTGTACAATCTCAAATCCCAATGGCTATCAATCAACAAATCATAATACTTCATAAGATATTAACACATTTCACAGATTAGAACGTGGATTGATAGGCTGGTTTTTATAAACACAAGAAGGATTTCAGTTTAATTTCAATTTAGCATATTATTTCCTTTTTCTTTTTATTTTATTTAAGAGCACACTGACCACGCATAACCAGAGCTTGGATTTTTAAATGAGCTCAGTCGCAGCTTAAATTATAAGTTGTCTCTTAACCATGCATGACCAGAGCTTGGATTTTTAAATGAGGTTAGAGACACACTTGTATATTAATTATATATATTTATAGTGTTCAGCTTTAAATAGAGAAACTCCTCGGTATATACAACCAATATGAATGATAGAAATGTGATAGATACAGAAATAGACTGTGAAATAAATTTCTAAATTAAATTATATTATGAAATATGCTCGACTGTATCGGGATCATTGAAAATTTTCAATTATCACTAATTCTGAATAATAACATAGTCCAAATTCTATCATAAATATTTTCACTATATATTCAAAAAGATTTTCTAAAAAATATTAACTCTCCATATTTATATAAAATCATAATGGATGGTAGAAGGATGATAGATAATGAAAATGGTCATGAAATAATTGCCAGTTCAAAGATATTATAATAAATATTCAACCATCATGAAAATCCAGATAAAATCTCCTCTTGTTGTGAAATATACTGCAGTCACAATTCATCATAATTTCAAAATCTGATAATAATTTTGATGAATTATAAATACAGTTTAATTCGGATATTGATTTTAATTTCTGAATGAATAATCAATAAATAATTTTAAAATTGAAAATCAATTACAAGAGGAATTTCTAAAGATCTATACAACACAAGAGGGATTAATTTGTACAAGGCAAAAAGAGTGTGTACATCTATACAAGGTGAAGATTAGAATCTAGGTACAAATGAGTGAGACAAATATAAGGCACTTCTGATACCACTTGGTGTCTCTATTACTGAGGATTTTAACATGACACTGGAGAAAAACTATGATATCACAGACAACAGAAATTTAAAGCTCAAGCAGACAAATTTAGCACAGAGCAGCAGATAGATCAAGAAATAAGCAGTTATCTAAGAACAGTATCAGAGCAGTACAAAGACAGTTTCCAAGCAAACAAGTCAAGATGATGGTCACAAAAAATATTCCATGATCTCAGATTAAAAAAATACTTTATTTTAAATCATTTGAAGAAAAAAATGAAAGTATTAGTATTTAGCGAATCAATCACACCAAGTTATATTTCAGATTCAAAATTATGTCTGAGATTCAATAAATAAATAATTTCAAATGATTTTAAACAAATATATATTCAAATCAAATAATCATAAAATAACAATGATATTTATGACCATATTTTCAAAAGAGTTTTCACAAATATTTTTGACAATCCTAAGAGAAATTTCGGATCATTTACATCAAGACTGAATAATAATTCATGAACCAAAAATAATGGTTTATTCGAAATCATTTGAACAAATGTAAATCATGAGATACAATGAATCAATCACACATAATTAATAACTTTAGATTTGAGAGGTGTGTGAGATTCAAAATATCAAAAATTTCAAATGGTCTCAAACAAACAAAAATCTAGACCAGATGATCATGAATAACAGAGAATTTCAAGATGTAAACAATGAGTTTCAAGTCCATTCAAAAAATTCAATCCAATATGAAAAATTAAAGAAATCATCACAACTGATAAATAACAGAGTTTACTGTAATGAGTATAATATTTTAAGCGTTTCCAAAAATTAATTGGAAGAAAACTCAAAACAGCATAAGAGTGTGAAATTTAATTAATTATTCATATCTTCAACAATTTAGAATTCAAATTTACAGTGTTCAAGATATGGCACGAATACATCAACACCGTTGGGAATTCAGAAAACAGAAAATGAACTTCAAAACAATTGCAGATACAAAAAATTCAGTATCTGGAAATGATTAAAAGTGTCATAGTTCTATACATGCAAGACAAATTTCATGAATACTGCAATTCAAAAAGCACAAAGAAATATGGCAGTGATAAATCATATCAGTATAGACAAAAGAAAGATATAGAAGGGAGAAGAGGAAGAAATAAACAAAAAAATCAAAAACAAAAAAAAATTACAGAGGTGAGTTTAGAGGTCATACCAGAATCCAGTATAAATCAGAATCTCTAACTCAATAGATTTGGCTAAGGAGTTGTGAATGATTCCATGTTATGAAGCAGTTTGAATTCAGTTTCTCTTTCTGCACAGCAGCTCCTCAGCCTCTACTGGTACCTAACAAATGGTCTAACAAAAGTAGTAAAACCACTCACAGTTTTATTCGTACGTCTTGGTACCCAAACCTGTTTGTATAACAAACCACCAGAATTAACCTTTGTACCCTTAGGAACCCAAATCTGTTTGAGCTTGACAAAGCCCGTTTTATTTTTTAGGATCCAAGAATGTTTAAATGGTTTATTATAAAACGATTTCTCATCACAATTTTGATTCAAAAATCCTTTGAATTTTTTTGAGTTCAAATTTTCAAAGCAGTTCTTTCCAAAACAGTTTGAGGGATTTTTCAAATCATTTGAATTTTGTTTTCCAAAAACATCATTTTTCCCGAAGCCAAGACCAAATTTATTTCCAATAGAAACTTGGTTTTTAACAGCATATTCAACGATTTTTTCCCCATTAGAAAATTTATCCAGAGTAGATTCTAATCGTTAAATTTTGAATTTTAGATCACTATTTTCTTTTATTAAATTTGAGCAATTGTCTATAGCGATCTTCTGTTCAGCATTGGACTGTTTCAAAACCAAATTCTCATTTTCAAGCAATTTAATTTTGGCTTGGGATTCGAAAATTTCAAGTTCAAATCGTTTTTGTTTTTCTGATTCAAAATTCTTGGATTTTTCAATCTCATTTTCAAGTTCTTTCAAGACCAAACCACTTTTCACCAAATTTTCATTTTTAGCAATTTCAAATTTGGAATATATATCTGTTTTAAAATTTTCAAATTCCTTTTGCAGAAGGTTAATTAATATTGATAACTCAGTCTTGTTCTCATTTAAGATCAAATTTTCATCTTCAAACTTTTGAATATTTTTATTGAGATGAACAAGATTGGTTTTCAATTTCAAACAATTTTTGCAAACTGAATTTGAAGAATTTTTAACATATTCAAGTTGTGATTCCAAATCATCAATTTTGCTGGTCAACTCAAAATTCTTAGATTTCAGGGACTTATTTTTCAGTTGGAGTTTATCAACAGATTTCGTTAAATCAAGACACATGTAAACCAGATCTTCATAAGAAAAATTCTCTGTTTCAGCATTTGTTGATTCTCCATCAACTGATCCATCTGAATTTTCATCTGTAAGGCTAGTTATGCATAGATCTGAAGCTGAGTTGACTATCTGGGGTTTTGAGCTGCAGTTTTCAATTTGTCCATACTTCGTATTGAGAGCTATCCAGATTTCCTGCGCAGTTAAACAGTGTGAGATCAGATTGTATTGATCATCATCAAGATAAGAATATAGAATATGTGTAGCACGAGAATTAAAAACTTTATCTACCATATCGTACCCATTGATAATAACATCCCAACATTTAATATTAGCAGATTTTAAATATAATTCCATTCTGGATTTCCAGTTTAAAAAATCTGTTCCAGTGAAAATAGTTGGAGATGAACTGGACTGACTCTCACTAAACTGACAACTAGGATTACCCATGTCTCTAGAGTTAAAGAAAAAACTGCTCCGATACTACTTGTAGGATCTAGAATAACCCTAGAGGGGGGGTGAATAGGGTTTTTCACAGTTTTTAACTGAATTAAAAATATAACGAGATATATATTAATAAACTGATCACAGAATATAGCAGAAACAAAAAAAATACAGAAAATAAATCACACACAGATATACCCAACTTCGGCAAAACCCTGCCTACTGCTGCATTTCTAAGGTTTCTACTAGGTGATAGAACAGATCCCGCATACAAGACCATGTACACTCGCAAACCCTGCTCCCATTCTAACCCTATGCTCAAAATCCTAGACTGGCCAATATCCCTTTCACCAGATTTCCCTTGATTACAACCACGTAACCAGTAACCCAGAATTTTACAGACTCTATCAACTGTCAGTCAACACCCTGACTGAAACTCCCCTAGAAATTTTACAGACTTCTAGAAACTGTTCGAATGGTTTTTCAACTCAAAAATAGAAAAACAATAAAACAATTTAAAACCCTAGGAATTAAAGAATAAAAGGTTATCCCCTTTTAAACTAGGCTAAGTCCACAAAAAAAAAACAGCCGGCCCATTTCATTTGCGTTTGCCCAAAACATTTGCTCTATCTCTTTCTGGAATTGTAAATGGCGGCCGATGGAAAATAGCTAGGGTTTCACTTTGCTCTCCCCAAATCAATTCGGTTTGCTGCTGAAAATCAAATCTCTGATGCTCCTTGATCCTTCGATGTCCTCTGATGTTTGTCAATGAAGTGCTCTCTGATTTTGGGGAATAATTGCCATCGAAAACGAAAGTGAGTAATTTAATTTGATTTGTCTCTGACTTTTTGATGTATGGTTTTTGATTAGGATTATTTTTTGCCTGTGATGAAAAACGGTGTTAAAATAGGATTATAGAATCCTTATAAATGCTCTTATTTCGAATTAATGGCTTGGCCTGAATTGTGTTGCCCCCTTTTGATTTGTTGCCTGGTTTTCCACGATTTCCTCTTTTGAATCCTTGATAGAATTGACTTGATTGATTATGACAATTCTGTAAATTTTTGGCCTTGATTTAATATGACTTTCAATTTGGTTTCCTCGGCTTTTACTGTAATTTTGGAAAATGTTTATCCATTGCTTTGAATTCCACGCCTGATTTCTGGAATCATTTTGAAAACTTGCCAAATATGAATTGAGGATTTCAGGAAACATTTAAATACCATTCTTGATAGTTTGAAATTCTGAATCTGTTTTCTTGTATTCGAAATTCCCATTTAACACTTGCCAAAAATGATATGCTCCTCTTTGATTTTTTTGGATTAAAAACAGTTGCCAAAAATGCTTGATTGATATGGTATAAACATACATGCTAGATTTCTCCTTTTTGCAATGAGATTTTTGTCAAAACAAATTTCTTTTATTCCACTGTTGCCTTCTATTGTCTCGAGTAACAGATATTCAAGTTTTTGAACTAGTGATCAAATCTGGAAACCATTTAATTTTGCTTCCTAATTTGCAAACTGATTTTGAAACCTTTTCCAAAGATTGCTCTTGCCCAATTCATGTCATAAATGATTTCCAGAAACTTTCTTTGGTTGTTTGAATCAAAATGACATGCCACACCATATATTTGCACAGATTTGAATCAACACTGCCATGTATACATTCTGAGATTGTTTATCACCAATATTTGCTGTTTGAGTGACATTCACCACTCACATACCTATATCACAATGCTTCTTGACATTTCCACCTTTTATTCTCCATTACTGATTTGATCATGTATGTTGACTTGTCCATTTGCATTAGAACCATGCTTGAAGCATGTTTGTGCAAAGCAGTTTAAGCAAAGTGTTGTATTTCCATTGTTGTTGCTGTGAATATTGAAGCATTACTTTGTTAGCTTGTGATGCATTTCTGAACTATACCATTTCTTTGAACCAGTCTTGTTCGTGGCTCGTCCATTTTGATGTAACTTGGCCATTTGTAGTATTTCACCATGCTGAACATTCTCACTTTGCTACTTGTATTCATACACCATGTTGGGTATACACACATGTATAAAACTGCTTTGTGTTTATTGTTTGCTGCACACTTGAGTTGTTCATTTCTTTGCTAGGCTGTTTTGAATGTGATCTGTGATGCAGACTTTACTTATCTCGACTACTTGATTTGCACCATTGTATATGATCTGCATGCATTGCTGAAACATGTGATTCATGTTGAATTCCTGCTTGACCCATGAACTTGGCTATCTTTGACACATATTAGTTCACCCTTGGTTAGTGTATGCAAGCTTGCACACTTGTTTCATCATACCACTGTTGTAGTTTATATGACTTCATTGCTACTACCATATTTGACACGTTCATGTTGCACCATTCTATCTATATATTTGAGTTTGTTTGCATATGTGCTCGGCCATTGATGTTGGACTGCCTCGACCATGTTGACTTTGTTTTGGCTGAAACTTGTTTGTGCACTTTGATTTTTTCATTTGCTGGCTTGTTGAATATTACATTACTCGACCACTTGCATGTGGGTTGAACATTTGTATACTGATTTGCATTGTGTACTGAGTCGAGTTGGTCCATGTGGCTACTCCTCAGTTGCACACTGGACTGGCGAGGCAGTGCACACATTTATATATATATACACGTGTGTATATGCAGCCATCTAGAATATTTTTCTGTCCCTGCACTGTATATACATACTGTCTAGACACAGATGAATCAGATCAAGTCATGAAAAGTGATGAGAAACACACCAGAAATCTGAGGCAAATAAAATTTTAAAAAATAAAATTTATATTCACATGTATTCTGTTTTATTTCTGTTGCAGTGTACTGTGTGTGTTTCTGTTTTATTTGACAGGTAAGCAGAAGATGACTGGACTGACAGTGAAGTGCTGTGAAGACTGAAGACTGAAGACAGAAGACTAAGAGACAATGTCAGTGAATGTAAATGTATCAGTGACTGTATATGGATATGAAAATGTAAAAACAGTGATTGCATATAAATATGAGATGTATAGACAATGTTATATTGAGAAGCTGTGTAACAACAGAATTGTACTTATGTTTGTAAACAAGTTTGTTTGAAATAAAATATCATTTTATTGTTGTCAAACAAGCTTGTCTATCATATTCGGTTTATTTACAAGTACAGTATCATGTGTAATATCTGTGAGTGTGTACAAATAGTGGAGTCATATAATTTGTATTGTTTGAATGTTGAAATATAATATTAAATATTATATTCATGTATGTAATGTGATATAACAGTACAACAACAAACACATTCAAAATAATATATACTTGTTTGTTATCATCAAACAAAAATCATATAATTGTGTATACAACACCGTTATATACAAAAAAATATATATATATATATAAACAAAAATGCGTCGAGCCCCCTTCCTCGAAGTCACCGCCGCGCCAGGCAGAGCCCCACCGTCGCCGCCTGTCCCCACCACGCCCGCAACCTGCGCCGCACCCCCCTTCCTTTCCTTCCTCTCGCCTCCTCCCCTCTTCTGTTAACGAACCCGAGCCACCGCGAAACCCTAACCGCGCCGCAGCCACACCACCTCCGACGACCGCTGAGCCACCCTCCAACGCGAGTACCCCTTCCTCCTTAATGGTAGCGCCCTGCCCCTTTGTTTGACCGCTGTAAGTTTTTTTAGTTATTTTGTTTTCTTTCTTCTTTTATTTTATCTTATTTATTTAATGATTATCAGAAATAGGTTTTTAATTGTATAAATGAAAAGAAAAATTGATTTTTAGTTATAAGAAAATTAGATTTTTATACGATAAAAGCTTGGATTTTTATCACTTAAAAGCTTTGATTTTTATCGCTTGAAATATTTGATTTTTTTTATCGCTAGAAAGGTTAGATCTTTAATTTAGAAAAGGTTATATTTTTAAATATAAAAAGATTTTTTTTATTAAGCAAAGATAAGATTTTTAAACCATATAAAGATGTTATTTTTATTTATATGAATACCGTATAAAAATGTGATTTTTATATGAGTAGCGATATAAAAATATAATCTTTATTAGAAGAAGAGCGATATAAAAATGTAATTTTTATTACGAAGTTAGCGTGATAAAAATATGATCTTTATTATATGAACACCGTTATAAAAATAGAATTTTTATCTATATAGTAGCGGTATAAAAATAGAATTTTTATCTATATAGTAGCGGTATAAAAATAGAATTTTTATCTATATAGTAGCGGTATAAAAATAAATTTTTTATCTATATAGTAGCGGTATAAAAATAGAATTTTTATTTATATAGCAGCGGTATAAAAATGTGATTTTTAATATGAACAGCGTGAAGAAGATGGCATTGGAATTTTAAACAGAATTCAAACCATCGTCCGTTAAAGAACGGCGGAGTGGATCCCCAAGGTGAGAACTCCTCACTTTTATTTTAATTTCTAGTTTGAAATATATATACTAGGATGCAGACGGTGCTTAGCAGCACCCGACACACGTCGTCCGCAGACCTTGGATGACTTGTTTGTTTGATTGATGTGTTGTGAAATTTTATTGTGTGATGTGGAAAGAATAAATATTTTATAGTTAAAAATATAATTTTTAACGTGTATATAAAATAAATATTTATAAACAAATCGGACGGTTTGTTTATGTACACCCATTTAAAGGATATAGATTGGGACGATAAATTTTACACATCGCTCAATTGCACAAATAAAAATTTGTGTTTGTTGACTGAAACCCCACACGGGTATTGGGATGATATTTGACGTACACTAATCCCGATTGTTTAGTTGTACGTCAATCGATGGGTTGACAGACTGTGTAAGCGTTAATTATTTATATTTAATGCTTATGTAGTTGTGTGGTGCAATTTGGATGATGGTTGATTATTTATCATTCATATTATATACATGTGTTGTATAGAATCCATATAAATAACATTATATAGCAATTTATTGGGCCTCATTCCAATTTGGAAAATAAGGAAAATTCATGTGTTGAATAAAATATAAATTCATGTGTTGAATAAAATATATATTCATGTGTTGAATAAAGAAAATTCATGTGTTGAATAAAATATATTCACGTGTTGAATAAAGAAAATTCATGTGTTGAATAAAATATATATTTATGTGTTGAATAAAAGAAAATTCATGTGTTGAAGAAAATATTCATTTATTGAATAGAATAAAGAAGTTATTGAAATATATAAAGCCATGTTGATTAGATATGCGCCATTTTGACCTGAACGATATTTATATCGATTTTATTCATTTTTATAATGAATATAAAAATGTAAGTGATTTCAAAATATAACATTTTGAAAATATTATCATTTGTATATCAATGATATGGAATATTCAATTTTGATTTGAAATTGAATATGAAGTTGAAATCGTTCTGAAAACGAATTAAAACGATTTATAAAATACATTTTAAAAGGAAATCGACGAAATATTATATATATATATATATATAATGGCCTGAATAGAACGCGCCGCACCGCGGCAGTTCGCGAATTTCGACCATTGACTTCGAATTGACGTTACGGGAGATCCGACCGTCGGATTCTCCTAGAACCAGAATCGTTGGGTTCGTATCGAAAAGAGATTTCTAATGAATATTAGAGATTTAAAATCTAACGGTTGGATTTGGAATTATCTCCAAATCAAATTTGGAAAAGGTCGTTGTAAGTGCAGTTCGATGGCCGTTGATGGAAATCGACTGTACGGGTCTTGATAAAATTATTAAAAATAAAAATAATTTGTGTAAAATCATAAGAAATGATTTGTGAAGAATTAGGATGAAAAATTCCAAATTTGAAAAGATAAAAATAGACTTTTATCGAAATGAACTAGTTTTGAACTAGAATTATAATCCCATTTATTTTTAAAATAAATAAAGTGGTTTTGAAATGGTTTTGAAAATAACCAGAAAATATATAAAGTGGAAATGGATTTGAATCAAAATTGTCTTTAGAATATTTCGACGTTGGATTTCGTGATTATGCAGATATTGTTATGGAAATTTAAAAGATATATTTATATCGTTATTTCCAATACGATATTTGTTGGTCGTAGAATTTGATATTGAATATAAACCGATATATTTTCTATTCAGAGCTTTTGTTTATTATCAAATGGGCTTTGGGTTTGTTGTGAATGGTGTCTTCATTTACACTGTTCTTAAACCCAGTTGAGAAAAAGATTAAATCTTTTTATTTAGATTTAATGAAGTATACCAATTAAATGGTATTTAATCGGAATTGAATTTGAATTGATTTTTGGGTTTATCGTGAACAGTGTTTTAAATAACACTTGTTCTTTAACCCGATAATTAATGGAATGTGATTTTGGGTTGTCGTGAACGGTATCTTCAATAATACTGTTCTTATACCCAACGGAGTTAAGAAAATCAGAAACTAACTGGAGGTTAGTTAAGTTGAATGGTTTCTTGGGTATTGATCTGATGTTGGTTTCGGCCTTCGGGGTTATTACTTAGGGAATTGTTCACTTGCCAATTTACGGTTAAAGGCTAATGGAATAGAATGTGATTTTGAGTTTATCGTGAACCGCGTTTTAAATGACATTAGTTCTTTAACCCAGTTAAAGACCGGATATGATTTCCTAAGTTTAATAATCTTTGATAGTGATTTGTAGGAAGATTAAAACCAAGTGGAGTTTTAATGAATCTTTAATTAGATCGAAATGATCGAGAATGGAGTATCACCATTTTTGCTCCAAGCGATAGCTAAATCTTTAATTAGATTTGAACGTGAAATTGTAATTGAATTTACCAGTAACACCGTGGTGTTGGATATGAAGTATGACTAGTTTTACTTCATGGGATGAATAGGTTGGGATTGGGAAATAAAATAAATGATTACTTCGGTGTGGTTCGCTAATCCCGACTAATTTGAATTGATATTCAAAAGAAGATTATAGAATAAATTTAAAAGAATTTATCTTCGATAAAATTAATGGGAACCTTTCCCAAAGTATAAGAACATTTGAATAAAAGAATATTCTGAATTGGAATAAGGCGTATGTTGTGTCTGTGTAACACTTGTTTATTATATGCGCGAGTCATTCAGAAAGACCGGGTTTATCCCATTCTGAATAACTGATTCGACGATGTGTCGAGGATAAAGACGGTGGTCGAAGACCGGAGGTCTTCACATCGTTTGGATAATTACTGATGATCTTGATTGGGCTGTACCCCCAAGAGGAGGGAATCAGTTGGTGATCATCCGACGTACTTGGAGATCGATGGATATGCGAGGTACAAGGTGCCTCCGGTTTCGTTCAGACCCAGAACGAACTTGTAAATGGAATGTGTGTCTAACATTGGATTTTATTTTGTGGAATGATTTCAATTAAATATATATCTGTTTGGCGGCGGAGAATTTATTCTCTTTCTTAACGCCCTTCTCTGAGACGTACGAGCTCAGAGGTTATATATTGATGGATATCAATCGCATGGAGTGAATTGTCTGTGTGGCATGCCTAAGTGGCAAACGATTAAGGCTTTTGTTGAAAAGCATAGTCATGTGGTTGATGATCAAAGAACCGCCTGTGTGGCATAGCTTTGTGTAGCGTTAATTCGCAAGCCTCACACCCCGGTAATGAACCAGAAACGGGAGAGGACACTAGGGAGGGCATGCGTTTCCTTCTAGCTAGGGTGGTGTCAGTGACCTATAGCCCTGACATTTATATTATTTTCTCCTGTGTGGTTGTTGGATTGTGAGGCGCCTTAGATAAATCGGTGACTATGTGGAGCCGATGGAGTCATTTGGCTCATTGACGCCACAAAGGGCGGGGAAACGCAATGTTCAGGCATTTTAATCCATATCGGTGGACCGGCCCTGACGATCCAAGGGTCACTCGAGCTCTGATCCTGAGACACGGGCTGGAGCGTCTCGAATCGGTAGAGGACTATCTTTTGCCTCGGTTCACAGATGAAAACCCAACTTCCAATACGTGATATTTGCGGTTTTGATTGTAGAGCCTAGTATGACGACATGATATATGGTACTCACGTCGTCTATGATTGATATTTATGATTGAAATTGTTTTGACACTATACACTTATAATAGTGTCAAATGATTTGTTTTTAACGTACCAAGCATGTTTGGATATTATAAGGGAAAACCCTATCCTCCGGCTTGTGTTGCATTGTGTGATGGGACCTGGGTCTTATAATAGCTTCATTTTTTCGAAAAGCATTACGTTGTTTTGTTATATGCACTAGTATTCTTGGGAGGAAACCTGTTCCGTGTTATACGGTGTGGTCCCTTGATATATATGATTTAAAGTAAAGTTTCAAATAACTGTTTTAGTTCTCACACCAGTCACATGACTGACCTGGAGTTTATTGTTTTAACCTAAACTCTGGGTGCCCCTATTTTCTACACGGGCAGCTAGTAGTTTTGGTTTTGCAGATTTATATTCACAGGATCCTGGTTTACAGCTGGAACGATACTCGGGAAGCTCTGTATCCGTGTATTACTTTCAGTTGTGTTTTGTATTATTTTTCCGCTGCATTGTAATATGTAAATCTCTGATATTTAGTAATGTGTAATATTTATTCATACTCTGTATATTCTTGTATTCTAATGAAATTGTTGTAATAAGCAATGAAATGGTCTTCTGTTGGTGTCCTGATGTGGCTTGTTCTCAACTTAATCCGTGCTTTCCTTCATGGGGAAGTTCGGGTTGTGTCAGCTTGGTACCAGAGCTTTGGTTTACAAAGCTCGAGAACAATACACATTAGAACCAAACGAAAGAATTCATCAGAGATTGGATTAGTAATATCCAATAAGAATGACTTGTTAGAGATGGGATCAGTACTATCCTAAAACGAGTGGGAAGAGTATATTTTTAAAATGAAAACGAATTTTGTTTTGAAAATTTAAACCTTATTCAACGTATTTGAATATTTATTTGTATTGAATTTGGACAATCCAATATATAAAGATTTTGCATATACGTCTGATCCACGGGTATTCGAGGTTTTAATATATTGGGTAGACATAGAATCACACTCTAGTCGCCCGGAGATGACACTGATGATAGCAGCTGCATCGTCAGTGGATTTATGTTCGAGTTTCGAAAGTGGGACCTCTATGTATTTCCATTAGACTGGTGTGAGAACCAAAATATAGTTATAATATATTGTTGTGACTTGGCATCAAAAACATGATTTTTGACTATATATCAAAGTTATGAGTTTGAAACGTTAATCAACTAAATGATTGCTGATTGTATTGTTTGATTATTCTTTGATTAATTAAATTTTGAACCATTTAGTCAAATCGTACCAAATGTTGAGTTGTATTGAAAATTAGTCGCATTTGCATGCATATACATGTACTTACATTGAACCGGTCATAGCAAGGAGGCTATAGAAGAGGAATAAAATTGTTTGCCCGACAAATAGGTCCATGTTTATTGTATTTCTTGGGTTTCGGATGATTTTATGAGACGATTGGCTAGCCGCTTGGCTTTTTCTTTTTCTTCTGGATTGGTGAGGGCCATGAGACGCTATTTGAAATATCCCGAAGCTCCCGGTGCAGGGGAGGTTATGGCGAAATTTTTCGAAAATTTAGGGTGTTAGCCAAATTTTTGAAAAATTTGAGAAGTTATTAGAAACTGAAAAGTTGAAGAACTTAAGCCATAATGAAAATACTGGAAGTTGAGTTGATTTGTAAGACAACTTTCAGCTTTGTTCCTTTTCGGGGATGAAAAGTTTTTAGTGGGGGAGATTGTAATAACCCGGAAATCTGAGCCAATTTAAAATTTTTATTTTGGCAGTTTTAGCGAATTTTGAGTATTTAAAATGAATTATTTTAAATAATAACGACGAGAAATTTATTTTGAGTAGAATTAGAACGTATATATTTATATAGATGAAATCGGTGGTCGGAATCAAGCGGGGCGGCGGTCGAAAGTGGTGAACTTTGGAGAGCTCGTTCTCGTCGATGAGGAGACGAGGAGTGGCGAAATCGGTACTGATTTGAAGAGGGGAAAGAGCTCTTCAAAATACCCAACTGGAGCTAGGGCTAATTTCGCGTGGTTTGATCGGAAAGTGATCGGGAATAAAGGAAAGCTTTTCCGCCTTCAGATCGTGGTCGGGGAGAGAGAATATACGTTTTTTAATTTTTTAATTTATGAAAGAATTTTTTTGATTCGTCTATATATATAATTTCGAAAATTAGTGTTTTCTCACACGAACTCCAATTCAAACCCAACGAATGTCGCCCCTAGCTAAATATCCCCATTCCGAATTGTAATAACTCGGAATTCTGAGCCAATTTAAAAATTTTATTTTGTCAATTTTAGCGAATTTTGGATATTTAAAATGATTTATTTTAAATAATAACGACAAGAAATTTATTTTGAATAGAATTAGAACGTATATATTTATATAGATCGTCATTAGAAAATAAATATTTTATTTTAATTATAAAAGGAATTAAAAATGGCGCGGTAGTTTGAAATTTTGATTTCAAAGTTCAAATGAATATACAGAATTCAAAATAAACCATATTTTAGTGAAACCAAAAATATTTGAATCTATTTGAGAATATCTTTCCAACGAATCCGAAAAATTGAAATTTCATAACGGGAATAAAAAGTTATGCGCTAGTTGAAAATTAAGAATAGTCGTTGTGGAATTTTAGCCCTTAAAAATGAAAATTTTGCAAACGACCTCAGAATTCGACGAAACCACTTTTGTTGGATCCCGGATGTCAAATTATTGCTTGGTTTCAAAATTCATAATTTTTGAAAGTAATATGTGAGCGTGGCAAAAGAAAACGTGTTTTGACAGTTTCAGTCAATTTCGATTGACCGGAAATTGGTCATTTTCAAACGGTCTCGAAATTTGACGAAATTAGTATTATTAGAACCATATCGTCAATACGAAGCTAGAAATAATTTTTCTGTAATTTTTAGAGTTCGTATGTGACCCCGATAAATTGAAATGTACGTTAAAATTAAATATATATTGATTTAAATTTTAATTTAAACGGAAACTGATTGAAACGGCCGAATCAGCTTACGAAACATATTCCATTGTGTCCAAAATGGGGGTATTTGGTTAAGGACGACAGGCGGTGGGTTCGATTTGGATTTCGAATGGTGAAGTTACATATAGATTTTGAAGGCCATAAATTTCATAAATTAAAAAAAAGGGAAAAACCCCCTCGTTGACCCCGTTCCCCAAACCTGCACCCCCTTTCCCCGCCGCCAGAGCCTATCACCATCCACCGGACATCAGCCGCCCCCACCGACGAGCCTCCCCTGCCTCCGGCCATCCCCTTCAGACCCCCACCTCCTCCATTGCCTCCTCCTCTCTCTCCAACGCCCCAAATTGAAAACCCTAGCATAAATCCGGCCACCGTCTACACCTGGGCCCACGCCCTGACCAACACCACCCCCCCTTCGACCTCCCCTCGGCCCAGCGACCTCCACCGACCACCCACAGCCACCGTGGGTCCCCCTCCGGCCAAATTTCCCTTTTCAATAATTTTCAGTATTTATAATTCAGTCCCTGGACCGTTTTGGCCAATATCTCCCAAACCGAGCCACTATGGCCGAAACTCCACGATACCAAAGTCGTAGAGCACGACTTGCTCTTCGATTTGACTATATGGAAGTCACGGTTTGGATTGTGTAGCCGCCTGTAAAACGCATCCAAAATCAACTGTTCAAAAGCTGTAAAAATCGAGTACTTTCGCGAATTCTGGCGAATCGGAGCATTTTCGGCAAAAAGCCCATTAGGCGAAAGTTGTTCAGAACGGCGTGCTTACACTAGAAAAAAGAATGGATAGAAGACTAAAGCTTATATGCAAAGTCTAGAGCTCGAACAACAATTCAGCAAGTCAGAAAATATGTTGGTATATAAATCAAGGTGAGAACTCCTCACTTATAATTTATTTTCTAGTTGAAATATATACTAGGATGCAGACGGTGCTTAGCAGCACCCGACACCCGTTGTCTATAGACCATGGATGACTTGTTTGTTTAATTGGTGTGTTGTGAAAGTTAATTGTATGATGTGGAATGGAATAAAATATTTTATAGTGGAAAATATTTTATAGTTAAAAATATAATTTTTAACGTGTATATAAAATAAATAGTAATAAACAAATCAGACGATTTGTTTATATACATTGATTTGACTGATATTGACTGGGACGATAAAGTTTAGACATCGCCCAACTGCATAAATAAAATTCTGTGTTTGTTGATTTGAAACCCCACACGGTGTTGGGATGATATTGACGTACAATAATCCCAATTGTTTAGTAGTATGTCGACTGATTGGTTGACAGACTATGTAAGCGTTAATTATTTATATTTAATGCTTATGCAGTTGTGTGGTGCACTTTGGATGATGGTTGATTATTTATCATTGCTATTATATACATGTGTTGTATAGAATCCATATAAATAATATTATATGTTAATTGAGTGGGTCTCATTCCAATTTAGAAAATAAAGAATATATGTCATGTGTTGAATAGAATATATTTCATATGTTGAATAGAATAAATTCATGTGTTCAATAGAATAAATATTCATGTGTTGAATAAAATATATATTCATGTGTTGAATAATAGAAAATTCATGTGTTGAATAGAATAAATTCATGTGTTGAATAAAATATATATTCATGTGTTGAATAAAAGAAAATTCATGTGTTGAAGAAAATATTCATTTGTTGAATAAAATAACGAAGTTATTGAAAGATATAAAGCCGTGTTGATTAGATTTGCGCCATTTTGACGTGAACGATATTTATATCGATTATATTCGTTTTTAAAATGAATATAGAAAAGGAATTGATTTCAAAATCTAATGTTTTGAAAATATTATCATTTATATATCGATGATATGGAATATTCAATTTTGATTAGAAATTGAATAGGAAGTTGAAATCATTTTGAAAACGAATTTAAAACGATTTATAAAATACGTTTTGAAAGGAAATCGACGAAGTATATATAATATATATATATTATATATATAATGGCCTGAACAGAACGAGCCGCGCCGCGGCAGTTCGCGAATTTTGACCATTGACTTCGAACGGATATTACGGGAGATCCGACCGTCGGATTCTCCTAAAACCAGAACCATTGGGTTCGTATCGAAAAGAGCTTTCTAACGAATATTAGAGATTTGAAATCTAACGGTTGGATTTGGAAATATGTCCAAATCAAATTTGAAAAAGGTCGCTGTAAGTGCAGTTCGATGACCGTTGATGGAAATCGACTGTACGGGTCTTGATAAAATTATTAAAAATATCAATAATTAGTGTAAAATCATAAGAAATGATTTGGGATGAAAAATTCCATATTTGAAAAAATAAAAATAGATTTTTATCGAAATGAACTAGTTTTGAACTAGAATTATAATCCACTTATTTTTGAAATAAATAAATGGGATTTGAAAGGGTATTAAAAGTAACCAGAATTTCCAATAATTTAATTGGAATTGATTTTTGGGTTTATCGTGAACGGTTTTTAAATAACACTTGTTTTTTAACCCGATAATTAATGGAATGTGATTTTGGGTTTATCGTGAACCGTGTTTTAGATGACATTGGTTTTTTAACCTAGTTAAAGACAGGATATTGATTTTTGGGAAGATTAAAACTAAGTGGAGTTTTAATTAATATTTAATTAGATTAAAGTGATCGAGAATGGAGTACCACCAGTTTCTGTTGCAGTCATGATAGGTAGTTCTATTACATACATACATACATACATATATATATACATATATATATATACATATATATATATATACATATATATATATATACATAAACACACACACACATGAGTGTATATGACAAGCACCATAATTTATTTGAATTTTTGAAAATAAGCGTGTAGCTTAGAAAAGAAAGCCTAGACAAACTTGCAGAAAATGGTACTAGAAATCAGCTGTGGTGTCAGGTGTGAGCTTGGGTTTTCTTTTTTCAAACAGTTGGGCTAAGAGCATCTCCAACAGTGGAGGATATTCATGTTAAGGGGTGTAATATCCCTTATTTTTGCACCCAACAGTTGTTACACGGTGTAATATGAAGGCAAATGTTACGGGCTGGATTCAGAGTTCGTAATAGGGCGCGCGAGCTGATTTTATCAGCTCGTGATGTCGCGAGCTGATTTTATCAACTCGCGACTTCAGGAGCTGATAAAATCAGCTCGTGGCCTTTTTTTTTTCCCACCTATTTTTACCATATACAATACCAAATGCATTAATTTTTTTGTAAAATAAACTTCGAAACATAATAATAATATTTGATTACTAAGAGCAAAACCAATTTTTTTTTTTTTTTTTAACGTTTTACCCTAGTTTGTCGTATACAAAAACATAACCGATATGTAATTTGTAAAATAAACTTAGGAACATAATAATAGATGATTAATAACTCGTACGAATACAAGAAAAGGAGTTTGTATAATAGAAAATGAAACACAATCGATGATTAATAACTTAGGAACATCTTAGGAAATGAAACATAATCGATGATTAATAACTTAGGAGTTCGTACAAGAGAAGTAATAGTAGAAAAGGAGTTCGTACAATAGATGATTAATAACTTAGGAACATCTTTACTGCATACATAATCGATAAGATCAGACAAACATAAAATAAAACACATTCAGGTAATGGTTCTTCATAACTAGGTATCGCCGTGGTGGTTCCATAAATGAGTCATAAGATCCTTCTGTAGCCGGTTATGGAGTTCTGCATCTCTGTAGATAACTTGACGGCTCAAATGAACGTTGAAGTCCTCCTCTGTTAGTGGTTGGTTTTGTCGGAATACTGGAGGTGGTAGCGAAGCACCCTCGTAATCGCAGTGACGTTGATCTTCATCCATATCTCTTTCATCTTCTATAATCATGTTGTGAAGAACGATGCAAGCAAACATGATTGTAGACATCTTACTCCTACGCCATAGCCGACATGGATTACTTATCATTGCAAATTTAGATTGTAAAACACCGAAAGCACGTTCCACATCTTTCCTTTGTCCCTCTTGCATCGCCGCGAACATGACTTGTTTAGGAGTTAATGGATTTGGACATGTTTTAACAATGGTGCTCCATTTCGGGTAAATGCCGTCACCTAGGTAATAGCCATGGTTGTAAGTATTTTGGCCTAGGGTAAATGTTAAAGAAGGTACCTGGCCTTTAGCAAGATCATTGAACAAATGAGATCTTTCCACAACATTTAAGTCGTTATTAGACCCGGGCATTCCGAAGAAAGCGTGCCATATCCATAGATCGTACGATGCCACAGCTTCCAAAATGATGGTTGGTCGTCTTTCCTTGCCGTTGTACGCACCTTGTAATCCCTTAGGACAGTTCTTCCATTCCCAGTGCATACAGTCCAGACTTCCTAACATTCCCGGCCAACCCCTGCTTTCGTGCATCTCTCTGATTCGCACTACATCTGCTTCGTTTGGAGACCGTAAGTATTCTTCTCCGTAGACGTCCACAATTGCTTGACAGAAAGTTTCAAGTGTTTCTAGTGCCGTGCTCTCTGCTATGCGGTATGCATCGTCCAAAGCATCGGCTGGAGTGGCATAAGCTAACATTCTCATAGCTGCCGTCATTTTTTGTTCACCGGACAATCCCTGTGTCTTCGATGCATTATGTTTGTACTTAAAGTAATCATTGTTACCTTGAATACCAGCCAATATCCGAAGTAAACGGCGGAGGGTGAACTCTACCACTGACCAATCGGGGTCCAATGTGATCGGAGTTCACACCCCGCACATAATCCGGCAGCAAGTACCGTCTAGGAGCTACCCGAACCCAGTAAGGACCAAACTCTGCGTCGGGTAAGTGAAAGTCGGTCGTATCTACCCATCCTGCCTGTCTCAATCCAGCCACATACTGTCTCCCTATAACACGCTGCGGCCCGAACATATCAAGTGGCAAAGGTGGATCTACGGGTACGCGCAACTCACCGGTACTCTGGTAATAGCATCGGTCTCCCAAGTACCAAACAGGAAGGTGGGCCGGTGGGAAGAAGAGGACACGTCGAGTAGATAAGCTGCATGCAATGACTAATGGATGGGCATCAGGTACTGGGCCACCGGCTGCAAGTAACATCCAATAAGAAGCCCAAGGTGCTCGTAATATGTTCCCCCTCTCCCTCATATCCAACTGGGTACGAGCCTCCATCAAGTCGTGTCTCACACCAGAAGGAGAACGCTGAACTACGTGCAAACTCTCCCATCTACGCATCCGTGGGAAAAAGGCCTCAGCGGCATGACTGGCGGTGGGCTGTATGTGTGGGTGCATGTTGGCCGTGTACTCGTAGTACCAGCACGGCAACATGTACCAAAAACCATACATCTGCTGAACCTCTCTAAAAGCATAGGAGTCAAGAGCGGTGTATAGATAACCCAGTATGGCAGAGCCCCAATCAAACATATGCAGCTGATCTAAATCGACTAGTGCTGCAAGGTAGCCAAGCCTAATCGAACTCTGTTGGTTCGTAAAGAACGTCGAACCAAGGAGGTATAAAATGGTAGCCCTGTACAGTATGTCGTGGAAATCTACCGCATCTACATGCGCTGTAATATAATCAAGTAAATATGTGCAGGGAACGGCACCATTAGCTACACGAGCCGCATCCAAACCTGGCAAATACTGTATGTACGACTCGGGTGACTCGAACTGGGAATCAAATGGAGGTATGACTCTATCTGGAAGGCCTATCTCAATCCCCGAAAGCATGTAAAAATCGGCTGGGGTGATACCTAGCTCAAAATCCGGGAAGTGAAAGGTGTGTGTCGTAGGCCACCATCTCTCTGATAAGGCTTCGACCAAAGGTCGACCGAAGGACTGGGGAGGTATAATACGTAAAAAACGTCCAAATGGACTGCCAAATAGTCTCTCTCGAATATCCAGAGGTAATATGTCTAAGGCTGATGCTACAAACTTCGCCCAACTCCCGCGAACGTTTACATACCGAGTCTATTAAAATAATACCAGTTAAACGACTATAAAACCAAGCACGCCTATGCACTAAACGATAACGTGCATGCACTAAATGACTATTTAACAGTTAAATGAGTATTAAAGTTCGTACTACTAACGTATAACAAACTACTACATGATAAAGTTTTAACAGTTAAAAGACTATTTAACAGCTAAATCAATATTTAACTAGTACGTGCAATAATGTATACTATTTAAATGACTATTGACGTTCAAACTACTAGACCATAGAACGTACATGCACTAAACTATAACGTAAAACTATAAAGTAAAACTAATACCTGAACGGTGTCCAGCGCGGTAACTGATCGATGGGTGAATCCCTGTGGCATCTCGTGGAGGATACGTAAGTCCTCAATCGTCGTCCCCTCTGGTGGAGGAAGGTGTACTGGACCAGACATGTCGTCTGGCATAACTCTAACTGTGCGTCTCCCGCTCTTCGTCACGCGTGGCGGCATCCCGACGTTGGAACGATTAAAAAAGAAATTAAAAAGGAGGAAATTAAAATTAAATGAATATAACCAAACCACCACCCCCCCCCCTCCCGAGCCATATATAGGCTCGGGAACAGACGCGAGCTGATTTTATCAGCTCGCGAGCTGATAAAATCAGCTCGCAGGCTGCGAGCTGATAAAATCAGCTCGCGCCTGTTGGGAGATATCAAAGATATCTCCCGTAATGTTACGGGCCGTAACGTTACGGCCCGTAACACTGTTGGAGATGCTCTAATAGACTTGCATTTTGGAGGTTATCACGGGAATATGGGATGTAATGGAGCACATTTGCTTCTACTTAACTTCGACATACTTCTTAGCCGGCTATGAATTTCTCCTCAGAACGTCCATCGGAGCTCACTTTTGAAAGTTTCTTCAGAAGTAGATTTCGTGCAAAAGAAAAGCAGTTCATCGGTAGGTTTAATGTGTTATAAAAAAAAATAAAAAAAAAAAAAAAAAAAAAAAAAAAAAAATTAGTCACCGTGCTGTACAAATATTCCAGCGTAGATGAATTAGCCAGGTATTTTATCCACAGAAGAACTTGGTTACGTTTGCTTTTGTTTATTTAGTTTTAAAATGATCCTAAGGGCACCATTTTTTCCCCTTGCTAATACCATAATTAATATTAGTAAGTGTAAATCATGGTGCTTTTAGTATTACATTTACTCTTTGATGCCAACGACATCAAGATATGCATTTAGTAGTATGAACTTTTGTAATGATAGACATAAATCACGATTCCTTTAAGACGTATCTTTTACCAATGAAGTATATGTTCCACTTTCACTGTTAAGTTAGAAGGGATTTATGTTGTTTCGGTGACGCTTGGCAGCATGCATTAGAAAAGTGAAAATTTTCTCAGTGTTGCATGACACAGATGTTATTTGTTTAAACGTTACTGTCACAACAGGAATAAAGACGAGTCGCATTTCGTTTTAGTGGCAGTGCCTTATTCTATGCTACAGCATATTCGTTATGATGCATATATTCTGTGTATTATGTAGAAATCTGTTGATGTCTACTTACCTTCTTGCTTGCATATCTCTGTATACCAGGAATCCAAGGGTTCGTGTTAAAATCTCCTTTTTACATCTGTACTTTTGCTCATTGTCTCTTTGTATTTCTAAATCTCAGCAGACTGCAAAATAAAGTATTCACTTCAATGCAAATCTTATTCCCATGTAAAATGTTGATGCATTACCAATACCACACAATTACATCAATCGGTTTCAAGATTCAATGAACAAAACATGTTCAGAATCATCCAGCAAAAGAACATGCGCCCCCATTAACAATATTCGCTCCCCTCGATCATTCACAACGCTCAAATGCTTGCAGGGATCAACTAACAAATCAACTTCCGTTTGCCCTTTGCCCTTCACAGACGCTCTCTCAAACGCAATCAGCTGTTTTCTTGGTGAACCTTTCATTCCCATTCCCGACTTCGAATACAGTAAAATAACATGACTTCCATCCATATCACCGTCATTTCTCATCAAAACCCTAACGTTAAACACCAGTGCTTCACAGGTTAATACCTTATCGACGTGCATGTAATCCACTCCATCTTCTTTTATATACAGAGGCTCTGTACTTATAAGCGAGCTCAACAAACTAACTTTTTCAGGGACGGTAACGAAACTGCATGAATAACTGGAATAACTCAACCCATACCCGAATCCATAAACCTCATCCCCGGTATAAAATCTGTATGTTCTTCCTGGATACCCTCGTGAAGGGTCAGCTCTCATGTGCATGTCATTCATGGGAACTTCAGTAAATGACTCTGGGTACCAAGTTACAGGCAATCTTCCGCTTGGATTGAACTCTCCAAAAATAGCTTCTGCCAGCACTTCTCCACCTACTTCTCCTGGATACCCGATCCATATAATACTCGCTATACATTCGTTTTCTTTAGCAAATGAAACATCAAGAGGACCACCTCCCATAAGAACAAGAATTATAGGATTTTTTGCAACTTCAGTTATTCTATTCACAAGATCCATTTGTTTACCCGGGAGTAAAAGACTTGATCTATCATGGTCTTCTGTTTCTTCAGTTAAGTTAAGTCCAGCCACCACAATAACAAATTCAGACTTTCTTGCTGTGTCAATTGCTTGTTCAAACCCACTAGAGTTTACACAAGGTACATCAGTGCATCCAGAAGCAAATGTAATATTGGGTATATAATTTTTAAGCCCATGAACCAGGCTTATCGGGTCACAAGGTACACCCACATAATCTCCACCTAGTAAACCAGTATCATTACCTGCTGGACCTATAATGGCTAAGGAAGCAACATTTTCTTTCGTTAGTGGTAGATAATTTTCATTGTTTTTTAGAAGAACAATGCCTTGTCTTGCTGCTTCGAGAGCTAATTTTCTATGTTCTTGTGTGCATACATCACTCGGTCCCAAGTTTCCATAGTTTTGATTTTCAGGGTTTCCATCGTACAAGCCGAGGCGGAGTTGAACTGAAAATAGATGGAAAAGTGCTCGATCGATGTCTTCTTCTTTGACTTTCCCTAACTTGACTGCTGATTCAGTGTATCTTTTCAAGTATGTTCCACAGTTTATATCCATTCCTTCATGTTATGAAATATCAGTTAGGGACAAGGACATACGAAGAAATTTAGTATAGTGGGGGCGGAAGATCATATTTTGATTACAAAACAAGTGTACATTGCATATATATGCAACACACATGAGACACTTATATGTGAAATCATCATATAGCTTTTTTTTTTTAATGAAATATTGATGATAGACATTAATTTTGGTTAATAATGGCCCTCAACATGATTCTCCATCGGCAAAAACGTTTGGACGGCACAAAAAAAGCATTCATCGCTTTAATCGGTTTAAATACAGCCCGAATTATCTACAAACACACACACACACACGCAGATACACACACACACACACACAAGTTTTTTCATTTGTAAAATAAGTCGATCATTACTTGCTTGATAAAAACATAACTTTTCTGTAAATAATTGGAATTCAAATAGTCAACTTTAAACTTTGAATCAATTAAACCAAATTGGAGAAAGTATATATGATTTTGTTTCATAAAAGAATGTAATAAAGTCAATCATTTCTTTCTATGTTTGTTATACTTAGGGAAAGACCAATTAGTATGAAAAACTGAATGGTAAAAGAAACGAGAGCAAATCCTCTATACCCAAAATTCTCTATTCCCCTGTACCCAACCAACCATAATCCCTTATTTTCACTTTTTTGCAATTAAGTCGGAGAAAGAAAAAAGATTTAATTGCAAAAAGATGGAATTCAGGGGGTCCTTATTGGTTGGATACAGGGGGATAGGAGATTTTTGGTACAGGGGATTTGATTTAAAAAGAAACAAGAACTATCATATCAACTGAATACTTGTCTAGATTCTTGTGTATATTAATAAAATACTGAGTGGAGACGGTGTCCGTCATTGGTTAGGGAAGCACATAAGTGGTTTTGAAGGTTAGAAAATATACCGGCTTTTAAAACAAGTGCAACTGAATCTTCGGCAGATTTGGTGAAGTTCTGATCTTCCTGAATTATTGATACAGCATCACAATCAGAGGTAATGTACCTGTTAATTTAGAAATTATGTTCAGACTTCAGATTGAAGTACTGTTCTGAAATCATCAATTGAATACCCATTAAATCCCCATTCGTCTCTAGCTTTCTGAAGTAGATCATGTCTAGCACAAGCAGGAATGCCATTAACTTGATTGTAAGAACACATCAAACAACTTGCTTGACCTTCTTCAATGCAGCTTTGAAATGGAGGCTGATATGTATCTGCCATGTCTTGTTCTGTTACCTAATATAGCAACAATCATATACACACAATATGTAGCACTGAATTTATAATCAAAACCTCCAACCTTAACCATAATAATATGCATAGCACATTATCTAGGTATGTAATTATCATAAACTCCAGTTCTAACCATAGCTAAAAAACACCAGCCACCAAATCAGAGAAACAATGCATTTCTAACAACGTTGAATCTGCTATAATGCATTGTTGGTCAAAAGTTCATCTGATTAACCGAGAATCCATATTTTTTCAGTTTCTCTACATTGATTTTAAACCACAGCAGGTGTCATATCCCTCATAATCATATAAAAATTTACAAATTAGAAAAAAAAATTACAAATTAAAAGCTTACCTGGGCATTAAATGTATACCTGGTAAAGTTGTTCCAATTCTCCAGATCATAAGCTATAAAATGCTTGCAACACGCAGAAAGCATCAGTTTTCCATCTGGTTCAATGCCTTGAAATCCACGTACATGTTCGATGCTATATTGTGAGGTCAATAAAGGGTCCTCTCCAGGTGTTTCTTGCCCCCTTCCCCATCTTGGATCTCTGAATATGTTTATGTTGGGGGACCAGAAAGTCAGCCCAGCCTGTCTGGTGTTGTACATTGCACGTGCTTCCACAGCTATTGCACGTGCTACTTCTCTCCATAGTGTACGGTTGAAAGCTGATGCAGTCACAATAACCTGATCATGAAAAGGGAGTCAGATACATGTATACTTGCATAAGTGACTTAGTGACGTTAAGTTAAATTATTATGACAACTAAATATCAAACTTCGGTAGGCAAAAATGTAGTAGTTCACCCTACGTATAAGTCAACAAACATTCAAGTACTTTTTCGGTAGTTAAATGAAACTGAAGAAGAAAACTGCTAGACTTCCCTAACAGAGACTGCTAGCAACTTATCAAGCAAGAAGTCAATTTTTTTAAAGAAACTAATTGTTTAGATGATAATATATAATAGTACTACAAGTCTTAGATAGCATACAGCATACCACATGATAATATATGTTCAAATCCCAGTACGCATGTTTCAAACATGTGAATTCTCGCACCAAAACTGAAACGCTTAAACACTAAGACAGCCATCCCGATAGACGCATGAGGGCATTAACTTTGGTAGTTTTGGACTTTAATCAAGCCTGAATAGGACATGACTGTATTAGGTACGTACCGGAAGCAATGAAAGTGCAAATGAACCTTAAATACGCGTACACATGTCAAGTTGGAGTATGGGACCTTGTTTGGCACTTTTATTCCTTTAAAAAAAAAGTTTCTTTAAAAAAGCACTTTTGTTGTCTTACAGTAAACCTTTTCTAGGTGCCCATAACTTGAGAAGTGCTGTCATAGAACTCTTTGTACTCCACTCCAAAACCTTGAACAATAAGCCGACAGCTGGACAATTAGGGACAATGGGTAACAGTTCATGGAAATACTGTGTGATTAAGCCTTTCCATTTTATACAGTTAATAATGACTTTTCAGTGCCATGAAGATAGAGTCTTAATAACCCTTGATAAATTTGGGGAAAAAATAAGGGCATCAAAGTCAATGCTTTACCCCTAAAGTATTTGCCCATGATAAAAGACCAAATTGGAAGTAAATACTTCATTCAAAAATGCTAGAAAGCCAGAAAATAAGCTTTCGGGCTGAATTGCGGCAAAGGTGGGAAGAGACGATTGGTGAAATTCTGGTGTGCTGACAATGGACAGAGTGACAAAGACAAATATGCCCCCCCTATATTCAACAGCAGGGGTATGTTTCGGGCGAATTCGGGCCATTTTTTGTTCGGGCTCTCTAGCAGTGTCCTACTTCATTTATCATTGGGAAATTTACCTATTTTTGCAGACATATTTTATTCTTTGACTTTATGGACGGATGAAAACCAAATGCCTAAAGAAACATGACAATAATCGTGCATTTTAGTTCAGCTACAATAACTCTACTCAACCAAAAAGACAACATTAATCTAAAACCTCATATTCAATATGAGTAAGTTTTAAGGAGAGAACAAATCATGTCTAAGAATTTGAGAAAAAAATGAATAAAATTGTGTGAAGAAGAGTTCAAATACAACCTGTAAAGAAGTGTACAAAACATAGCAGAAATACTACTCTTACTGGTGTAAGAATCACACTGAGAGACAATAGCTGATGAGATTCCCAATTCCGGCAACCATAGCCAAATATATTTATACTTTTCTGATCAACTGCATTTATTTCGTGACATATTATGTTTAGTGTGTCACTATGAGCACCCAGGTTTGCGCTACAGGCCACCATATCATTTTTTTTCTATAACTACAGTCAGTGGGCTTAGGCTACTGCCGGACTTAGCAGCGTTCAGCGACCATATTGGTCATAGCACAAATCTGGATGCCGATAGCGCTACACTTACGTTTATACATTATAATTCAAACTTCATCACAACAAATCATTATATCAAATTATCAACAAAAATTAACATATATTAAGTGCTAAACTAACTAAATAGGTGAAATTCATCAACAATAATTTATAACTTGTACTGGTAACAAAATTTAAATTCCTACATAGAAAAACAGATTATAAGTACTTCACTTATCCTGTCTTGAAATAATAATAATAATTTGTTTTCACATATAAATTTTTAAATCATGTAACAAAATTAGGAATGCAACCATAATGTTTAAAACAGTTTGTTCTTTACAACATTATGGTGTAAAGTGCTATGATTGCATGCTAGCTAGCTTTACTAATATATCAGCAAATGTCTGTAAATAACCAACAACTCCACAAGTTAATGTTTTCCTGTTATCCCCTGACAAAAGTAAGACCCCATTATGCAAATAGTCCAATTTTGAAATGAAGTTATTGTAAACGAGCCTTTTTTACATACTCAATGACAATATTTTGAAATACATTTCCTAGTTTGTATTACGGATATATCTTGAAGTTTACAATACTCTAATTAAAACAGTTTGTTCTTTACAACATTATGGTGTAAAGTGCTATCATTGCAGCTTTTCTAATATACCAGCAAATGTCTGTAAATAACCAACAACTCCACATGTTAATATTTTCCAGTTATGTCCTGACAAAAGTAAGACCCCATTTTCCGTACTAAAATAAAATATTGAAGTGAAAAAAAAACCAGTTAACAGTAAGGAAGACGACAACCTGGGGAAACGAAGTGGCTGCACGAATGGTAGAATTGAACGAAACGCCAGGCCCATTACTGGCGATCCCATGGAGCGACTCAGACCACCACAAGTACCCCGGAAGTCCTATGCGCGGCACTGCCGACGCGTTGTCGGAAAGAAGAGTTATCTTTTCTTGGAGATTGAGTAGAGAGATTATCGAATTGGCACGGTCGGAGAGCGACAGACTCGTGTTGCATATTGGGAGAGTGTGGAGAACGCCGCCGTTCCGTGGATTGCACGGCTGGTTTTGAGATTTTGAGATACTGAAGAGCAAGAGGAGGATAAATATTTTGAGATTCATTGATGATTTAATTGCCAAGCTTGCTGATTGGAATTTTCATTCTCAAGCATTCTGATATTTTATACGGTTGTTTCAGATGATTGGATTGGGTTGAATCCATTAGAGCAATAATTGAAGGAATGACGCATTTCGACTTTATCTTTGGATTGTCTAATGTTTGGATAAAAAGATTTTATTTTTCTTTCCTTTTCCATCTGGTCTCGGTTTGAAAACTTATTATGCAAATAGTTCAATTTTGAAACCAACTACAAACGTATTCATCTTTTAACAAACTTAACATTGAATTGACCAAAACATATATGACATAATTTAAATTGACGTCACTATAATGCTTTTTATTTTATTTATTCGTTTACACTGACATTATTTGAAATGACGTTATTGTAAACGAGCCTTTTTTACATACTCGATTACAATATTTGAAATGTCGGCAATGAGCGACATTTCAAACGTCATCCAAAAACATGAACTACTAAACAACAATCAACCCAAAATCCTCCCTGTTTTCTATTTCTGAATTTTTGTTGTTGTTTGTTTTACAGATATATTTACGAATATTAGATAGACTCGATTTATGGTTATTAATAAATCTTTTAGTTATTTCCTAGAACTAAATGATTTGCCAAGATATTTGATAATATCAAATAGGCTTGATTGATTAATATATTTGCTATTTATGGCTACCTGGTAATTGACATACTCCTTTCCTATCTTATTTGTGGCCACCGTAGTTTTAGGGATCTTGATTGATTGGCTAACAACTTTTACAACTTGAGGGGGGTATTACCAGTATATTTTGGCAAGATATTTAAAAATATTAGATAGACTTATTTATGGTTAGGGGTTTTTTAATACAAGGACAAATCCAATCAAAACTTTAGTTTTAAGGACAGTCAACAAAAACTTTAGTTTTAAGGACAAATTAACACTAAACTTTGAATTCAGGGGCCCACCATCATTTCAAAGTTTACACTAGCCTTTGTCCTTAAAACTAAAGTTTTAGTCAACTGTCCTTATGACTAAAGTTTTTCTTTTTTTTGTCCTTCAAACTATTTTCCACTTATTGGTTATTGATTTTTTTTAGTTATTTCCTAAAACTAAAAGATTTCCCAAGATATTTGATAACATTAGATAGGCTTGATATATATAACATTAGGTAGGCTTTTATATATATATATATATATATATATATATATATATATTTATATATTGCTTGTCCGAATCAATGAAAGATATAACAGTCTGCCTATATTTTTAGTTTGTTTTGGATTCAATATAAATTAGTGCGACAAAAAATCAGAGAAACATCTTCTACTTTCGATCAATCAATGTAAGAATTTTCTAATCATAGTTTTTAGTAAAGTTTGCAAGATTAATACCGATTAATGTTGAATTCATATTATCGTAGAATAACTCATAATTTTATAACAACTACGTGCTACTATGATGATGAATTGACTATGAATGATAAACCATGTGGAAAATATGTTGGTGTTTCGTACTAATAGACTAAAGTTCACAAAGGATCGAAATTACAATAAATAAAAAGAGGCGGTTTACAAAGCAACTAAAATAAAATTGAATAAGATTGATATCGATTTAGTTTGCAATCGTCCAACTGTTTCTACATCCAAACTATTAAAATTGTCGATGACGATGATGTCAAAATAATATTAATGAAGTCTTTGAATCAATGAAATTATTTCTTGAAAAAAAAAACGGAAGGTTGGTTGTAGAAAAACTTATAGTGGCATAAGCAGCACCACAGACAGCTGACTATACTTCACAAGCTTTCAGTTGAGAATTGTACAAATGCATTCAATTGAGTTATACAAAGTTATGTACATCTATTTATAGATATAATGTTACAACTGTAACGTATACCTTCAACATTACAAAGGATAATGTTGCCCTTGTAACCCTAATATGCTCGTGTGTAATAGAGAAACACTATTCTCTTATTTGCCCCCCTTCGAACTGAACTAGGGTTTTGATTTCCATGTCTTCCCTCATCGATCTTCTGCAAATCTCTAAGAATTTCTTCGATTAATTGATGGTCTGGCTCTTATAAGCTAGATCTCGCTGAGTTGAATCTCGATTCGACTTCATGTCAACTTGGTGTCGATGTTCTTCTTCAGACTTCAACACTGAGTTACAATTTGCTTCTCTGATGTATTTTACTTTCAAGTTTTCCCTGAATTTGCAGAAATTCCTTGCAGACTTCCGGTCTTAAGTCCCATTTAAGTACCTTATAATTCGTTTAACAGTCATCCAATGTTGATCTAGAGCTTGATACATAAATTGAAATATTTTATTTACACTGTACGCAATTTATGGTCTTCTTATGGTAGCATAATATAAACCCCCAACTATGATTATGTGCTTCCTTTCATTAGTTATAGGTTCACCTTGATGTCTGGATAGACGTAAGTTGATTCCCATTGGAGTGGGCAGAGGCTTTGCATTTTGCAACTTTGTTTTAATGAGAAGCTCTTTAATGTACTTTGTCTAGCTTAGATGAATTGTTGAGTCTAAACCACTATTTACTTCAATCCCCATAAAATACTTTAGCTCTCCTAGATCTTTAATTGAGAATTCTTTATTAAGACACTTCACCACTTTATTGATTTCTATTTCAAATTCACCAGTGATTATAGTATCATCCACATAAGTTATTATGTAAGTCGCCTTATTGTTCTTCAGATTTATGAATAGAGAACCGTCTGACTTAGTTCGTTGATAACCCATGGTGATCTCTGTTGAATTCAATTTATTAAACCATACTCTGGGGACTTATCTTAGACCATAGATTGCGTTAGACCATAGATTGCGTTTTGTAACTTGCATACTATGTTATTTTTCCTGGTTGATGAAATCCTGGTGGTTGTTGCATGTAGACATCCTCTTGTAGCTAGCCATTTAGAAAAACATTGTCACATCTAACCATCTGATATTTCACTTCTTGTATAATGCTATGGATAAAATTATTCTTATGGATGTTGGTTTGATGATTGGTGAGAAAGTTTCATCAAAATCGAACCCATGTTGTTGTTTGATCACTACTTTTCTATGAACTAGAAAAGCGTGAATTTTAAAATAAATTCTGCAAGCGCACAGATCGTGTAATATGCAGGTCGAATCACAGGAAGGCAAATTAAAAATTATTATTTATAGAGTTTCGTGAGTTAGACGACTTTTAAGATTTGGTTGAAAATAGAACAATTGAAATTGCAACAATTAGGATTATCGTTGAAACTAATCAATGATTAATCATTAATGAAAGTAAATTGCAAAACAAGAATAAAAATGTAGAAAATAAAAGTGCAGAATAGAAATAACAATAGAAATAAAATTAGGATTATCGTTGAAACTAATCAAACGATTAATCACTAATGAAAATAAATGTAAAATACAAATAGTACTCTACCAAATCTAATTGTGTAGAGGGCACTAGTTGCTAAGAAATAGAAAAATGCAAAAAATAAAAAGAAGAAGAACTATGTTAATAGAGAAGAAGATAGAAAATGGGATATTTTTACAACGACACAAGGGTCTTTTTATACAGGATGAAGCCCTCATCTTACTATGTGAATATAGGGCCCACAAAATAAATATATGAAAACATTCTTCCCAAAGACGAAGGAATATTCCTTCCATGGCGCTTGATTGAAGAATTCTCATCAAAGCCTTTCCTTTTTGATGAATGGCACAGTGTTAGTGGGAAGATAAGGATAAGCTTGATTGGAGATGTGTAATCAAAACCTTCCCTTCTTTTTTGCATGGCAATTAAATGTGAATGATTGGATTTGAATTCTTGAGAGGATTATGCCAAAGTTCAAAAATCCTTATTAAGTGCATATTATATATATACAGATGCAATAAATATGACTATATATATATATAATATCATTCAATTCATTTATTTTTCAAAGCACATGAGGCAGGGTGTGAAGAATTCGTGTTCTTTCTCCATAAAAATAGCACTTGCCAAGGATCAAACTCAGGCCACTCTGTACACATTTCAATGCCTTTACCAGTGAGCTACAATTTCTTTTGCAATTGAACTAGCTTTGATATGGGGAAGTAGTTTTTTCTTCGTAGTTGGCCTTTAATTTAAATGGAGGAGACATTAATTGACAACCTGTAAAAACACATAAAAATACCCGAAGTATTATTTATTTATTTACAAAAGATAAAATATAAGAGCATAAAATAAACACATTTTTATGTTAATCAAATACCCCCACACTTATCTTTTACTCGTCCTTGAGTAAAAAAAAATTTGAAAAGCTAAACTAGATAGGTCACACTTTCGTAGAAAACACGATTGCATTAAGCGTATGCAACAAGCCGTTAAACTTCTAGGTGTCACTAGTAGGACGAGTGGTGTCTCGTAAGGATTTTCAGCGGATACTACCCACAAAATCCAAATGCAGTATACTATGGTTCTAATGTAACTACATGAATGAATCATACATATGCAAACGAAAATAAAAATGAAAACACGACTTATTTCAGGAAATGGTACAACAAATTAAGTTGACAATTTCTAGTCAGTTGATTTTATTTTAGATACCTCAACTTGTCACAAATTTTCAACACAATTCAAGTTTTCAAATGTTAAATTCCAGTTTGGCTAGTTGGTTCAGTCGATAACATAGTGCAGCCATGAAATAAATTCTTTGTTTGCTTGTCACAGTTCACAAAGTGGTATTCTAATTTCCTTGTGTATGACTAGTCAAATCAATAAGATCAAGAAGTGCTTAGCATCGTCGCTTATTCTCTATCTCTATAAAAGTTAAAATTTATGATTAATTACATACACCTAACTTAAAAGACCAAGGTATACCACTCATACATTGCCTTGCGGACTGACGGAGAGTTAGGACAGAGCTTGGCGGATTGTGCAGACCAACGCTGACTTTGTCAACAACATGTCGGTAATCCTTAGGTGTCCAATCTCATAAAATGAGACCAAGATATTCCGACGCTGACTTTATCAACAACATGTCGGATAGAGCTTGGCGGGTTTGCACACCAACGCTAGATATACAAGCAATGTAGGATACCCTTGGATTATTATTATTATTGAAAATATAAGAACAAAAGAGATTACGCGAATTCAGCTTAACACAACTTAGTTTCAAAGATTCGAAAAGCCAATATAAGTATTTTAAGTCCTCCACTTATTAAACAAAGACTACAATTTAGAATAAACTTCATGACCATCACCTAAGAATCTCCCTATGTACCGGTTACACTATTATCCCTCAAAATATAAATTTCCATCATATTTCTTATTTGATCTTAGTTGAGAGAAAAAAATACTATCAACTGATTAACAACCGTTAATTTATTTTGTTGTATAAATCTAAAATGATTCATGTCAAAAAAAAAATGGTATGTTCCTACGATTAGAATGCATAATGGTCCTATATGAAAAGAAAGAAAAATTAAAGAAAAATAAAAGGATGTAATGCAGACTCCCCCCACACTAGAACTAAACAGTGTCCACACTGTAGCACGTTTCCTAAATTTGAATGATAAAACCCATAGATGGATTAGATGCAAAACGATTTGCAGAATGAAATGCAGCCTAACTATATGTAAGAATGGATCATATGTACAATGATATATGTGTTTACGATGCATGCGATGCAAAGAATGCCACCAACTTTTCCCCCCACACTTGGTTCTAGCCCGATGAATCCCATTCCCACTATGTTTAGGCATGTTTTCTAATAAGCAAAGGGTTTTGAAAACCATCTCATCTTTATACCTAGATTTATAGTCCAGTAAATAAATGTCCAGGGTCATCCTAACATGAAATTTCTCAAGCAAACCAGCGTTACAAAAATAATTCATGTGTTCCACAAATTTATCAGTGTAATTGTTCAAAAATTTGTGATCGTATATAAACTCAGTTGCAATCGTAAAATTTAAATTCTGAGTGTTGTTCAAGACTATGTGATCACATTTCTCAATTTTATTCATTGACAACGTATTTTCAACACTGATAACTTCAAGTTTGTTGGAAGTTTCTTCAAAGTTAAAATTTTCAAACTTGGATTCGTGGCTTGATTCTATTTCATCCTCGTTTGGCAACTCATCCTCATACATTCCAAAAAATTCATGTTCGTTAAAATCCTTTTCCAATTTTGAGTTTTCGAAAAATTCAACATTTTCTTGTTCAAATTCAAAAATTTCAAGTTTCTCGCAGCCTAAAAGAGTGAGATAAAAATCTGAGCTTAAATCTTTTTTCTGAAAAGAATCGAAGTCCAAATCATTAATTGAATTTTTAACAACTTCATTTAGATCGTTATTCTCAATTTCCAAAGATGGATAATTTTCTGATTCATCGCATGTTTGAATTTGATTTTGTTCCTCTCGTTGTTCTTTCAAAGATGTCATTAAACAAAGAAGTTCATCCATCTTTTTATTTAGCCTTTCTTCCCTCTCTCTAAGAATGTTAAGCTAATATTCTTCGGAATCGTTGACTTGAGAGCTCTCGTTTTGGATTTCTTGATTCTCAAAATTATAGTCCACATCAATTTCACAATCAATATTATTTCCAATGTGGTGGTTGTTTGAATTTTCAGAAAATTGACAATGATATTGGAAATCATTTTGATTATAAACATTATGTTCGTAACCAAAACTATTGAAATTCGATGGAAAATTGCAATTTTGGTTATTTTCAAGATGTTGATATGGGCTATAATTTTGAAAATTTTGGTTTACAACCCCATATTGATGTGGGTTAAAGCCATATTGAGATTCAAAGCTATTTTGATGTGGATGTGGCTCATAATTGAAATTATTGAAATTTGAATTGAAGTCGCAATTACGATCATTTCTATGATTTTGAAAATGTTGGTCAGTTGGAAAATTTGGAAATTGTTGGCATTGGATTCATGAAATTTCGGAAAATTTTGCTTCATGAGTTGTAATTCATACTCATACTCTTCAGTGTACGTCTACACAGGTTATTATCCCATGATTCTCTCAAGGATTTTTTTGAATTAGACATTTGAATGCAATCAAGGGAAGACAGAAATTATTCTTAGTCAAAATAGTATAAAAGAATGAGTTGTGCTCTATTAATTAACTGACTCAATAAGAAGGGGGAAGAGGGTCTTATGGCCTTTCACGTATAGTACCAAGGGATACGACCAATGTTTTACGGATAGTATGCAACCTCTTTTGCTAATAGTTCAATAAATTGAACTACTATATATCCGTGATCCAATTATACGAGACAATCAACTTCACAAAGCACCACTTTTCAATTATATTATTTTGCAATGTCTATTTTATTGTTGAAAACAATGAGAATGCAGATTTCAATTATGGAAATTTCAGCCAATCAGAATAATCAGACAAGAATAATTGCAGAAATTAAAATTTGTACAAGCAAGTCGCTACCTCTGCAGAAGATTTTTACAAGCAATTTCAATATTTTTCAAGCAGCTGCAGAACCTGTAGAGTTTAGAAAATTTTACAATGGGGTATGGCAAACCATCCAGAAAAGTTGAGTAGTGTCAGTAGTTAAAATCCAATCATTTGCAGATTGTTTGATCTCTGAATTTCTTGTATCTCTTGTTGATCTTTGATTTGTAACTCCTTCCTCTTCTCTTTTTTTTAATAAAGAAGAGCAATTGAAAAAAAACCAAACAAAAAAAAACAAGAAAAAAACAAAGGAAACAAAATCTAAATCGCAATGGAGACAAATAAATAAAAAAAAACTAATATAAAAGCTAACTAGTCTAACAAAGATCAAAAGGTAACCTAAAAAGTCACACTCCCTTATTTTTTTACACAGTCAAAAGCCAACTAAGCAAAACATTTCTGGACGGGTCTATAACAAATTAAGGCCGATCAAATTGGAAAACAATCACTCCCTTGTTTTTCTTCTATAAATTTCCTCCAATAACTTCCAAGAAAACCAAATAAAGCACACAAAAAAAATCGCATTCTGTAACAAATCAACCGAGCCCCCTTTTCGAAAAAAATCGGAACAAAAAATCGGCTAAGTTCCGATTTTTTTCTTTGATGCAGAACGGATCCGACTGTAAGCGGTTTGCTGTTCAATTTCAATTCGGGTTCTGCCTTTTTTTTTGGAATTGGGTATTGCTGATGGTATTGTTCGAGTTGCGATTGGTTTCAGGGGCGGGTCTGCTCCAGATTCGGTTTGATTTGCTCAAACTGGTGGGATGATTTAGAATGCTGGGAAGAAACGTGATGATGCTTGGTTTGTTTGTTGAAGTTGCGGTATATGGGTGTTTCTTTCTCTGCGAATTGGGTTGAAGTTTTGGGTTGGTTGATGGGATAGTGGGCAGGGGCTTCTGGTCGGTGGGTTTTTGAAGATGTTTAGGGGCAGATCGCTACTGGAGGATTGGCTTGGCAAGGTGAGTGGGTAAGAGTTGCAGGCAGCGAGGTTAATGAGCAGTGATGGGGTATGTGGTTGAGTGGAGATGGTCGATGATAGGGGTGTTCGTGAGTTTCTGAAATTTGATGCGAGGCTGGGAATATTTGTGGTCGGATTACAGGAAGTGGCAGAGGCGGGGTTTGGTTATTGGATATTTGTGAACGTAGTTTTGGTACTGAGGATTGGGAAAGGTTAGTTGGTTTGACGGTGGGTTCGGATGGGTGAAATTATGGTAGATGAGGGTGGACCTGGCAGAATGGTTTGGATGTGCGTAGAAGAGGGCGGTATTTGGTTTGTTGAGGAGAACGATGATGTTGGGTGGTGGTAGAAGGCCGCTGTGGTTGATTTGGATGAACTATGAAGCGGTGAATTGTTATGAGCAGTGGTGTTGAATTGATGGTGAGGGGTATGGACTGGTTGATGGTCGGTGATGTAGTTTTGTAGTTTGTGTGTGATTCTAGTGGATGTTGAAGTTGGTATGTGGTAATGGTGATCGGATTTGATTACTGTGAGGAAGATAGGTTTTTGGAACTGCGAGTAGTTGTGGGTGTAGGTGATGGACGGACTATGGAAGATGGTTGGTGTATGTGAAGATGAAGGGGAAGATGGTTGCGCAAGAAAATAAAGGCAAAGAGAAAGAAAATATTAAGGAAGAAGGAAAAAAAAGAAAAGGAAAGAAACTAAAGGTTGGGAAGAAAATTGCAAAAGTGGTAAGAGATCCAATTATGCAGGGAGAACTAATTACAAGCAGAAAGGGGAAAGATTTCAAAAGAATCTTTTTTTTAATATGTGGAAAAGAAGGAAGCGTTTAAAAAAGAAAAGAACGAGATTGAGAAATAAAAAGGAAACAAATCAAAGAAAAACTAATAAGATCAACTAATTGAGTTTTTTCTTCTATATATACAAGAAAACAAATAAAACAAATAAAATAAAAACTAACACGAATCGAAAATTAAATAAATAATAAAATTTAATCGTTACCTCCCCGGCATTGGCGCTAAAAACTTTATCGCTACTTTTCTATGAACTACAAAAGCGTGAATTTTAAAATAAATTCTACAAGCGCACAGATCGTGTAATATGCAGGTCGAATCACAGGGAGGCAAATTAAAAATTATTATTTATAGAATTTCGTGGGCGAGTTAGACGACTTTTGAGATTTGGTTGAAAATAGAACAATTGAAATTGCAACAATTAGGATTATCGTTGAAACTAGTCAACGTTTAATCACTAATGAAAGTAAAATGCAAAACAAGAATAAAAATGCAGAAAATAAAAGTGCAGACTAGAAATAACAACAGAAATAAATTTAGGATTATCGTTTAAACTAACCAAACGATTAATCACTAATGAAAATAAATGTAAAATACAACTAGTACTCTACCAAATCTAATTGTGTAGATGGCACTAGTTGCTAAAAAATAGAAAAATTCAGAAAATAAAAAGAAGAAGAAGAACTTTGTTAATGGAGAAGAAGATAGAAACTGGGATATTTTTACAATGACACAAGGGTCTTTTTATACAGGATGAAGCCCTTATCTTACTATGTGAATATAGGGCCCACAAAATAAATATATGAAAACATTCTTCCCAAAGATGGAAGGAATATTCCTTCCATGGCGCTTGATTGAAGAATTCTCATCAAAGCCTTTCCTTTTTGATGAATGGCATGATCAGTGGGAAGATAAGGATAAGCTTGATTGGAGATGTGTAATCAAAACCTTCCCTTCTTTTTTGCATGGAAATTAAATGTGAATGATTGGATTTGAATTCTTGAGAGGATTATGCCAAAGTTCAAAAATCCTTATTAAGTGCATATTATATATATACAGATGCAATAAATATGACTATATATATATATATATAATATCACTTAATTCATTTAATCTTCAAAACACATGAGGCAGGGTGTGAAGAATTCGTGTTCTTTCTCCATAAAAATAGCACTTGCCAAGGATCAAACTCAGGCCACTCTGTACACATTTCAATGCCTTTACCAATGAGCTACAATTTCTTTTGCAATTGAACTAGCTTTGATATGGGGAAGTAGCTTTTTCTTCGTAGTTGGCCTTTAATTTAAATGGAGAAGACATTAATTGACAACCTGTAAAAACACATAAAAATACCCAAAGTATCATTTATTTATTTACAAAAGATAAAATATAGGAGCATAAAATAAACACATTTTTATGTTAAACATTGTGTGTACCCTTTAACTACAAGTCTTGCCTTGTATCTTTATACACTTCCATCTGGGGTTTCTTTTAACTTGCATGCCTATTTGCAGCCTTTGATATTTTTATCTCGTGGTATTTCAGTGAGACTTCATGTCTTGTTCTTTAACAGTGCATTGTACTCCTCATTCATTGCTTATACCTATCTTTTATCTTTGATAGCCTACTCATAAGTCTCTGGTTCTTTTGTGCTAATGTTTACTAAGTACAATTTAGGTTTAAAAATACCACTTTTTTCCCTAGTTGTCATGTGATGTCCTCTGGTTTGTTCTTCTTGTTGTTGTGGCATTTGGGATGACCCTGATTGTTGCTTATTTTCTTCATTATTGTCATGCTACTGTTGAGCACTAGCTGTGGGTGTTGAGCATCTTTTCTGTATGAAGTTAAATTGTATGGCAACTATTATAAATTTGTAATTTTCTCCCATTTTTCTTAATCTTATATATTACATGTAATTATGTATGATTTTATCGACGCTTCTATAGTGCGTTTGAGTTAATTTTTTTAAAAGGTTTTATACAGTCTATGCACAATATTTGAGTAGTTTAGTTAATATGCTAACATGATTGAACACATGTATTCCACCCATTTGATATATGGAAATATCAATAGCTAAATTTAAGCATTTGTAGTTTTTTACAACAATATAACATGCTATGTTGCATCCACCAGTAAAGCATCTGTCCAAAGATGTCCTGGGAGCCAATAATTTTTCAATAGCTATATACGGTAAAATTAGTTGTTTAGAGTAAATGAACATAGCTAAAAGGTTCATTGTATTATTAGAATTTTCCCAACAGTGACCTAAGTAAAAATTTCCGCTTAATTCTAAGCAGTAACTCAAGCAAAATATTTGTCTCACTATTAATAATTCTTCATTTATAATTGTTGAAGCTTGGTTTCAAAGCATGAGTACTAATGGTTTATTGATTTCTTATTAAAACATGGGGAAGAAATTTCATTTATAATTGCATATTTGAACGGGTTTTTTAATAAAGTAAAATTAAATAGCATAATCAGTTCTCATTTTTTGCTCTTCAATATTCAGGTTCGTTTTCCTTTTTCACTTCTGTGTCTCATTTACGGTTTGTTAAGATTTGATTCCTTATTTATAATTGTTGAAGTTGTTCATGAAGTACTGATGAGTTGTTGACTTATTTCCTGTTATAACAAGAGGAAAAAAGTTTCATTTTTAATTGTAGATTTGAATGGTTTTCTTTGTTAAATTAAGTACCATAGTCATTCTATTCTTATTATCTGCTCTTCAACATTCAGATCCATTTTATTTTCTTTCTTTTCTAAGTCTCTGTCTCATTCAACGTTTAATTACAATTTAGTTCTACATTTATAATTGCTATAGCTTGGTTTTAGAGAGTAGAGTGCTGATGATTTGTCTAGTTATTTCTTGTTATAATAAAGGGAAGAAATTTCATTTATAATTGCACATTTGACTGGATTTTTTATTAAATAAAATTAATTAATGCATAACAATTATCCAAATTTTGTAGTAACAAAACAAATTATTCAGCCTGCTTTGTTTGATGCTACGTTTTTATAATTAAACTATAGTAGATATTTTTTTTCTCCACCGGTAGCACAAAATAAGTGATCTTTCTTTTTTTGTCTTTGATCAACAGTAGTGATTTATTTATTTTAAATTTCAGATGTTATGATATGGGAGATGTGGAAGAAATTGTTTTAACTAATTTTATATTGATTCTAAAATAATTAGAAGTATAACAACTCTTATAAACTAGCATTTTCTTTCACTGACATTTCTTTTAGCATCATTAACTATGACACGAACAGAGAAAACGAATTGTTTAGAAATATTTTTGCAGGATGATTCAAAGTTACCTCGCATGTGTATTAGGCTATTACCTATTCGTATGCTTTAGACTCCAGCTCCTCTTCTAAAGTTCCAAGGGAAACCTAACCTGATAATATACCCGGTCTGACCCGAGCACATTTGAAGCAAAGCAAAATTCACCCAGATCAGTCTGGAATACTTTCATTGGTAAATTCATACGGAAAACGATTTGTTAAACTTTAGAAAATCCTTTTTGGAAAGGAAAGGATAATCGTAAGACCAGTCCACACATAAACACGGACGGTTTTTACCTTAAGATAACCCAAAATATTATTGATATATCAAAATCAGGTGATATTATTATAGTGTCAATCAATCCACAAATAAAGAACCATCTAGCAGAACGCTTACATCTCAGGCTCTACATACTTAGTATATAATCAAAAACCGCATGTCTCATATTGGAGTTTGGATTTCCAACATGACACGACATGGGACCACCTTCCGATCAGTGTACTCTAGTGATGATACACCGGGGTTCAACAAGAACATCTTGTAACCCGGCCATACATGACCGACCACTCATTTAGCTTAAGTGTATCGAATGTATTGTCACCAGTGGTTGGATCCAACATAACCGTTTCCCAGGAGATACAGAAGAGAAAGAAAAACAAATAAGAACTTTCACTAGATCAATGACAGTATACCCTCATGGGAATGCCCACATAGCCATGCTGCCTGCCCGATTTCTATCATTTCCCGGTTGATGAGGCTTGAGCTCATGATAGCTTTCAGAGAACATCTCAATATCTTTGAATGCCACATCGTCAGATCTGCCAAATCACTAATTGCGTCCACAAATACACTCTGGGTGTTAAGCAAGAGAATTTCTCCACACCAAACTTGGTATATTTGTAAAAATCAATGTACGTGATTCTTAAGGAAATACTCTGTCAGACATTCATCCATACAAATCATCCAGGTACAGGATGAACCGAAGGCACCCTCCTATACTACATCCTAGGAATCACCCAAAGGATCAGTAGCAAGAAGTCCTTGCAATTCCGTAGATTTCAATCACGACAGAATCACTATCAAAAATAAACTCTGGTTGCAAGTCAGAGAAATTCAACGGGTAGTTCTTCCACTCATTAAGATCCACGGTCTTCAATGCTCCATTTTTATACATATCTCTGCAGACTAGTTTTGCATAGTTGATTCAAAGTGGTTTTGGGTCCAGTTCCCATCCCGGTCTCTTCGAAATAACTCGTCAAAAGGTTCAATAATATTCATTGGTACTTGGGTTCTTAACTACCAATTCAAACAATATAGATTAGTACTCACTACACCAAAAATGCCAATTTGGTAGTGTTTATAGTCGTATCAAAATGAATTTGATATGGTTTAAACCGTATCAAAAAATGGCGTCTTTGTTGTTTTGATACGGCTTAAAACCGTATCAAACTCATAAATTGGTACGGTTTAAAACCGTATCAAATTGGTATTTTGATAAGGTTTACAACCGTATCGAATTATGAATTTGATACGGTTTTAAGCCGTATCAATTGATAAATTTGATACGGTTTTAAACCTTATCAAAATACCAATTTGATACGGTTTTAAACCGTACCAATCGATTAATTTGATACGGTTGTAAACCTTATCAAACTAATAATTTGATACGGCTTAAAACCATACCAAATTAATATGTTGGCACTGTCCAGTTCATAGATCAATACGGTTTTAAGCTGTATCAATTTAGTAGATTGATACGGCTTAGAACCGTAAACTGTATCAAACTGCTATACTGATACGGCTTAAACCCGTATTTAATACCTCATTTATACAATGCTATCAACGAATTAGATACGGGTTTTAACCGTATCAAAATCAGTATATCATATATGCAATACACAGAAACACTGTACCAACTGATATATATATATATATATATATATATATATATATATATATATATATATATATGCACAATAAAGAAGATACGCTGCACCCATATAACATTATATAAAGAAGATACACAAAGCATAATTCGATTAATACATAAACCATAACTTCAGTTAATACAAACCATATAACACAATATATACAAAGAATAATGTTCACAGTTCTTGATTTAAAAAAAAAGACAGCAAAACTGCAGTTGTCGAGCCCATGCAACTCATGCTTGTTCCAAAGCCTGAAAAGAAATTAAAATAACAAACATCAGTTTGAATGTGATGTAAAGAAATGTATTAAACTGCATACTTTTCACATTAGAGAAAGCATCTATTTCAAAAGTATGCAGTATGCAGTTTGACTGATGTAAACTTGTAACGCCCCGCCCCGCACCAGCCTGCATTTCCTCCGAAGGTGCGCTGTACACATGCCCGACTAGCATGGAACGGTCGGCAAAGAAAGGAAAGAAGAGGATGAACTAACAAGGAATCTGTAGAATGTCTCACAACGCATGGAACAAAATATAATAATAACATAATCTTGACATAAAACAGGCGAGACAGTGCATAAGCTGAAAACTAAACCAACATAGCAGCGGAAATCCAAATACAGCTTATTACAACTTTCCAAATTTACTGTCTCTAAAACAAAAGAAAGCTAAAGTAGAATATGCACTACTAATGCCCAAGCAGTGATCTTCAACAACACAGGGAGAATACTATATGTATCATACGTGGAAGCCTCCTGCTCGTCTCCGAATCAGCTACTCGTGCATACCCAGCTAACCTGTCTCTAGTCTGCTCGTGAGAGCACCCAGAGTAATAAGAAGAGTCATAAAACTCTGGGTCAGACAAAAAGTCTGGTATGAGCAATAAACAGCTAAACAGAACAATAACAGGTATACTAAACCATACCTGAACCTGGACCTGCAACCAAAGAGTTAGCACTACATACCGTACAATACTCTAAGGTGCCATAACGAATAGTGTAAAGAATACGGGGGTGGGGTGTGCATGTCATAATGATGGCAAACAAATCAAGCATAACAACCATCCTCACATCTCTCACTCAGTGCGTAAAGCATACGATGTCCACCACTGTCAATCACTAGACCTATCGAAGTAGTGACGGAGTTCGACTTGTACAACTACTGCTACTACCAAGCTCACCTCATGGAGTCATGAACAAATCTTTACAATGACCCCACTTCATTGGTCTATAGCCCTTTAGTCATACCTAGGCCACTGTGGCCCTGAATCCGTCCACGTACCTCCCATACATAGTGATCCAAAGTCATAGACATCGACAACCCCTTGGCACACGTCCCGCAGCAAAGCCCAACTCATGAAGTCGACTCGTTGGTTCCCAACTGGATCCTGAGTTCTACTTCCTATTTGGACTTCCTTTGCATCGCGGGTTTTGGTCGAATTGGAGTTGGTCTTCAAAAGAGTCGTCGCGTAGTAGTAATAACACATGTACGGTTCGATTGTTCTTCCCTAGTTCGGTTCGGCTCACTCCACTTCCTGGCCATTCGGTTCGGTTCGGACGTGTTCAAGTGCTCCAACCTCGGTTCGGTTAGGTTGTCCTCATCCGGTTCGGTTCGGGTATCATGCACCATTCGGTTTGGTTCGGTTGCCATGCTCCATTCGGTTCGGTTCGTCCCTCCTGCTCCAGCTTGCCTGCTCCGATCCGATCCCGCTCGCTTGCCTGCTCCGATCCGATCCACTCCCTAGCTCTGATCGATCCTCTGTCCAACTCCAACTCTAAGCAATGGCCTTCCTTCCTGCCAAACTTCCTTTGTGCCAGACTTCAGTTCAGTTCGGATTCCTTGCCCAGCTCTCCTATCCGATCCGAGCCCCTAACCCGATCCGATCCGAAACCCAGCACAACTTTCTGCAACTTTTTCCAACGACTTGTTTACGCCATTCGACGACGTTTTCGACCAATCTAACTATACTAATCAATCACAAAACAAGTCATACAGTCATAGCAACAAATAGAAGTGACCATAAACACCAAAACATCAAGCATAACATGTAAAACGGATCAAATATAGCCAAAACCCCATATTTTCCCCTTAAGCATGTTTAAGTAAAACTAATGAAATGATTAGCAAAACTTAATAAAATTAAACCAAATTTCTAACAGAGGTCTAAAACATTATTTTAGAATTTATAAATATTTTTCTAGAATTTATTAATGCATAAATTCGCTAATCTTCACTAATTACCCTTAATTAACTGTAATTAGTGTCAAAACAATGCTAATCACTCACCTTGGCCACAAATAAAATTTTCAGAACTGAAACCTCGCTGATTTGGGTGAATACTGATGTCTAACAGCAGCTCTAATACTGATTTGGTGCTATTTCTCCTTGATTTGATGTTGCTAAGCTTAATCCTTGATTAGAAAGTGATTTGGGGATGTTTCTGGTTGTTGGCGGCCATTGTTAGGGTTCAAGAATGAAAGTGGCGGCTGAAAAATGAAAATAAGATCTCTAACTGATTTCAGCCTCCTCATAACCCTAATCCCGAAATTCCCCATTGGGCCTAGCTGTTAATTACCCGGTTAAGCCCAATTAAGCTGTTTTTCACCATCTGAAACTTGTTTCGGCCATATCTCCCAAACGGTAAGTCCGTTTGGCTAATGTGACCACTCTACGGAATTGTAAACCATCATCCGGAGCCAATGGTAGTGGTTTCAAGTCAAAACTCCTTTCCAATCAAAAGTTATGGTCAAAACAGTATCGGCTAGGGGTAAAATAGTCATTTAAAAATCAGCAAAAATCATGAACATGGGAAATGAATCCAATAGTCGTCTCCCAAAGTTACATGATGATACGACTTCGTATGTGAAAGAAATAAATATTCTACGATCATGCGATGCGTAGAATGCGGGTCGTTACATTCTCCCCCCCTTAAGAAATTTCGTCCCCGAAATTCCTTAACCCAAAACAGATAAAGGATCCCGCATGCCTACCAGCCACAAACAACAATCAAACATGCAAAACAAACAAAACAAGCCTATCCTAGCATGCGGAAAGACTAATCGAAACTGAAATCTTACCAGGCGAAGAGTTCTGGATACGTCTTCCTAATGCTCTCCTCTGTCTCCCAAGTACAGTCATTTTCATTCTCGTCCCACTGAACCTTGACTAATTTCACCGTCTTCCATCGAAGCTGCTTCGTATCGTTCCCAACGATACGCATAGGCCTGCGGTTCCCAACCGCCTCGGGTTCAACTTCGATATCATCCAACTGATCAGGTGAAATAGTCACATCTGGGTCGTGTACAAATTTTCTTAACTGGGAAACATGAAATACGTTGTGAACTCCTGCCATCTTCTCTGGTAATTCAACTTTGTACGCCAAATTCCCAATTTGCTCAAGAACGGGGAATGGACCAACAAATCTTGGTGCTAACTTGCCTCTCCTACCAAATCGTATTACGCTCTTCAACGGAGAAATCTTGACAAACACCAAGTCGCCAATGGAGAACTTTAATTCTCTTCTCCTCTTATCAGCATAACTCTTCTGCCTATCTTGGGCAGCCTTCATTCGCTGTTGGATAATCTTAATCTTAGCCGAAGTTTCTCTTATCACATCGGGTCCAAGCACAAACTTCTCGCCAGTTTCTACCCAACATGACGGTGAGTTACACGGTCTTCCGTACAAAGCTTCAAACGGAGCCATACCGATACTGGATTGATAACTATTATTATATGCAAACTCTACTAGATGCAAATGGTCATCCCATGATCCATCAAAATCCAATACACAGGCTCTCAAGAGGTCTTCCAATACTCGATTCACCCTCTCTGTTTGACCGTCGGTTTGAGGATGATATGCGGTACTGATATGTAATTCTGATCCTAACGCCTCTTGTAAGCTCTTCCAAAATTCACTAGTGAACAGCGGATCTCGGTCACTCACAATGCCCTTGGGTATTCCATGAAATCTCACTACCCACTTTATATATAGTTCCGCTAACTTAGCTGCCGTCCTATTCGACTTGACGGGTATAAATCTTGCACTTTTGGTCAATCGGTCCACAATCACCCAAATGCTATCATGGCCCGATCTAGTCCTTGGTAACCCATCAATGAAATCCATTGACACTTGTTCCCATTTCTTTTCTGGAATTTCTAATGGTTGTAGCAAACCACTAGGCTTCTTTTGCTCAGCTTTAACTAGCTGGCAGTTCATGCATTTGGATATAAACTTCCCAATGTCTCTTTTCATCCCTTCCCAGTAGTAGGTCTGCTTCATGTCTCGGTACATCTTGTTACCGCTAGGGTGTATAGTCAGTTTTGAGTGATGACATTCTCTAAGCACTTCATCCCTCAATCCATTGACATTGGGTACAACTAGTCTTGCATTCTTTCTAAGCCATCCATCTCGATCAAGCCCATACTTTTTCATCTCTTCGTCGATTCCCATCTTTAACTTTGAGATGATTTCCAATAGGTTAGGATCGTTCCTATGGCTGGAACCAATCTGCTCAATCAAAGTGGGTCTGATCGTCAAACTTGCTAACATTTCTAGATCCAATTCGCACTTTGGCCTGAAATCATACCCAGCGATGTACTCCAGTTGCTTCCATTCTAGAAACATAGCCCCTAAACTGGCATGTCTCCTACTTAATGCATTAGCCACCGCATTGCCCTTTCCCGGTGTATATGTGATGTCGAAATCATAGGAAGCTAAGAATTCTAACCACCTTTGCTGCCGGAGATTTAGATCTTTCTGAGAGAAGAGATACTTTAATGATTTATGATCGGTAAACAACTCGAATCTTTCTCCCAAGAGATAATGTCTTCACATCTTCAGTGAAAACACGATTGCTACCAATTCCAAATCATGGGTAGGGTATCTTCTCTCATGCGGTTTCAATTGCCGACTTGCATAAGCTACAACCCTACCTCCTTGCATCAATACAGCACCTAGCCCTGTGCCACGTGCATCCGTATATACCGTCATCTCTTCATTCCCCTTAGGAATGACTAACACTGGTGCATATGTCAACTTGTCCTTTAGACTCTTGAATGCATTCTCGCACCTTTCGTCCCAGACAAAAGCTTGATTCTTCTTGGACAACTGAGTCAACGGTGCCGCTATCTTGGAGAAGTCTTGGATAAACTTATGATAATATCCAGCTAACCCCAAGAAACTTCTTATGTCCGTTGCATTCTTGGGCGTAGACCAATCCTGTACCGTAGCCACCTTCGCGGGATCCACGGCAATACCATTCTCCGAAACGACATGGCCCAAGAATCTCACTTCCCTCCTCCATAAGTGACACTTAGAAAACTTTGCTTTCAATTGGTGTTTTCTCAACACCTCCATCACTATACTCAAATGTTCATTGTGTTCTTCCTTTGTCCTCGAGTAGACCAAAATATCATCCACGAACACAAGGACAAACTTATTCAACTGATCTCTGAATACCCTATTCATAAGATCCACAAAACATGCTGGGGCATTGGTCAGCCCGAATGGCATGACCAACCACTCATAAAATCCAGACGGCGTCCGAAATGCTGTTTTAGCTATACTCTCAGCTTCCACTCTAAGCTGATGAAAACCTGTCGCGAGATCCAACTGAGAGAATACTCTCGCGCCACTCAACTGATCAAACAAATCATCTATCCGCGGTAGAGGATACTTATTCTTCCTCGTCACTTTATTCAACTCGCGGTAGTCTACACACAAACGAAGGGAACCATCCTCCTTGGTAGCAAACACAACTGGTGCTCCCCATTCAGAAACACTCCTTCTAATAAATCCCTTCCTTAAAAGATCGCTGACTTGCACCCCGAGCTCTCGCTGCTCCCTTGGTGCCATACAACGAAGTGGCATCACTATAGGTCTGGCATCTTTTACTAAATCAATCGGAACTCAATCTCTCGGTGTGGTGGAAGCCCGGTCACTTCCTCGAAAACGTCCGGATACTGGCCAACCACGGGCAAACCTGACAACTCACTATGCGGGATGTCGAGGGAATTTAGAAAACTAGTCATTACCCCATCACCGGGTAGACCACCAAACACTACCCTCCGCCCATCATCGGCTCTAGCTGTCACCCAAAAGCCCTCACAGTCTACCACCACCCCGTATCTTTGGAGCCAATCGACTCCCAAAATAATGCCAAACCCAGTAAAGACCAAAACAAAGCAATCACAAACAAACATGCATCCACGACTCGATAAGACCACATTACGACAAATCATGCTAAGGTTAGTCGAACCACTAATCGAGTTCGTCACTATTAAAGGTCTATCGACAATCTCGGGCTCCAATCCCAACCTATCTACCAGGTCACTAGATATGAAAGAACTGGAAGCTCCGGTATCAAATAAAACTCTAACAAGAACATCATAAACAGAAATCATACCTTGAATAACGACATTCTTTCCCTTCTCCACCGCAGTTGGGGCATTCGACGAAGAAGGAATAGCACTAAGGGCATATGCTTTCACCATCTGCTTTTCTTTAGGGGGTTGCGGACACTTGTCCTTGTGATGTCCCACTTGGCCACAGTTAAAGCACTTCCTATCCGCTGGCTTGGCCCGACACTCTTTGGCATAGTGGCCCTTCTTACCACAGCTGAAGCACTCAACATCTTGCTTATTCTTTTTCTTCTGGCCATCCTTGGTCTGATTCTGCTTTCTCTTATTCTGAGAACCATTCTTGCCTCCACCGCTTGCTTGCGGCTTTGGCTCCTCTGCAGATGCGACCTCAGTCTTCGAGTTAGTGTAAAGACTCTATGACCTCAATGCTTTCCCCACAATCGATTCAAACGTCTCATCGATATGGTTAATAAGCCTTTCCCCCAAGTATCCATCCAAACCAGTTATGAACTTTTCGTTCTTCTTCTCGGCGGTATCAATAAGAGATAACCCATATTTCGACAAAGTGTCGAATTCAGCAATATACTCCGAGATAGCTCTACCATTTTGCTTGAGTTCTAAGAATTTCTTAAACAGCACTGACTTCTGAGCAGCTGGAATGAACTTATCGCTAAAGCGAACCTTAAACTACTCCCAAGTAATCTGATACTCGGGAGTAGCTGCCTTTATAACATTCCACCAATTCATTGCCCGTTCTTGCAGTTGACGGGATGCTAGCCTTCTCTTCATCGCATCCTCGATACCCAAATCTTCGAAGATACGCTCGCAGCTATCCAACCAATCCTGAACATCCGTAGCCGACTCTGTTCCGTGGAACGACTTCCCACCAAGACTAGTATAATCCTTGTTCAGCTTGGCGAAATCGGCCCTAGGCGCCTGGACTATTGGACCACCACCATTACAACCATTGGGAGCTTCCCTCTGAATATCTCTAAGCATTTCTCTCATGAGGTCAGTAAACATCGTCCTCTTGTCAGCAACATTCCCATTATTGGCTCCTCTACTGGCACCTCTTGCGTATCGGCTCATCGTTCAATCTGTAAAGAGAAAACGATTAACCATCCTCTTTGTGGTGTCAGTGCAGTGCGACTTCATCCTTAACTATACTAATAGTATATATATAGCTTTTGAAAACCAAAATAATCACAAATACGCGCTCTCATATACGTATTATCTCTCGCTGGTGTCTTTCCCTATGTTAACTACGCAACCTAGGGTTCTGATACCAAATGTGACAGCCCGCCCCGCACCAGCCTGCATTTCCTCCGAAGGTGCGCTGTACACATGCCTGACTAGCACGGAACAGTCGCCAAAGAAAGGAAAGAAGAGAATGAACTAACAAGGAACCTGTAGAATGTCTCACAGCGCATGGAACAAAATATAATAATAACATAATCTTGACATAAAACAGGCGAGACAGTGCATAAGCTGAAAACTAAACCAACATAGCAGCAGAAATCCAAATACAGCTTATTACAACTTTCCAAATTACTGTCTCTAAAAAAAAGCTAAAGTAGAAGATGCACTACTAATGCCCAAGCAGTGATCTTCAACAACACAGGGAGAATACTATATGTATCATACGTGGAAGCCTCCTGCTCGTCTCCGGATCAGCTACCCGTGCATACCCAGCTAACCTGTCTCTAGCCTGCTCGTGAGAGCACCCAGAGTAATAAGAAGAGACATAAAACTCTGGGTTAGACAAAAAGTCTGGTATGAGCGATAATCAGCTAAACAAAACAATAACAGGTATACTAAACCATACCTGAACCTGGACCTGCAACCAAAGAGTTAGCACTACATACCGTACAATACTCTAAAGTGTCACTGAACAGATGGTGTAAAGATAACGGGGGTGGGGGTGTGCATGTCATAGTGATGGCAATCAAATCAAACATAGCAATCATCCTCACATCTCTCACTCAGTGCGTAAAGCATACGATGTCCACCACTGTCAATCACTAGACCTATCGAAGTAGTGACGGAGTTCGACTTGTACAACTACTGCTACTACTAAGCTTACCACATGGAGTCATGACCAATCCTTTACAAATGACCCCACTTCATTGGTCTATAGCTCTTTAGTCGTACCTAGGCCATTGTGGCCCTGAATCCATTCACATACTCCCTACACATAGTGATTCAAAGTTACAGACATCGACAACCCCTTAGCACACGTCCCGCAACAAAGCCCAATCATGAAGTGAGCTCGTTGGTTCCCAACTGGATCCTGAGCTCTAACTTCCATTTGGACCACCTTTGCATCTCGGGTTTTTAGTCGTCACCGGATCGGTTCGGTTCCTCCCTTTTCTTTGCTTCGGATCGTACTCCCATTGGGTTTGGATCGTGCTTCCCAGTTTAGTTCATGATCCACGCCTCATGTCCAAGCTCCACAGTTCGGATCGGAATGCTTCATCACCTCGGATCGGGTCGAGTTCCTCAAGTTCTTCCATGGCGCATCGGTTCAGATCGGGTAATATGGTTCGGATCGTGGGCTCTCCAGATAAGCGGATCGGTCCGGAGCTCCCATCGGTTCGGTTCGGAGAAGACTACACGGGTCGGGTCGGAGAAGATGCTCCCCAATTCTCCAGATCGTCTCGTGGATGCAATAGTTTGGAGGGGCGGTTTGGTTCGGGCTCCTTCCTCCAATCCGATCCGGATCGGCCAAATTCCTGCACTTCTTTCCAACGACTGTTTACGCCAATCGATGGCGTTTTCGGCCAATCTAACTATTCTAAACGATCACAATTCATACCAAACAGTCATGGGAACATATAACATCAACCACAAACATCAAAACAATAACTTGATAGGTTAAAATAGATCAAACATAGCCAAAACCCCATATTTTCTCTTAAGCGTGCTTAAACAAAACTAATGATAGGATTAACAAAACTTAACCAAATTAACCCAAATTTCTAACTGAGGTCTAAAACAATATTTCGAAATTTATCAATATTTTTCTAGATTTTATTAATGTATAAATTCATTAATTATCACTAATCACTCTAATTAACTGTAATTAGTGTCAAAACAATGCTAATCACTCACCTTTGCCACAATTAAGCTTTAGAACTGAAATAATCTATTGTATGGGTCGAATTCCAATGCCTAGCAGCAGCTCCAACTCTGATTTGGTGCTATTTCTCCTTGATTTGATGTAGTTTAAGCCAAAACTTGATTAAGAAGTGATTATGAATTATTCTAGATGTTGGGGGCCATTGTTAGGGTTTTCTAAGATGTATATGGCGGCTGGGAAATGAGAAAAACCGAAATCCCTAACCCTCACAGCCCTTAAATACTCCAAATCCCGAAATCCCCCTTTGGGCCTAGCTGTTAACCACCCGGTTAAGTCCAATTAAGCTGTTTTTCACCATCTGAAACTTGTTTCAGCCATATCTCCCAAACGGTGAGTCCGTTTGGCTAATGTGACCACTCTACAGAATTGTAAACCATCATCTGGAGCCAATGGAAGTGGTTTCAGGTCAAAATTCCTTTCTAGTCAAAAGTTATGGTCAAAACAAGATCAGCTAGGGGCAAAACGGTCATTTAAAAATCGACAAAAATCATGAATATGGGAAATGACCCCACTAGTCGTCTCCCAAAGTTACATGACCATACGACTTCGTATATGAAAGAAATAAATATCCTACAATCTTTCGATGCGTAGAATGGTTGAATAGGTTTGATATGGGCTATAACCCAATCAAATTCAAAGTAGGTTCTAAACCTTTTCTAATCAGTTTGGCACGGCTCAGAACCCTCTCAAATTTAATACGGTTTTAGACCGTATCAAATATACAAGATAGGGGAGTGCCAAAATAGGCTTTGTGGTGTAGTGACTTTGGCAGCTCAGGTCCTTTTTTATTTAAATCATTCAATAAATTCCTTTTATTGATTTATAATCGAATTAATAACTTATTTCAACCAAATCTCTTTTATCTCAAAATATAACTATATTTCATAAAATCTCCTTTATTTCCTTTGTCTTGGAAATATAGTTTTGTTTATCTCAAATTCTTGCGTATTTCCTTAACTTTGGAAATACTTTTTCCACAAAAATTTCTTTACCGTTATATATCAATATCGTCTCTCGATAATAGTGAAGTCGTTCAAGTTGGGGTTTCTAATTACCTCTCAGACCATGATCGAAGACATTCTTATCCTAAGATAGACAATAGTTTATAACTTAAAACGCAGTATCACTTATAATATCAACTAATTCTTATTTTCAATTTTATTTACTTGATTTGAATATCAACTCAGACACTTATATTTAAATTATCTCATTAACTTGAAATTTCTTTTATAACTTTGTTTACAAAAACTCGTATTTTATTATAATAATCCATTCATGAAGAAATTTTTAGATTCAACTAGGTTTCATTGCAAACCTGATTACTTTTATTTAAGAGTAATCACCTTAGTTAACTTAAATTAGAATACTTAATTTCTTCTCAAAAGATTATTAAAATAATAATAAATTTTATTAATAACAAATCCTTTGACAATCATTTTAAAATACAGTTAGTGATTATTTGTAAAACTATTATCATTAGATTAATTGAAAGCCAATTAATCTAATAATCTCCTTCAATTAAATCAATCGACTCTATCAGCTGGTAAATATCAGCTGATCTGTTAACTGATTCTCTTTTATCATTCCTATTACGTTAATTAATAATTGAACTTATTTAATAATAACTCTCAATTGTTTTATCCAACAATTGCTTCAAACCATTAACCATTTGGTTAATTCCGACTTCAGTTTTTACAAAACTTATTAATCGTCAAACCATTTATAACAATAAAATATAATTTATTAATAGATTTGTATTTTTACATAAAATATAGTTTAAACACTTGACATATTTATAAAAATAAATTTTATAATTCAATTACGTTAATTCGCCTTTGCGGTAATCAACTTTTAAAAATATGGGTTTAATGTCTATTGATTTAAAACACAACGATCGTTGAATTTAAATTCATCGATCAACATCCACTCAACAATCAACATCCAATCAGGATATAACAATATTTGGGTGAACATTTCATATATAAATGATATAAAAATATAAACAATATACAATTTATTTGAGGAATCCGGTTGGATCCCTCTAACCTGTTCTTCCCTGCATTTTTAGCTCATAACATCTTAACATATGAATATATTTCTAATTCAAACCATTTAATCAATGTGATTATAACTATCGACAAATGTTGATCAGTAACAACCAATATTCAACTATAACATCCAATTATCCAATTTGAATTTATACCACATCATAGAATTCCAGAAGGTGTGAGAGTTAACTCACCAATTTATTTTCGATTTGACGGTTCAGCATTGTTTCCGTTTAATTTTAAACGAACATTTAAAATTAAACGAAATTTCCATCAGCTTCAAAGCTAACCAGATTAGCACGTATGCGTAGCCCTTGTTCCTGTGATTCCAACAGATCTGGTTTTGTGTGATTCTGATAATGCATGAAATAGTTTTCGTAATTATTAGTTTGAACATATTTTATATAAACGTAAGTTGACTTATAATATAATTAATTTTCTAATACCTTAATTAAATTTTAATCTTCGTGATTAATGTAAATCAAACTATCTTCTTCTTCCCGTGCTAAACTAACTCAAACCCGCTGCTTGTTCAACCATGACCGAAAAATCCACTTTCAATCGAACTTGCAAATTCCAGACTTCATCCTGATTACTTGCTAGTGGAACCAGGAACATTCCACATGTATAAACATGAACAACATGGGGAGTACACAACACTACTGATCCGCAATTGTTGCGGTGCTTGTATTGAAGGACAAGCAAGTTATTATATATATGGTTTTCTTTCACTGGCAAAATGGTTCTCACGTTTAACTAACCCGCCACCTTCATTTCACTTACCCCTTTTTTTTCCCTATGAGCAAGGCCCAAGGCCCACTCAGAAATCATAGCCCATCTCCGCATAAACTCCTCTCCTCAATGCAATACCCCCTTCCTTTAGCATCTTATCCCACGATGTCATGCTTTAGGCAAGCACACAACAACTCCTTCATTAACTAATACTTTCCCCTTACTTTTTCGAACCAATAAAACACCATGACGTCAAAACTATCATGGCTGAATCCACCTCATTTACACCCTCCCCACTAAGTATACCATGAACACAGCAGCTCCGACGCTTACAGATCGCTTCGAGTTGATCAGAAAGCTTCAAAACCCGAACTACGGGTGCGACAACTTCAGGCACTGGCGGCTCCTCCGACATAATCCTTATACATGACTTGACACCTCCTCCTTCACTATTTTCCTCCAACTCGACCGCCTGTATAGTTGTCATGACCCCACCATATTGAAGCTCCGGTCACCCCTTCACCTAACTCCACTTTGAACACTGCCTCACCACCCAACAAGTGGTCACCGAAACCATCACCAATTACACCATCTGAATCTGCACCTCCATATCACAAGCTCGACGCCAGCCTTCGAATAGCAGCTCATCACCGCTAACGTATCCACGTCGAACTCCCACCCTTCCCTTTAGATATGAAAACTTCAGTGTTTACAGGCTTGGAGAAGATGTTGCGTTTGGAGAAATCTTGATTATTATCTTTAATGGGGAATCAGTTTTACTGTTGGAAGGTGATGTGAATTTTTAAATGGAATGAAGGTGTTTCCTTTTAAGTTTGGTTCCATTATTCTTGCTGAAACGAAAATAAGAATGAAGGCAATATATATATATATATATATATATAGTGGGAAAGGCGTGGTTGGCAAGGCTTTGGTACGTCCTTTTCAGTTGAGTCTCCTTGATTAGCACGGTTCTTTATTCGATTGGATTGAAAATTAGCCTATGGATAGGCTTCTCAGGTCTACGTCTGTGTTTATTTTCATATGCGAAAGAACAACATAGGGTGAGCCGTACGCTTTTGTTTGGTTTTGTAAAAACTGAGTTTTGAATATATACAGAATGATGTGGTGACATGCCAGATTTTTGTAAACAACGTTCACCAACGTCGAAAACTTTGACTAAACAGTGAAATTATAAATTTGTTTTGGCAGAGGTTTCATTTTTTTTTTCTTATTCAAATGAAACGAGACAAAAGAGCCGAGGTTGTGCAGAATAAAATGTGGGTGGGGTATATATTTATTTATAACATTGTACTACTGAAAAAGCTTTGACTAGGATAAGATTTTATTTTAATGCTTATATTGGTTGTTTGTGTTTGTATTAGCTGGGTTATAGTACGAAAACAGTGTCCGAAACGTTGAACAAAGTTTAAAAGTATTATGCAAAGATTTTCCCTAATTATAAAAAGTTTTACACAGATACTAGTAGAGATTTTATTTGAGTTTTTCAAAAACTCGATTTAAGATTTTGTGTTGATTTTATAAGGATTTACATAGATTTTTGTTTTAGATTTGAATAAAAATCTTGTACTGATTTATTTTGATTTTGAAACGACATTCTGGAAGTGATCCTCAATCTACAAAATACCTCCATTTTTGGACTCTAATCGGGATACCGTCACTGACATTACTAGCTTTGACCGTTATTTTAAACATTCTATCAGTTATCATTTTATTCCCATAGCATATGTATAACCATTTAGAAACCATTTATATAAAATTTCAGGTTAAAACGATATTTAATTATATTAAAAATCCTTTTATTTTATTAAATAAACGTTATGGTTTATTAACGAATCCCATAGTGACAATTTGAAATTTTGATTTGGACATAACCCAAAATTTACAATATGAAATCTTGATCTTTTTCTTCCATTAGAAATCATAATCAAATAGATTCGGATGATTCTTGTTTCAAAGAATTCCGACTAATATTGGATTCTCTATATTAAATTGAAGTTCAAATCGTAAATTACGAACTACCGTGTCGTTTCAGACTCATTTTTAATTATACTGAAAATTTCTACTTTCAACTTCCTTTAATTAATAAATAAAAAATCTACTTATATTACCAAATCGACATTTAAACCATTTTTAAATGTTCAAACAAAACGGTTAAAAATATGGGTCGTTACATTCCTTCCACCTTAAAAGAATTTCGTCCCCGAAATTACTAAGATGGGAAAAATGTTACAAACCCGTTAACTTTTCAAAAATCTATTTAGTTAAAATAAGTTCCAATTGACCCACTTAGTTTAAATTGCAAAATCAATTCATTATTGTCAACAAAAATCTCTAAATTATTCAAACACTTTAAATTTTAGAATTTTTTTGGTAGAGTCTCTCCTGTACGGAGGGACTTCTACAATACTGCAGGAACAAAAATAAATCCATCGACCCACACGGTCGGAAAATTCAATTTAAAACCCAAATCAAAAATCCAAAATTTATATTTTGCATAAGCGTACCTTTTTGCGAGCGTTATTATGCGATAAACGATAAATTAAACCCGAACTTGCTCAATTATTATGCAGCTCTAATCCTTCTTGATTTTATCAGCTTTAGAACTCAATCAATTAAGCTCAAAGATGAATTATCTCCTGCACTTCTTCTTAAACTCAGATTAAAATTCATCAATTTCATGTTCATTCAATATAGGCTAAACATCCAAATTATCCATTTCAATGTATATTCACATGAATTTATAACAAATTCTTATCAGTCCATTCCATTCTGTTTCATTATTTTTTAAGTCATTCGATCAGTGGTTCTCAACCAAATTCATATCCATGCAATCAATCATACAATCCAACATTTTATTTGGGTTCATTAACTGGAATCCATTTTCATTCTCCACACATCAATCAAATTTTGTTTTAATTCAAATTCACGAGATTTAATTTAACTCAACATAAGTTAACATCATATTTGACATTTTCATAACCCATTTTGAATTCCAATTCAAATCATCATTAGTTGATTTTAATAATTTAAGAATATATATATTTTTATTCTCATTACAAAATATACTAGTCAAAGATAGTTTAAAAATAGTTTTATATCAAATTACAAATACGCGCTCTCGTATATATACATTCAAATTTAATTTAGGGTATTACTAACCCATTCTCTATTGAGATATGCCAAAGAGCTAAATCTTAGGCTCTGATACCACTGTAACGACCCGAAATTTAATGTTCGAATTTTGACAATAATACATTACTCTGTATTCCTTGTCTCGGATTGTTAATAGAAAGAAGTTAGAGGGTGAGAAAGATAGATAGAAATATTAGAATAGAAGAATAAGAAGATCATAGTCTCATAACAGAATGGACAAAATATATCAAAATTCTTTATAAATAGGAACTGTATATATTACAACATCAGAGTATACAATTCAATTCAATACAACACACACAACAAAATTAAAAACTAATACCAGATATATAGATATGTGTCTCGACTCCAGCTCCTCTTCTAAAGTTCCAAGCGAAACCTAACCTGATAATATACTTGGTCTGAACCGAGTACATTTGAAGCAAAGTAAAATTCACTCATATCAGTCTGGAATACTTTCAGTGATTGTAACGTCCCGCCTTTTTGACCGCTTCATATCGGTATTTAAACCAACTTAAAACGTTCAAACCGACGGATCGTTATTTAGCTTACGGAGTTTAAAGACAGAATCAACACAGAAACACAGTATTGAACGGCGGAATAAAACTTTCATTTATATTCAGAACCTTTGAATACAAACTTTTCTTTATACAGCGGAATGAAAAGACAGTTTGAATACAAAATAAATATTTACTGTTTTAAAAATCTTCAGAGTGCGCGTCTCCTGAAACCCCCAGTTTTTGCCGATCTTTGAATCCGCCGCTGTAATATCTAAAGCTGAAATGCTCGGGTCTGACTCGAGCATCCCATGCAAAACATAAAAATACTCGAGTCAGGATTAATCATAGTTCAAGTAAATTAATTTCAATAGAACTGGATTACAATAATTAACATCAAAGTATTCACAGAATGAAGGTTGGGTAGTATCTATCTATACCAGTTCTATGACAAGATCAATGTGACATCTGTTCATATCAGTTCTATTTCAATGACAAGATCAATGTGTGGCATTTGTTCAAAAATCAAGTATCATATACGGGTTTATCAGTTGCTTTTCCTCAGAGACAAATGGTCGAGATGTAACATGATTCAGTCTTGACTGAACTGAAAATTTGACGCATGTCCAAGCTCACCATGTGCAAGTAAATATATGTCGGTAACTTAACACCACTAAGTATATGAAAATGTAAGATCAGAAACAAGAATTCGAAAACCATTGGTCCAAATGAAACCATTTTACTCCCAAGTTTAGATAGGTAGTTGTGCTACAACAAATACCCAAACATGTGTACATGGAGACAACATATTTAAACAAGTTATGCATGTCATGATTAAGGCTTAATATGCCACTCAGGGGATATTAAAGATTGCACATACTCTTCTGAAATACAAACATGGGCCGAGTATATAATTTACCCAAATTCAAATCCCATGGAAATGTATAACCCAAGGAACATCATCACATATATATACCCAAACGTTAAACATGTAACCAGATCTAGTAAAAATTCACACATCATAGCTATTTAACAATCATTCTTAGAACAAGGTATAAGTTTATACATGTTGCGTGTGTATGTTTGTACAGTTCATGACAGAATTTCCAAGGAAATAACAAATTGTTCACACCAATTTGAAAATAGAATATCCTCACCAGTGATACTATATTTAGTTAATTACTGCTAACATGTTTAAACAAAGCTCATGTACCAAATTATATGTCAACATCTGGTTCCGAAATATGTTTAAACACATACATGGTTTATACATTTTCCATATAATCTGGATTTAGATTAGTCTCTGCATAGACCAATCAACCTACAAGAACTGCTGTCATAACATTTAATGTTCCATTTTGAGAAAATATTTATATATATATATATATATATACGGTTCCGAATTAGCATGATGAGAAATTGTGTATGAGTTCACATATCTAAAGCAGTATACTAGTTTTTCCATAAAGCAACAAGTCCATATATTTTGGTTGTACCACTGATTGTTCAATCATGGTGAATGGTTAATTAGTGATTTAAGAAAAATAACAGTGTAACCAGTTATTTAGATGGTTAATTCATTTACCCCACTGATAAATAATTGTCATTTACACTTATCACCACAAGGATATGGTCTGGCCTATAAACACCTGTCAATACACTTTTCTAAGTTTCCAACAGATCTTCAAATGTATATAATGCCAAAGTATGGATGATCAAATACCATGGAAATTAGTGAGATAGCATATGTATGATGGCATTAACTGTTTCTACAGAGTGGAAGACACACATAGAATGCCACTACAGCAGAAATATTTCAAACATATCGAGTATGCATAACGGAAGTTTCATGAAAACTTATTATGGACTGGCCAGTAAAACCTATGGGACAAAGTAAATTTCGCAGTGTAGTTGGTGAAGACCAGTCAAACACAACTGCAACAGCGTATATACGATAAGGACAGGTGACAAAGGAACAGAGTTAGTGCCACCTTAGATTTTGCTAAACAGGAGTTTAGAGGTACCAACTACCCTCATATACATGTACCGAGACACATGGATATACATATAAATACGTATATTCACCTGTTGGCACAAAATATTTATTCAAGTTTTAATACTCGAGTGACTCAGCCTAACACACTATATAATGGAAGCACTGTAGGACTGTACCAACCATTTTAGGTTACCGACATCGGCAAATTCAGGTTACACCCTATTATGTAATTACAAACCACTTCTGCCACACTATATATATATATATATATCGTTACACATGTATACACACATACAATGTATATATACACATGTTATCTTGATGTATATATACAAATTTAAGTTAATATGGCAGCAGAGAACCCAACAATCCTTCCAGATGAAATCCGGTCACGAATAAAGTTCTAAGGTCAACCAAGCCCGAGAAAACAGGACAAGGCAACAAATCAGTCAAGGGTACACAGTAACAAGATCAAGACATCTTTACCCAATTAAGGCATAACAGTAATAATCCGACGAATTCCAAATGAATTTTTAGTGTAACAAATTTGAAATAACCAAGTAACAAGGTCAAGACGGAACAGACAACATATGTACATATTGAACATTCATACCAAGGCATCCTAATGCAACATATCATGCACATAAGGCAGGTCCAGTTTCATCGTAAATTAAAGAACCCAAGCATGTATCCTTATTATTATTCTCTAAAAAAAACAAAGCACCTGTGACCGTATACATCAGGTTACACAAGACTGGGAGGTGAACCTATATATGCTTTCCAATATGAATATATGCAAATGACCCACTGTACTCTTTTACTTATGAATCTACCAAGGTCACAGCATACACCCTGAAGAAACAAGCAAGGGTGTGAACACATCAGGTTCTCTCTCTTTCCAAATATGACACAGGATGATTTTAAAGGATAGCATGTGTAGGCATGTATATTCACTATAAAATGTCACAACCAATTTAACAACAACATGAAAAGTCAAACTGTCAGGCAATACAGTGAGTATGAACAAAATATTTGCAGTGTTCAGGTTATATATCCATGTAGCAAGAGGAGGTGAATTTTCAGTAACAGGTATATGAATCAAAAGTGAACAACTAGTAAGGCAGTAAGCATGTCTAAACATATACCCAGCACACATATATGTACATATAAATATGTATATACATATATTGATCCTAATTTGACATGTAATCACTTCCGACAGTGAATTTGTGTGTATACGGGTGGCAACCATATGTATATACACATGAAAACACATATGTATACATATATGTTGCTATCCACGCTTTTATGGTCTAAAAGTTCGAATATCCGATAAGCACGGCCAAGAATCACGCAGCAACTCACGACTGCGTTCGAAAATTTGTGCGACAGCCAATGAAATTTAAACCCAAGGTAGTGTAGTTTATTAGGGCAACGACACTCACAAAGTCAAGGCAAAACATCCAGTGAAATACCCAAATTTCGACTATTTAATTCAGTTAATTTATTGAAATCAAAATACTTGAATTACGATTAACCGTGAGTGAGATAACTCACCTTGAATCTGTGAAGGAATTGAGAGTAGGTGACGGTTTCAGCGTGAGTCTTGAGGCAACGGCGACAAGGTGGTCCAACGTAGGTGAACTTGACGATGGCAGCAGCGGACTGGCTTCGAGTTGATGAAGGCGGCGATGGCGACTAGGGTTTGAGCAGAAATTGATTTGGGGATGAATGATTAATTCAGTTGCGATTAAATTAAAAGGAGATCTCTGATTTCCTTGTTCACAAAAATGGGGAACTAGGGTTTTATTTATAACATAGGAACCGTGGCATCCAAGGCAACGTGGGGAGCACGGCATAACATGGTGTGCGCAACAAGGAACTGCTTTATTTATTTAATTTATTTTTAAGGGTTCGTTTTATTTCCATCGCCATTTAAAGTTTTATTTTTGTATACCGCTTTTACTAACTCCACACACAACGAAATTTGATTTGTCACTACGTCTTCATGTTCTGAATTCGATAGAAATTAATTTGATTATAATCTGACTATGTTTATATACAACGTTATTTAAAATTTTAAATTACTTATCGGTTCACCAACTTTATTCAGTTATACCATCAATAGCTCCGTTCAATTCCAAATTCCGAATGTTAAATTCAATTTCTTTATACATACAAATACACACATATCCAATCCGATTATCGTATATAAAAATCTCTAATTTAATTAATCGTTGACTAACATTTATTTTATTATTTTAATTCAACCATTAAATTCTTCAATTGGATTTCAAATCCAATTTCCATTCAAATAGTCAATACTAAATATTTGGTTTTCAACCAATCAATCGGAATTAATTATTGAATTTAATTCAGCTCAAACAATATATTTGATTTAATTTCTGACCCCAAGTATCGAAAAAGAATTGATTGTTCGAAATCAAATCTTAATTTTTTTCATTTTAGTTGCCGAAATTTCTGGGACGTTACAGTGATAAATTCATATGGAAAACGATTTGTTTTAACTTTAGAAAATCCTTTTTGGAAAGGAAAGGATAATCGTAAGACCAGTCCACACATAGACACAGACGACTTTTACCTTACGATAACCCAAAATATTTTAGATATATCAAAATCAGGTGATATTATAATAGTATCTATCAATCCACAAATAAATAACCATCTAGCAGAATGCTTACATCTAACACTCTACATACTTAGTATATAATCAAAAACCGCATGGCTCGTATTGGAGTTTGGAATTCCAACATGACAAGTTATGGAACCACCTTCCGATCATTGTACTCTAGAGATGATACACCGGGGTTCAACAAGAACATCTTGCAACCCGGCCACACATGACCGACCAATCATTTAGCTTAAGTGTATCAAATATATTGTCACCAACGGCTGGATCCAACATAACCGTTTCCCGGGAGATACATAAGCGAAAGAAAAACAAATAATAATTTTCTCTAGATCAGTGACAATATACCCTCATGGGAATGACCCACAGAGCCATGCTGCCTGCTCGATTTCTGTCATTTCCCGGTTGATGAGGCTTGAGGTCACGATAAACTTTCAGAGAACATCTCAATATCTTTAAATGCCACATCGCCAGATCCGTCAAATTACTAATTGACATCCACAAATACACTCTGGTTGTTAAGCAAGAGAATTTCTCTACCACCAAACTTGGTATATTTGTAAAAATCAACGTATGTGATTCTTAAGGAAATACTCTGTCAGACATTCATCCATACAAATCATCCAATTATAGGATGAACCGGAGGCACCCTCCTTGTACATCCTAGGAATCACCCAAAGGATCAGTAGCGAGAAGTCCTTGCAATTCCGTAGATTTCAATCACGACAGAATCACTATCAAAAATAAACTCTGGTTGCAAGTCATAGAAATTCAACAAGCAGTTCTTTCACTCATTAAGATCCACGGTCTTCAATGCTCCATTTTTATACATATCTCTGCAGATTAGTTTCGTATGCATAGTCGGTTCGAAGTGGTTTTGGGTCCAGTTCCGATCCCGGTCTCTTCGAAATAACTCATCAAAAGATTCAATAATATTCATTGGTAGTTGGGTTTTTAACTACCAACTCAAACAATATAGATTAGTACTTTGGTTGCTCATGTCCTTTTTATTTAAATCATTCAATAAATTCCTTTTATTGATTTATAATCGAATTAATAACTTATTTCAACCAAATCTCTTTTATAAACTTTGTTTTTGTAACTTGAAAACCGAAATCAACGCCTTTTCCCTTTTTAACATAAACATCTTCAAAACTTATTTTGATATTTCTTTTATCTCGAAATATAACTATATATCATAAAATCTCCTTTATTTCCTTTGTCTTGGAAATGTAGTTTTGTTTATCTCAAATTCTTATGTATTTCCTTAACTTTGGAAATACTTTTTCCACAAAAACTTCTTTACCGTTATATACCAATATCGTCTCTCGATAATAGTGAAGTCGTTCAAGTTGGGGTATTCTAATTACCTCTCAGACCTTGATCGATGACATTCTTATCCTAAGATAGACAATAGTTTATAACTTAAAACTATCACTTATAATATCAAATAATTTTTATTTTCTATTTCATTTACGTGATTTGAATATCAAGTCAGACACTTATATTTAAATTATCTCATTGACTTGAAATTTCTTTTATAATTTTGTTTACATAAACTCGGATTTTATTATAATAATCCATTCATGAACACTTTTTAGATTCAACTAGGTTTCATTGCAAACCCGATTACTTTTATTTTAGAGTAATCACCTTAATTAACTTCATTAACCAAAATATAAGTAATTAACTTCGTTATTAACCTAAATTAGAATACTTAATTTCTTCTCAAAAGATTATTAAAATAATAATAAATTTTATTAATAACAAATCCTTTGATAATCATTTTAAAATACAGTTAGTGATTATTTGTAAAAGTATTATCATTAGATTAATTGAAAGCCAATTAATCTAATAATCTCCTTCAATTAAAACAGTTGACTCCGTCAGCTGGTAAATATCAGCTGATTTGTTAACTAATTCTGTTTATCATTCCTATTACGTTAATTAATAACTAACTTATTTAAAAATAACTCTTAATTGTTTTATCCAACAATTGCTTCAAACCATTAACCATTTGGTTAATTCTGACTTCAGTTTTCACAAAACTTATTAATCATCAAACCATTTATAACAATAAAATATAATTTATTAATAGATTTCTATTTTTACATAAAATATAGTTTAAACACTTGCCCTATTTATAAAAATAAAATTTATAATTCAATTACGTTAATTCTCCTTTATGGTAATCAACGTTTAATAATACGAGTTTAAGGTCATCCGCTGCCAATAACTAAATCAATATCGTCTATTGATTTAAAACCCAACGATCGTTGAATTTAAATTCAACGATAAACATTCACTCAACAATCAACATCCAAGCAGGGTATAACATTATTTGGGTGAAAAGTTCATATATAAATGATATGAAAATGTAAACAATATACAATTTATTTGAGGAATCCGGTTGGAACCCTCCAACCTGTTCTTCCCTGCATGTTCAGCTCATAACATCTTAACATATGAATATATTTCTAATTCAAACCATTTAATCAATGAGATTATAACTATCGACAAATGTCGATCAATAACAACCAACATTCAACCATAGCATCCAATTATCCAATTTATATTATCAACGATAAATTTTAGTTATATGAATTTATACCACATCATAGAATTCCAGAAGGTGTGAGAGTTAACTCACCAATTTATTTTCGATTTGACGGTTCAGCGTTGTTTCCCTTTAATTTTAAATGGACGATTAAAATTAAACAAAATTTCCATCAGCTTCAAAGCTGACTAGATCAGCACGTATGCGTAGCCCTTGTTCCTGTGATTCCAGCGGATCCGGTTTTGTATGATTCTGATAATGCATGAAATAGTTATCGTAATTATTACTTTGAACATTTTTTATATAAATGTAAGTTGACTTATAATATAATTAATTTTCTAATACCTTAATTAAATTTTAATCTACATGATTAATGTAAATCAACCTGTCTTCTTCTTCCGGTGTTAAACAAACTCCAACCCGCTACTTGTTCAACCATGACCGAAAAATCCACTCTCAATCGAACTTGCAAATTCCAGACTTCATCCTGACTACTTGCCAGTGGAACCAAGAAAATTTCACATATACAAACATGAACAACATGGGGAGTTCACAACCCAACTGATCCGCAATTTTTGCGGTGCCTGCATTGAAGGACAAGCAAGTTATTATGTATATGGTTTTCTTTCACTGGCAAAATGGTTCTCACGTTTAACTAAACCGCCACCTTCATTTCACTTACCCCTTTTTTTTCTCCTATGAGTGAGGATCAAGGCCCACTTAGAAAATCACAACCCATCTTCACATAAACTCCTCTCCTCAACGCAATACCCTTTCCTTTAGCATCTTCTCCCACGATGTCATGCTTCAGGCAAGCACACAATAGCTCCATCATTAACTAATTCTTTCCCTTACTTTTTCGAACCAATAAAACACCATGACGTCAAAACTATCATGGCCGACTCCATCTCATTTACACCATCCATAATAAGTATATTACCATGAACACAATAGCTCCGACACATGTAGATCGCTTCAAGTTGATCATAAAGCTTCAAAACCCAAACTGCGGGTGCAACAACATCAGGCACTGGCGGCTCCTCCTACATAATCCTTATACATGACTTGACACCTCCTCCTTCACTATTTTCCTCCAAATCGACCACCTGTATAGCTGTCATGTCCCCACAATGTTGAAGCTCCGGTCACCCCTTCACCCAACTCCACTTTAAACACTGCCTCGCCACCGAGCAAGTGGTCACCGAAACCATCACCAACTACACCATCTGAATCTGCGCCTCCATCTCACAAGCTCGGCGCCAGCCTTCGAATAGCAGTTCGATGTCGCCAAAGTATCCACGTCGAACTCCCACCCTTCCCCTTAGATATGAAAACTTCGGTGTTTGCAGGCTTGGAGAATATGCTGTGTGAAACGACCTAAACTTTCCCTTATGGGAAAGCCCGGATTGAGTTGAGAACAAGACTAATCGGAACACAAACAGAAGAACATTTCATTGCTAATACAACAATTACATCAGAGTACAAGAATATAACAGAAAATGAATAAGTAATATACATTAGAAAAATATCAGAGATTAAAATATGTTACATAGTAGCGGAAAAATAATACATAACACAACTGAAAGAAATACACGAATACAAAGCTTTCCGAATATAGCTCCAGCTGTTAATCCAGGATCCCGTAAAATAGAAATTTACAAAACGAAAACTACTAGCTGCCCGTGTGGAAAATATGGGCACCCAGAGTTTAGGTTAAAACAATAAACTCCAGGTCAGTCATGGGACGGTATGATAACTAAAAATAGTTATTTAAAAGTTTACTATAAAAATAAAGTAAATCAAGGGACTACGCCATATAACACGGAATGGGTTTTCTCCCAAGAATACCAGTGCATAAAACTATTTATAAACAATGCAATGCTTTTTGAAATATGAAGCCATTATAAGACTTAGGTCCTATCACACGATGCAACGCAAGCCAGAGGATAGAGTTTTCCCTTATAATAGCCAAACATGCATGGTTCCTTTAAAACAAATCATTTTGATATTACTATAAGTGTACAATGTCAAAATCACTTTAAATATAAATGTATCAATCATAGACGACATAGTAACCCATCCTACAATGTCGCCATACTAGTTCTGCAATTAAAATCGAAATGTCATGTATTGGAAATTGGATTTCCGTCATGAGTCGAGGCCAGGGATGGTCTCCTCACCGATTCGGATCACCTCTAGCAAGATGACCCAGGATCCCCCGCAGTGAACCCTTAGATCCTCCAAGGCCGGTCCTCCCTTACGTTTGAGGATTAGTTATTCCTGAACACATGTTTCCCTGTCCTATCGGACCTATCACTTGGCCACTAGGGACCAGTATCCGAGGCGCCTCGCAATCCAACATCCACACAGGTAAAAATAAATAAATGTCTGGGCTCCATACCATGACACCACCCATAGCTAGAAGGAAACGTCATGCACTCATTGGGTCCCTTATCCCTTTTTTGACTCATAACGATGTGTGAGGCTCGCAAATTAACGCTATACACAAAGCTATGCTATTTAAAATCATGCTTTGATCATCAACCACAAGACTCTGCTTTTCAACTGAAGCCTCGATCACTTGCATCTCAGCATGCCACACTGATAATTCATGCCATGCAACTGATGTCTATCAATATATAACCTCTAAGCTCGTACGTCTCAAATAAGGGTGTTAAGCAAGAGAATAAATTCTCCACCACCAAACAGATATATATATATATTTAATAAAGATCAATCAACATAGAATAAAATCCAATGTCAGTCACACATCCATTTACTAGTCCGTTCTGGGTCTGAACGAAACCAGAGGCACCTTATTCCTCATCCCATATGTCCAATACAGGAGAGAGGTCCTCGCATATCCGGTCGATCTCCAAGTACGTCTAGACGATTACCACTTATTACCTTGTCTTGGATGTACATCCCAATTTAGACATCAGTAATCATCCAAACGATGTGAAGATCTCCGGTCTTCAACCACCGTCTTCATCGTCGAATTATCGTCGAATCAATTTGTAATGACCCGCATTGGCAGGGGTATTATGATTAATTTATTTAATTATATCAATGGTGATATAGTGAATTAAAAGGTCGTGGAATTAAAATAATGGTGAATATTTAATTTAAAATAATAAATTAAATAATATATTTAATTCTGAAATAATTAGAATTGGCTGAAATGACGATATGGTGTGAACTGGATCATCGGTGATATTTAATTCAGCTTGGAATTTGATTTGAATAACGAATATATTCAATCGTCGACAGTTGAACGTATAGTTTATAATATGATTATAAACGAGCTCGAAATGACGCTGCAGTTCGTTATTTGGCGATTCGAACTTCAACTGAATGTACAGGATTCATTTTAAGCCGGATTTCTGTGAAACAAGAAACGTGTGGAGCTGGTGGAGTATATCTTTCTAGTGGAAGAGAAAAATTGGGATTTCGTCGTGTAGATTTTGAGATATGTCCAAATCAAATTTTAAAATAGTCGCTATAGAATCGCTTATCGACCGTAACGGTTTATTCGATATAACTAGATATCAGTTGTGAATTTAGACAAGGTTCTTTTGGGACATAACGATAAATTAATTTTTAGAATTTTACGGAGATTTTTAATTAATTTAATAAGCAACTTTTTATTTGAAGTATTTTGCACCCTGAAATCAACATTTTGAAGTTTCAAAATATGAGGTAATCTACCGGTATTATTATATCTCTGGGGCCATGACACATTGCTTAACACAATGGTAGGTTTTATTCTGTCTATGGCAGTTTGTAAAACAAAAAGATATATGTTTTTATATATGCATATACTGGCAATGTGGTTAGTACATAAAACAAGAGGAGGATAATGCAATACGATTCATTTAAAACAACCATAAGAAATTAAACAAAAACAAGAGAAGGATAATGCAACACATTCTTCATGTATCCACCACAATTCGGATTGAAATATTTAACTCCCCATTATAAATACCCCCCTCCAACAAACTCTAACCTAATTCCTTTAACATCAGAAGTCAACTAAAATCCGCCGCCCCAAATTCTTCTTTCCTGCAAAAGATTTCGATCTTCAAAAATCACGATAAAATCCTATTTAAAATCCATAAATCCTGAAAGTAATATATTCGGATTTCACTAAGCCTTTCTTCTCAACTGGGTACTATTTTCGCTAAACTCGATTCACTTTTCTGACTCGTCAATGTTCTTCATCGAACCTATGGTTCCAGTTTTGGTAATATTTAAGAAGTATTAAATCGTTCTGAGTTCATAGTTGGATTTAGAGTCGAGAATGGCTTTGATTTTGTATTTTTGGTGCTGTTCTGAAATAGAAATTGTCGTTGGAATTTCTAGAGCGAAGGTTTGAAAAGTATGGCATTGAACAAACGAAGAAGCAGAAGTTTGTAAACAAAGAAGTACGGCATGAAGTGCTGATGAAACAAAGGGGGTTTTGTTCATGGGTACACGCGTGAAATAAACTGAATGGTAGTGAAATAATGGAAGGAGGTGAGAAGTGAAGTTGCGGTAGGAAGTTGTGAAGGTTTATGTTGTCTGTGTGTTGAAGCGAGAAGGGGATGGTGTCCTCGGTTTATATTAAGGTGGGATGTAAACAAGGGCTTGCGTTACTGGTGGATTCAACTGGGAAGAACTTGCAGCTATGTAGTTTTGCGAAGTGTACAGGAGTACGACTTGTCTTGTGGAGTAGGAGGGACTAAACGCGAGTGGTCTGGGTAGAAAATAGGGTTCGAATATTTTCACTGAAGTTTGCGTTTCCGAAATTGGGGGAGAAGGGTGGCGATTGAAGTTTGGCGTTGGTGGATATACTGACTTCCGCAAGTTCAATAGTTTGGAGAAGATAAACTAAAGAGGTGGGGCGTGGGTTTAAAGGGTATAGTTGGGCTGAGTATTTAATAGAAGGCCCATAATGAAAGAAAAAAAAAGTATGTATTACTGGAATTTCAAATGGTGAAGGATGGCTCACGTTTCGGCCATGGGAGTTGCTGGACATGTTAATTGCTATATAGATGAAGGGGAGTTTCAATGTACTGAAACGAGTACTTTTTAATTTGGGAAGAACAAGACTGTTTCACATGGTTTGGATGTTCAACATGGGTGGGCCGAGTAGAATTGAATTCCGCGAAACAACGCTCGTAGGAACCATATCAACGAAGGCTACGAAATTGAAAGGGTTTTAGGTGATCTAGTGCTCGGTTGGATTTATGGTGGAATAAAACATCTGATCCGAATCAAAGACAGTTAATCGTTATATAACGATAACCGTCCAAAGTGAGTAAAACTCACTAACTCTCCTCAATTTATATTTCAATATAAATTGTACTTTATTTATTGACTGCTGTATATTGATTGTTAAATTGGACTGTTAAATAGATTTGATTGAAAACGTAGTTATAGTTAATCTATGTACTGTTAATCAAATATGGTTCTGTACAGCAGGATATTTCATCTCAAAATGAAATATGATATATATTATACTGTGTAACATCTGTGGATGCAGGGAAACAGGTTGGAGGAATCCGACTGGATTCCTCAACATTTATTTTACTGTTTTCATATATTGTGATATATGATGGGTTATATAATCTGTTATGGATTATGTGTGTTGGGATGATATTGATCATTGTTATTCGATATTGTAAATATCATAAAAGACCCTGGGATGTAAAAAGAAGTATTTCAATGTATATTGAAATAAAGGAATTTTATAAAATCACAGGATTTTATAAAAGGAATTATTTATAAAACGAACACGGTTTTATAAAAGGGATATTTATTTAGAAAATAAATAGAAAGTAAAAGGAATATTTATTTAGAGAATAAATAGAAGTTATAAATAGGAAACATTTGTAACGGTAAATAGAAGTTATAAACAGGAAACATTTGTAACGGTAAATAGAAGTTATAAATAGGAAATATTTGTAACGGTAAATAGAAGTTATAAACAGGAAACATTTGTAACGATAAATAGAAGTTATAAATAGGAAATATTTGTAACGGTAAATAGAAGTTATAAATAGGATATATTTGTAACGGTAAATAGAAGTTATAAATAGGATATATTTGTAACGGTAAGTAAACGTTATAAAAAGGAAATAGTTGTAACGGAAAACGTAGTTTAGTAAAAGAAGTTAATCGATGTTAGTTAATCGATTAGTGTTAAAGTAAAAGAAGTTAATCGATGTTAGTTAATCGATTAGAGAATTGAGTTAAAAAGAAGTTAATCGATGTTAGTTAATCGATTAGTGTTAAAGTAAAAGAAGTTAATCGATGTTAGTTAATCGATTAGAGAATAAAGTAAAAGGAGCTAATCAATGTTAGTTTAATCGATTAGTGTTAAAGTAAAAGGAGCTAATCAATGTTAGTTTAATCGATTAGTGTTAAAGTAAAAGGAGCTAATCAATGTTAGTTTAATCGATTAGTGTTAAAGTAAAAGAAGTTAATCGATGTTCGTTAATCGATTTGAGTTAAAGCAAAGGAGCTAATCGATGTTAGTTTAATCGATTAGAGTTTAAAGCGAATGAGTTAATCGAATATAGTATTCGAATAGAAGCAAAAGAGTTAATCGAATATAGTTATTCGAATAGAAGCGAATGAGTTAATCGAATATAGTTATTCGAAAGGAGTTAAGTGAAATGGGTAAATCAATAGCATTAGTCAAATAGAGTTAATCCAATAGTGTTAGTCCAATAGAGTAAATTGATAAGGGTTAATCGAATAGAGTTAAGCAAAAGAGTCAATCGAATATAGCTATTCGAAGGAGGGTTAAGTAAGGAAGTTAGTAAAAGGAATATAAAGTGAACTTTGCCCATTTCAAAGTTAGAAATGTTGTTCAGTTAAGGTCTGAGAGGTAGTTCTACCCCAACTTAATTGGCTTCGTTTTAACTAAGGAATAGTTAATGTTCGGCAGTAAAGGAAATGGTTTGAGTTGGCATCGCGATGGTTTGTTTAAAACATCTGTCTAAGTCCAATGAAGAGGCTTTGGAAATGTTTTCCAAATAAGAAACCAGAAATGTTTTCTAATGAAGAAAACAAGAAATGGAAATGTTTTCCATTGTTAATAACGTATATTTTCCAAATCTAGAAAATAAGAAATATTGAATATAGGGAAACAGGAGATAAGTAAATTTATGAAATAAAGTGATAAATGTTGAATGATGTTTGATTGATATAAATTTCCATTTGGAAATAATATCGATGTTTGCACACTTGTTTTTATTCGATAGTTAAATCACACACTATCGAAGTTTTGACCATTTTAACGTTGTTAATATGGAGAGACCGGTTGGATTATTATCCAAAGAACCACTCTGTATTGGCATAAGCGTTGCGAATCATATATGCCAAAGGAAATTGAAGACGGAGTTATGCAAGGGCTATCCTGTTTATAGAATAGTGCCTTCGGTTCATCCTGTTCCTGGGTGACTTGTATGGACGGATGTCTGACAGAATATGTCCAGACGATCACGTATATTGATTTCTCCAACCGTACCAAGAGTGGAAGCGGAGAAGGAAACTTCTTTTAGCTAACACTTAATGTATTGTTGTAGACGTCAATTGGTGATTTGATGGATTTGACGATGTGGCATTCAAAGTGAATCTGATGTGATGATAAGCGTAGCTTCTAGCCTCATCATCCGGTAAATGACAGAAATCGGGCATGCAACATGGCTAAGTCGGTCGCACCGAAGTAGGGTGTATAATCACCTGATCTAGAGTTTCATTCATTTCTAAAAATCTATTGTTGATGCTGTCCCATTCGGGAAACGGTTGCTGATCCCAACTGTTGGTGATATATATTCGATACACTCAAGCGAAATGAGTGGTCGGTCATGTGTGGCCGGGTTGCAAGATGTTCTTGTTGAACCCAGTGTATTCCTCTCTAGAGGTACACAAGCGGAAGGTGATTCCATACCTTGTCATAGTTGGAAATCCATTACCCAATACGTGCTTGCGGTTTTGATTGTATACTATATATGTAGAACGTGAGATGAAAGCATTTCTACTAGATGATTATATATATACTGTGGTTGATATACATTATTATAATATCAAAAGGTTTTTGATATAAAAGATATTTTGGATTCTCATAAGAGAAAAACCCGTTCCGTTATGCGGCGTGGTCTTATGAGATATCGTTCACTTGTTCGAACTGTTTTTAAACTGTTTTACTCATACCAGTCCCATGACTGACCCGGAGTTTACTTTGTTGTTTTCCCTAAACTCTTGGGTGCCTAAATTTGTACGGGCAGCCAAGTAGTCGGGATTTTACAGATACACTTGAAGAGCTGGAGCAGGAGGCTTCAGGATGTTATAGCTATAGTTATTTCCGCTGTGTTGTAAGTGCTGTACTTTGATAATGATATGTATATTCAAGTACTGATTTGTATTTCAAAGTTATGTTATGAAATATATTTATTCGTTCCGCTGTGCGATTCGTGTTACTCTGATGTTGTGTTCTTCTTCTTCTTCTATTCTAAGTTTCTATCTTATCTTTCCTCACCCTCTAATTTCTTTCACTAATTACCAGGATTTTTCGACGTTTTGGTTATCGGCATCGCGCTTATGTCGATAACCAAAGTCGCTCAAAATCCGGGTCGTTACAGTTGGTATTAGAGCTTAAGTTAAGAATTACTTGGCTCTGTGGCGTGACTCGGTAGAGATAGGGTTAGTAATACCCTAGACTGAGATTGAGTGTATATATACGAGTGAACGTATTTGTATTTGATATAAAAATTGTTTTATATTGCGGAGATTCATTGGTTGAGTCGGTTATGAGTTCTGGTCGATCAGTTTGATCCACCGTATCGGTAGGAGTTACTAAACACTTGAATACGATGAACCATCATGGTATGTTTTGAAAGAGGGTAAATTAAAATAAGTTTACCCAACTTATATTTTGAATATATTGGATATATTGGTTGTTATTTTAATCGAGTAAGATTATAAGTGAAATGGTTATGTAAATAATCAATCAGAATTCATACAAGTAAAATACGTGAAATCAGATGAGTTAAAACTGAAATTTTAACCAGAAATTGAATTAGAATTCTGGAGAATTGGATAAGTGTTTGTAAATGAATTTGAATTAAAAATAAGGAAAATTTAAGATCCTGGGAGATTTTAAATTGTTTTACAAGCAGTGTGAATTATATTTTGAAATGAATTTCAAAGTGGAAATGTTTAGAAATGGTTTTATAGTATTGAACTCACTTCGATTTGCTGGAAAATAAATTCTGATGATGACAGCTGCATCATCAGTATTCATTTTCGAGTTGTAAGTGACGAATTACTACCAAAGATACTGTTTTGAAATTGTTTTGGGAAAGACAAGTGTGTTGAATTTCAAAATGGGATTTAAACTATAGAATTTGAACTTTTAAATAGATTTGAAATATTGACTTGTTTTAAAGGAAATAAAACGAGAAGTTCCTTTATAAACGAAGTTTATAAATAGTTCTTTTATAAATGAAGTTTATAAATGAAGTGAAGAGAATTATCATTGGATAATTCAGAAATAAAAATACAAGTGTGAAATTGAAAGGGAAACCTATTTTCCAAAGGCAGAAATATCGATTTCAAAAGAAATCGAAATCGAGACTTATGTAAAGATTGAATAAAGAAAATTTGAAATAGAAACTGAATATGTGAAATTCAATGGAATTGAAATAGAATTTAAATAAAGGAAGTTCAAACATAGGATTTGAATATCGAAAGTGAAATGAAATTTGAATGTAGAGGATTCAAATAGAATTGAAAAGGAAATTTGAATAAAGAAGATTCAAATAGAATTGAAATTGGACTTTGAATATAGAAGATTCAAAGGGAATTGAAATGAAATAAAGAGAATTCAAATAGATTCGAATAATGAAATTCAAATATGGGATTTGAATAAGAGATTGAAATGAAATTCAAAAATAAAATTTGAATAGAAATTGAATAGAATTAACTAAGTCGAAGAGGAATTAGTTAATCGAGTTTTGAATTTGAAGTTGAACTTTGAAAGGTGAATTGGATTTGTAAATGGATATTCGAAATCGAATATAGAACATAAAATTGAAATGGAATTCAATTAGTTGATAAACAAGTTAAAAATATATTTGAACATGTTATACTCAAATATGAAGGTGAAATGGGAAAACCAGTAATTTAAAAATCACTTAACGAAATAAGTTAAAACGATTGGATTAAGTTGAAATGAATTGGAAATGTATGAATATACATGAGATATGTATGGATAAGGTATGAAGGTATACAAATAGAATGCTCGACGAAAAGGTATGTATTTAATTCATATATGAGATTTTATGCGCCGTATCGGCTAGCCGCTTGGCTTTTCTTTTTCCTTTTGATTAGAGAAGGCCTGTGTGGCAGTTTGGGGATTTTCCCGATGTTCCTGGTACAAAGGAGGTTATGGCGAATTTTTCCGGGAATTTAAAAAGTTAGGATATTTTTAAGATAATTTGATAGTTAGAAATCAACGCATCGATATATATAGGAGTCGATAAGGAAACGAACTTAGAAATAGAATAGCAAAATCAAAAAGAAAGTCTAGAATAAAATCTAGTCAGGATAGAAAGAGGAAGCGTATACGTGTTTAGAAATGAATAAGTGGTTGTATGGTATTGAATATTCGAGTAACTAGTTTTATCTGTTTTGACGTTATAAATGTTATTCAGTCAAGGTCTGAGAGGTAGTTATACCCCAACTTGATTGATTTCATTATTAACAAATAAATAGTAAGAATTCAGGCTCGAAAATCAATGTCGAATAAGAGTTAGTTGAATATAGTAATTGGGTTGTCGTAACGATGTTTTACACAACATCCGTTTTAACCCAAATAAGTGTGAACTTGGAAATAAAATAAAGAATATTTCCTAAGTATAGAAATAAACGAGATCGGGAAGGAGATAAGTAATTGGAATATTTTCCAATTATAAATAGCATATATTTTCTAAAGTTTAGAAAATAAAGGAAGGCGATATTCGGAAATGTTTTCCAAATAACATAAAAGGCCAATATGGTTATTGAAATATATGGTTAACAAATATTGATAAAAAAATAGAGAAGTGATTTAACTAATGGAATATTAATTATGGGCTCAATTGAATTTCAAAAAGGAAAATTTGATTTTTGAAAAGAGTGAACTGTTTAAAATTCCCAGGAAAAGACTGTTTGAATTAAAAACAAATTTAACAGAAATTTGTGAAAGAAGATTCGAATCAAAGTAAAGCCAATAAAGTGGTAACTGAGATTGAATTGGAGTGATATCAAGACAAATTGGATCGTGAAATTCAAATTGGAAGTGTAATGTGATAATCAAGTTAAGAGTGGGGAATCGAGAAGAAACTCGAGTTGAAATGATATTTGGCTGGGATATAAGTGAATGGTGGTGTCGTGGATAAAAGCAGATTGGATTTGATTGGGGTAACTCTTGTATATACTGAGTTGATAGCATATGGAAGTGACAGAGTTGATATGCCCGACGAAAAGGTACAAGTTTATAATTCATATGGTATGAGATGTTGATGAGCCGAATTGGCAAGCCGCTTGGCTGTTTGATTTTTCTTTTGGGTTGGAGATGGCCCAGAGAGGCGAGTTGGAGTTTGAGATATTGACCAGTACAAAGAGGGTGCTGGCAAAAATTTTCGAAGAGTTAAGGCGTTAGAAAATTTTCAGGATTTTTGAAAATTTTCATTGATAAAAAATTAATAAATAATTTAATTGAAATTAAATTGGTTCAGTTGAAACTGAAGTTAAGAAGTGAACAAATATGTTCTAACTAAGTCGATAGGGTCGTCCTCTACCTCTTAGCAAATTTCGAGGACGAAATTATTTTAAGTGGGGAAGATTGTAATGACCCGCATTGGCAGGGGTATTATGATTAATTTATTTAATTATATCAATGGTGATATAGTGAATTAAAAGGTCGTGAAATTAAAATAATGGTGAATATTTAATTTAAAATAATAAATTAAATAATATATTTAATTCTGAAATAATTAGAATTGGCTGAAATGACGATATGGTGTGAACTGGATCATCGGTGATATTTAATTCAGCTTGGAATTTGATTTGAATAACGAATATATTCAATCGTCGACAGTTGAACGTATAGTTTATAATATGATTATAAACGAGCTCGAAATGACGCTGCAGTTCGTTATTTGGCGATTCGAACTTCAACTGAATGTACAGGATTCATTTTAAGCCGGATTTCTGTGAAACAAGAAACGTGTGGAGCTGGTGGAGTATATCTTTCTAGTGGAAGAGAAAAATTGGGATTTCGTCGTGTAGATTTTGAGATATGTCCAAATCAAATTTTAAAATAGTCGCTATAGAATCGCTTATCGACCGTAACGGTTTATTCGATATAACTAGATATCAGTTGTGAATTTAGACAAGGTTCTTTTGGGACATAACGATAAATTAATTTTTAGAATTTTACGGAGATTTTTAATTAATTTAATAAGCAACTTTTTATTTGAAGTATTTTGCACCCTGAAATCAACATTTTGAAGTTTCAAAATATGAGGTAATCTACCGGTATTATTATATCTCTGGGGCCATGACACATTGCTTAACACAATGGTAGGTTTTATTCTGTCTATGGCAGTTTGTAAAACAAAAAGATATATGTTTTTGTATATGCATATACTGGCAATGTGGTTAGTACATAAAACAAGAGGAGGATAATGCAATACGATTCATTTAAAACAACCATAAGAAATTAAACAAAAACAAGAGAAGGATAATGCAACACATTCTTCATGTATCCACCACAATTCGGATTCAAATATTTAACTCCCCATTATAAATACCCCCCTCCAACAAACTCTAACCTAATTCCTTTAACATCAGAAGTCAACTAAAATCCGCCGCCCCAAATTCTTCTTTCCTACAAAAGATTTCGATCTTCAAAAATCACGATAAAATCCTATTTAAAATCCATAAATCCTGAAAGTAATATATTCGGATTTCACTAAGCCTTTCTTCTCAACTGGGTACTGTTTTCGCTAAACTCGATTCACTTTTCTGACTCGTCAATGTTCTTCATCGAACCTATGGTTCCAGTTTTGGTAATATTTAAGAAGTATTAAATCGTTCTGAGTTCATAGTTGGATTTAGAGTCGAGAATGGCTTTGATTTTGTATTTTTGGTGCTGTTCTGAAATAGAAATTGTCGTTGGAATTTCTAGAGCGAAGGTTTGAAAAGTATGGCATTGAACAAACGAAGAAGCAGAAGTTTGTAAACAAAGAAGTACGGCATGAAGTGCTGATGAAACAAAGGGGGTTTTGTTCATGGGTACACGCGTGAAATAAACTGAACGGTAGTGAAATAATTGTAACAACCCGTATTTTCAATAACCTGTAATAACATAAATCGAGGCAGAATTTAATTCTAAAATGGGAATCAAGGGAAACGGGCTATGCCATTGCGTTCGTCTCGGAAAAATACGCGAAATAGAGTCCGAGTTTTCGAAAATCGGAGTCCGTATGACCAAGATATGGCCTCGCGAAGTTTCACGAAAATTCCCAAATTAAAGTATACTTAATTAAGTGAAATGGGTTGTGTAGATATATATATATATATATATATATTGATATATATATATATATATATATATAATTGAAAATTTAATAAATAAATATGCAAAAATGCTCAAAACAGCGAATTGGGAGAGGGGAATAACCGAACCGGCCGATTTTTGAAGTCGACCCGAGCCCGCTGGGTCGACTAGGGGTTAATCCAGGGTGTTTGGCTGTCAACCCGTGGGCCGATTCGCTCAAGTGCAGATTTTGCATTTGAATGGTTCTCATGGTCCATCTTTAATCTAAAGGCCCTAGATGGTTCCTACACTTGACTTCTTCCCCAAGACATGCTTTGATGGCTTGGATTGAATCTAGGGTTAATCCTATGGCCTAAAACACTTGCCTAATCTATAAATAAGACCCTAACCTACCCTAATTCATTCATAATTAAACCTAGTGACTAAACTATGGCAAAATGCTAGCTCTCATGGCCTCCACTAATTTTATGAAGAGGGTTGCATACTAATCACTCTCTAATCAACTTCTAATCCCTTCTTAGCATCTTAATCTTCTTCATTTGGTGTTCAAAGTTGCTAGTTGTGAGTTTCTATCACTTTGATGATCTTTTGGTAAACTAATTAGATGAGATGTGATGAGATTTATGGTTTTGTATGTGGGTTAATGAGCTTTGAATCATATGATATGATGTTAGCATTAATCTTATGTTTATGCATGTTGAGTATGTAAGCTTATGCAAGTTTAATATGATGTATGTTATGTTTGCATGATGCTAAATATGCAAGTTGTGGGCTATGTAATCATATGCATGTTATGCAAGTTCATGGTAATATGCTATGCAAGTTACATGTTTGTTAATATGCAAGTTACATGTTTGTTAATATGCAAGTTACATGTATGTAAATATGCAAGTTACATGTTTGTTAATATGCAAGTTACATGTTTGTTAATATGCAAGTTACATGTATGTAAATATGCAAGTTACATGTTTGTTAATATGCAAGTTACATGTTTGTTAATATGCAAGTTACATGTATGTAAATATGCAAGTTACATGTTTCTTTATATGCAAGTTACATGTTTGTTAATATGCGAGTTACATGTATGTAAATATGCAAGTTACATGTTTATTAATATGCAAGTTCATGATGACACATTATGCAAGTCTATAAGCTAATATGCAAGTTTGTTATGCAAAATGAATATGTAAGTTATGTGACATATTATATGCAAGTTATGTGACATGTTATGCAAGTTCATATGCAAGTTATGTGTTTGTTAATATGCAAGATGGCACCTTTGAAACATGTTCATTCATATGCAAGTTGACACCTTTTATATGTGTTATATCATGAACGAAATTACGTGGGAACGATGGGGTAATTAAATGCATAAGTTAATAAGATTGTGTGAAATTAATATAATTATGCATAACACAAAATAAATAAACATAGTATGGGAATTTGCCTATTTGGTTAGGTGTACCCATACTATGTGTTGGGAATTTACCTATTGAGTTAGGTCTACCCCATGGGAATTTACCTATTAAGTTAGGTCTACCCATGTTAAGAAAACTTGATTAATTAGGGATAATTAATATAAAATTATGAGGGTGATTAATTAGGTGTAATTAATTGACTAAGACACGAGGTTGGACTCAGTTGTAGCGTAAAACTGCCCGGACCCAACCGGCTTAACCAGTTGCTACAAATGTTAGCCCAATGTGAGAGGTCTTAGGCACAAACTAAATACGTAATTAATGTAAAGACACGAGGTTAGACTCTGTTATGACATAAGGCTGCCCGGACCCAACCGGCTTAACCAGCGGTCATAAAAGACAGTCTAATGTGAGAGGTCTTTACAAAGGTTACGTTCTTAATTAATTAATTAAGAAACACTTAACCACATTAGCATGTAGAGGGACATGAGGGGTTAAGTGGGTGCCTCGGGTGGCATGAGAAAATCTAGTGGTTGCCTTGGGTGGCAATAGAAAATACGATTAGAATACTTAACCAAAATAGAACATGTAATTAAAACATGATTAAAGGGTTAAGTGGGATATACTAGAAAAAGGGACAAGCTTAGGTGGGTAGCTTGTGGAGGCCCATTTCAACCAGTAACCCATACGTATCTTTGTGGGCTCGACCCATGTCGAGGACGGGACACGCATACTGGGCTTGACTGTAAGAGGCAAACGGGTTAGCGGTGGCAACGCAAGTCCAACGGGCTTCATATGCGTGAGGGGGCCCGGGCTGGTAGATAAGCCGTTGTTGCATCGTGTAGATATAAGCCGTGCACCGTTAATTATATCGGGTTGCCACGTTGGGGAATGGTACACCCCATGGTGGGGCCAGCACGGGTATCTACGTTAGGGAGCCGATCGAATGGGGAGTAGTGTGTACACCTAGTGGATTGTAGGGCCCCGTGGCGCCTACTTGGTCACCTAGGGGTACGCAGGTACTAATTAGTAAATTTTATAAGTCCTTGGGTGGGATCAACCTTTAAGTTAGGAACGACTGGTGTGGTGCAGTTTAGTAATTTACCTTAGGGAGGGTAGATGCGTCTTTATCCTTTATCTTCGTTTAGTTGACTGCTTAGGGTAGCCATTCATCCCTATATGTTACCGTATATCAGTTTATGTCTTCTCTGGTTACTTTAACGATTGTATTGTTAAAGTTATAGGACTCGCTCAGACTTATGTCTGACCCTGTTGTTTTTATCTTTTTCCCAACCCTCAGGTCCTACGGTGGATCCTAGCAGTAGTGGAGCTTGATCGGATTGCTGTTCCAGTCTTTAGGAGCTTGGATAGATGTAAAGCTCCAGTTATCCAGTTATCTTTTCTTTTGTTTGGCTATTGTATGAGAGTGGGATTATGTACTTCTTTATTTTGATGGATATTGTACTTGACCTTTATTGTGGTTTTATGATGTAACCAGACATGTTTTACTTCCGCTGTTATGAGATGATGTTTTAAAATTTCAAGTACTATTTATATCTGTCTTGTTGTAATTTTTCTGTTCTATATTCACTAAAATACTCCACCGATGCTATGGCATTCCCTTAGTGAGTGATCATAGCGGGAGTGGGGTGTTACACGTGGTATCAGAGCTTAAGGTTACCAGAACAGATAAAATTTTTTTTAGAAAAAACTATTTTCTAAGAGTATTTTCGAAGAAAGTATTTTCAAAAACATGTCTTTTAAAAGAAAAGTTTTTGAAAAAAGAAAAGCATAATCCCCAATAGCCATATCTTTATCTTTCGGAATCTCCTTTTTGAATCTTTCCTCTTTCGTTTCAGCATGGCTGAAGATCTTAACATCCCGGAAGGTTTAGTGATACCACTATGGTATAGGAGGTTGCAAGAGGCTAGGGCCGCGGCTGCGGGTCCAGCCAATGCTGCTACACCAGAGACAACCGCTCCTCCTCCTCAGCCTAGAGTGGATAATTTTGCTAAGGTTTGCAAGGAGTTCAAGGCGATAGGAGGAAAACCTTTTCTAGGTTCAGAGACCTTCGTAGAGGCTAGAGATTGGCTTAAGGAAGTGGAAGAGTTGCTAGATATCTTCGAAGTGGAAGAGGGAAAGAAAGTCAAGTTGGCGGCTTGGTTAATGAAGGGAGAGGCCTCATTCTGGTGGGAGGTCACTAATGGAGAACGCCCTGTTGACTCTTGGGCAGATTTTAAGCAAAGATTTGGGGCTAAGTTTCTCTCAAGGGCGGAAGAGAATCTGTTTATGGAGAAGTTCTTGAATTTGAAGCAAGGGAATCTCACGGTGAAAGAATATGTCAACAAATTCAATCAATTAGCAAGATTTGGCATAGAGTTGGTGAATACACCGGAGAAGAAGGCTTTGAGGTTCGTTAGAGGCTTGAACGAACCATTGCAAGGAATAGCTATGACTCACATTCCTATGGGGGCCACCTTTGAGAAGCTTGTCTACATGGCACTTATGCATGAGGATGATAAGAATTCTAAGGCACCAGAGAAAAAGGGGGATCAGAAGAAACCGCAACAACAACAAGGCAAGGGTGGAAAAGGCAATGGTGACAAGAAGAAGACAAAGAAGAAGTGCTTTAATTGTGGGACACCAGGGCACCTCAGTAAGGATTGTCGCAAAAAGAAGAAGACCGGTTGCTTTCATTGTGGTGAAGCAGGGCATCTTGTGAAAAACTGCCCAAAGAAGGGGCAGAAGACGGGGTCTACCTCAGGAGGCCAGGTGCAAGCTCTTATAGCACCACCTCAGTCAGGGGGGCAAGTTCAGGTTCTCTCAGTTCCACCGATTCAGCAGAGAGGTAGAACTATTTCTGTTGAAAGTCTGGTTTTTCTGTTTGATCATCCAGTTCGTACTTTGTTTGACTCTGGCGCATCGCATTCTTTTATCTCATCATCGTTAGTTGAGTCACTGCACTTAGACACCAGTCTAGTTGATGATCCCTTGGTTGTCTCAAACCCAATTGGGGGCTCCATATATCTGTCTATGATATGTTTGGGTTTGAAGATTTCTATACTTAGCGTTGAGTTTAGATGTGATGCTTTTGTATTGGGCTTCACGGGCTATGGGTTGATCTTGGGCATGGACTGGTTATCCAGTAATGGTGCCGTTCTTGATTGCGAAAGGAGAGTTGTCAGGCTCATGACCCGCTTGGGTAACACTCTCGAGATCTCTTGCAATCCCATGGAATCTGTTTTGCTAAGTTATCTTGAATCGCTCGATGCTTCGGTCGAAAGTTTGTGTTCTGTCAGAGTAGTCCGGGAATATCCGGATGTGTTTGAAGAAGTAAAGGGTTTGCCTCCGAAGCGGGAGATAGATTTCCGAATTTATTTGGTGGATAATGCCAAACCAGTGTCTTTACCAGTACGCCACATGGCTCCTCGTGAGAGAAGAGAACTTCATAAGCAAGTAGGGGAGTTGCTTGAGAAGGGGTTCATAAGGCGAAGTATATCGGAGTGGGGAGCTCCAGTAGTGTTTGCCACGAAGGCGGATGGGTCCCTCAGACTTTGTGTGGATTATAGGGAACTTAATAAGCTCACGAAGAAGAATAGACACCCATTACCGAGGATAGATGATCTCTTTGATCAGTTGGTTGGCGCGTCAGTATTTTCGCAGATGGACTTAGCTACAGGGTTTCATCAGTTAAGAGTGGCGGAGGACAGTATAGAGAAGACTGCTTTCCGGACTCCGGATGGTTTTTATGAGTGGCTAGTGATGCCATTTGGGTTGACAAACGCCCCCGCATACTTTGTTGATCTCATGAGTAGAGTGTTCAGAGAGTATCTGAATAAGTTTGTAGTAGTTTTTGTGGATGACATCTTGGTCTTTTCCAAGAATGAAGAAGAGCATGCCTTACATCTCAAGGAAGTGTTGGAGACTCTTCGAGCGCATAGTCTTAAAGCTAAATTCTCTAAATGCCATTTTTGGAGAAGAGAAGTGCGATTCTTAGGGCATGTGGTCTCTAAGGAAGGGATAGCTGTGGATCCCGCAAAGATAGTATCTATCCAGGATTGGAAAGTTCCTAGAAATGCTACCGAGGTAAGAAGTTTCTTGGGGTTGGCAGGATATTATAGGAAGTTCATCAAAGACTTCGCGAAGATATCAGCCCCATTAACCCGCTTGACGAAGAAGAATCTGGTTTTCTCATGGGATGTAAATTGTGATGATGCTTTCCGACGGTTAAAGAGAGCTTTGACCACCGCTCCAGTTTTAGTGCTTCCAGATGGGAGTAAGCCGTTTGTTGTTTATACCGATGCTTGTGGAACAGGATTAGGCGCAGTCTTGATGCAGGAGGGAAGGGTAATAGCCTATGGAGGGAGACAATTGAGAGTGCATGAGAAGAATTACCCTACCCATGATCTAGAGTTGGCCGCGATTGTTTTCGCACTTAAGTCTTGGCGCCATTATCTTCTTGGTGAGAGATTCGAGTTGTTCACCGACCATAAATCATTGAAGTACTTATTCTCTCAGAAGGATTTAAACTTAAGACAGCAAAGGTGGATGGAGTTCTTAGCATCCTATGATTTCGAGATAGCGTATACCCCTGGTAAGGGTAACGTGGTGGCAGACGCCTTAAGTAGAAAAAGGCTATCTTTGAGTCCATTGTTCGTGGAACGACGAAGCTTGGAGTTTCTTTCTTTGTTTGACTTCAGACCTTCTGTTGATTTTGTACCTGGTTTGTTGGCATCCTTGGAGGTTAGACCTACTCTTTTGAGACGGATTGGCGAGGCTCAGCGAGACGACCCACAGTTGGTTGTGTTGGTAGAGAAGCTTATAAGAGGGGAGTCGTCCAGCCATTTGGGTAGATACACCATAGATGATAAGGGATGGTTGCATAGAGACGGTAGACTTTGTGTACCGCAAGATGAGGGTTTGAAGAAGGCTATTTTGGATGATGCACATCGTTCAAGAATGACTATTCATCCCGGTGGAGACAAAATGTACCAAGACATGAAGAGAGTTTTCTTCTGGGCCGGTATGAAGAAAGATGTGGCCGAGTATGTGGCTAGATGCTTAGTGTGCCAACAAGTTAAAGTGGAGCAAAGGAAACCCGGTGGGTTGCTACACCCATTGGAAGTTCCACAGTGGAAGTGGGATAGTGTCTCGATGGATTTCATCGACGGGTTACCGAGATCGAGGAAGGGCAATACGGGAATTTGGGTTGTGGTAGACAGACTCACCAAGAGTGCCCATTTTATACCCGTAAAGAGTAAGAGGACCGCTCCATGGCTTGCTTCAGTCTATGTTAGAGAGATTGTTAGATTGCATGGCGTACCATCCAGCATTGTGAGTGATCGAGATCCTATTTTCACTAGTGAGTTTTGGAGAAGTTTGCAAGAGGCGGTAGGGACTCAGTTGTGTTTGAGCACCGCATATCATCCTCAGACGGACGGTCAGACCGAGAGGGTGAACCGTATCTTAGAAGATCTTTTGAGGCTTTGTATCTTGGATTTTGGAGGTACATGGGAAGAACATCTTCCTTTGGTGGAGTTCGCATATAATAACAGCTTTCAGTCCAGTATTGGTATGGCTCCTTTCGAAGCTCTTTATGGAAGGCCTTGTCGATCTCCTACATGTTGGTGGGAATCTACGGATAGGATCTTGCTTGGGCCGGATATGGTTAGAGAGACTTCAGAGAAGATTGATTTAATTCGAAAAAGGATGAAAGCAGCGCAAGATAGACAGAAATCTTATGCGGATCGGAGAAGGACGAATCTTGAGTTTGAGGTTGGGGACATGGTTTTTGTCAAAGTATCTCCATTGAGAAATGTTGTTCGCTTTGGGTCCGTAGGGAAGTTAGCACCGAGATTTGTTGGGCCGTTTCCTATTAAGGAAAGGATTGGACGGATGGCATATAGGGTGGAGTTGCCCGACAGACTTAGTGGTGTTCATGATGTATTCCATGTATCACATTTGAGGAAGTGCTTACATGAGACCGCGGAGGTGGTAGAGCCGAGCTTGCTTAGAGATGTAGAGGTAGAGCGTGATGCGACGATTCGACGAGCTCCTACTCGCATCCTTGGGTCAGAAACTAGGAAGTTGAGGAACAGAGAAGTTCAGCTAGTTAAAGTGCAATGGGGAGATGACGAAAGCAATGCTACTTGGGAGACGGAAGCAAAGATGCGTTCTTTGTATCCATTTCTTTTTGAGAGTATGTCTTTTAACTTCTCCTTTATTGCTTGTCTAGTACTTATCTTATCTTTAGTATATCCTCTCGCTAATACCTATGACCTTTAGATAGGGTAAAACCTATGGTTGAGACATGTGTTTGAAACATGTTATGGTTGATGGATGCATATGGATGCAATTGTTTGCTAGTGGTTGCTCGTGGATGCATATACACACACATTAGGCACTAGATCGGCTCAGTCACTTCATGTTGCATATTGCATAAATGGATGTGGTAGTTAGATTGATGGATGTATCATGGCTGTGTTATCATATGGATGATGCATTTTTGTGTATGGTTGTGCACGCATGTAGAAATTTGTATGTGTCAATAGGGTTTCGCATACATATTGGATGCATGGCACTATCATGGTTTGCATTAAGGAGGTTTACTGTATCAGTAACCGCCTGATTTTTGCATTAGGTAAGTACATATACACACACTTTTGCATATATCCATCCAGCATTTAGAATCTTGTAAGGACAATGATTGCTCGTGGATGATGCTTTGAGTAGATGGATGATTGGATGGTAGGATACGTTCTTCCTAACTTGAAGATTTCGGGGACGAAATCCTTTAAGGAGGGGAGAATGTAACAACCCGTATTTTCAATAACCTGTAATAACATAAATCGAGGCAGAATTTAATTCTAAAATGGGAATCAAGGGAAACGGGCTATGCCATTGCGTTCGTCTCGGAAAAATACGCGAAATAGAGTCCGAGTTTTCGAAAATCGGAGTCCGTATGACCAAGATATGGCCTCGCGAAGTTTCACGAAAATTCCCAAATTAAAGTATACTTAATTAAGTGAAATGGGTTGTGTAGATATATATATATATATATATATATATATATATATTGATATATATATATATATATATATATAATTGAAAATTTAATAAATAAATATGCAAAAATGCTCAAAACAGCGAATTGGGAGAGGGGAATAACCGAACCGGCCGATTTTTGAAGTCGACCCGAGCCCGCTGGGTCGACTAGGGGTTAATCCAGGGTGTTTGGCTGTCAACCCGTGGGCCGATTCGCTCAAGTGCAGATTTTGCATTTGAATGGTTCTCATGGTCCATCTTTAATCTAAAGGCCCTAGATGGTTCCTACACTTGACTTCTTCCCCAAGACATGCTTTGATGGCTTGGATTGAATCTAGGGTTAATCCTATGGCCTAAAACACTTGCCTAATCTATAAATAAGACCCTAACCTACCCTAATTCATTCATAATTAAACCTAGTGACTAAACTATGGCAAAATGCTAGCTCTCATGGCCTCCACTAATTTTATGAAGAGGGTTGCATACTAATCACTCTCTAATCAACTTCTAATCCCTTCTTAGCATCTTAATCTTCTTCATTTGGTGTTCAAAGTTGCTAGTTGTGAGTTTCTATCACTTTGATGATCTTTTGGTAAACTAATTAGATGAGATGTGATGAGATTTATGGTTTTGTATGTGGGTTAATGAGCTTTGAATCATATGATATGATGTTAGCATTAATCTTATGTTTATGCATGTTGAGTATGTAAGCTTATGCAAGTTTAATATGATGTATGTTATGTTTGCATGATGCTAAATATGCAAGTTGTGGGCTATGTAATCATATGCATGTTATGCAAGTTCATGGTAATATGCTATGCAAGTTACATGTTTGTTAATATGCAAGTTACATGTTTGTTAATATGCAAGTTACATGTATGTAAATATGCAAGTTACATGTTTGTTAATATGCAAGTTACATGTTTGTTAATATGCAAGTTACATGTATGTAAATATGCAAGTTACATGTTTGTTAATATGCAAGTTACATGTTTGTTAATATGCAAGTTACATGTATGTAAATATGCAAGTTACATGTTTCTTTATATGCAAGTTACATGTTTGTTAATATGCGAGTTACATGTATGTAAATATGCAAGTTACATGTTTATTAATATGCAAGTTCATGATGACACATTATGCAAGTCTATAAGCTAATATGCAAGTTTGTTATGCAAAATGAATATGTAAGTTATGTGACATATTATATGCAAGTTATGTGACATGTTATGCAAGTTCATATGCAAGTTATGTGTTTGTTAATATGCAAGATGGCACCTTTGAAACATGTTCATTCATATGCAAGTTGACACCTTTTATATGTGTTATATCATGAACGAAATTACGTGGGAACGATGGGGTAATTAAATGCATAAGTTAATAAGATTGTGTGAAATTAATATAATTATGCATAACACAAAATAAATAAACATAGTATGGGAATTTGCCTATTTGGTTAGGTGTACCCATACTATGTGTTGGGAATTTACCTATTGAGTTAGGTCTACCCCATGGGAATTTACCTATTAAGTTAGGTCTACCCATGTTAAGAAAACTTGATTAATTAGGGATAATTAATATAAAATTATGAGGGTGATTAATTAGGTGTAATTAATTGACTAAGACACGAGGTTGGACTCAGTTGTAGCGTAAAACTGCCCGGACCCAACCGGCTTAACCAGTTGCTACAAATGTTAGCCCAATGTGAGAGGTCTTAGGCACAAACTAAATACGTAATTAATGTAAAGACACGAGGTTAGACTCTGTTATGACATAAGGCTGCCCGGACCCAACCGGCTTAACCAGCGGTCATAAAAGACAGTCTAATGTGAGAGGTCTTTACAAAGGTTACGTTCTTAATTAATTAATTAAGAAACACTTAACCACATTAGCATGTAGAGGGACATGAGGGGTTAAGTGGGTGCCTCGGGTGGCATGAGAAAATCTAGTGGTTGCCTTGGGTGGCAATAGAAAATACGATTAGAATACTTAACCAAAATAGAACATGTAATTAAAACATGATTAAAGGGTTAAGTGGGATATACTAGAAAAAGGGACAAGCTTAGGTGGGTAGCTTGTGGAGGCCCATTTCAACCAGTAACCCATACGTATCTTTGTGGGCTCGACCCATGTCGAGGACGGGACACGCATACTGGGCTTGACTGTAAGAGGCAAACGGGTTAGCGGTGGCAACGCAAGTCCAACGGGCTTCATATGCGTGAGGGGGCCCGGGCTGGTAGATAAGCCGTTGTTGCATCGTGTAGATATAAGCCGTGCACCGTTAATTATATCGGGTTGCCACGTTGGGGAATGGTACACCCCATGGTGGGGCCAGCACGGGTATCTACGTTAGGGAGCCGATCGAATGGGGAGTAGTGTGTACACCTAGTGGATTGTAGGGCCCCGTGGCGCCTACTTGGTCACCTAGGGGTACGCAGGTACTAATTAGTAAATTTTATAAGTCCTTGGGTGGGATCAACCTTTAAGTTAGGAACGACTGGTGTGGTGCAGTTTAGTAATTTACCTTAGGGAGGGTAGATGCGTCTTTATCCTTTATCTTCGTTTAGTTGACTGCTTAGGGTAGCCATTCATCCCTATATGTTACCGTATATCAGTTTATGTCTTCTCTGGTTACTTTAACGATTGTATTGTTAAAGTTATAGGACTCGCTCAGACTTATGTCTGACCCTGTTGTTTTTATCTTTTTCCCAACCCTCAGGTCCTACGGTGGATCCTAGCAGTAGTGGAGCTTGATCGGATTGCTGTTCCAGTCTTTAGGAGCTTGGATAGATGTAAAGCTCCAGTTATCCAGTTATCTTTTCTTTTGTTTGGCTATTGTATGAGAGTGGGATTATGTACTTCTTTATTTTGATGGATATTGTACTTGACCTTTATTGTGGTTTTATGATGTAACCAGACATGTTTTACTTCCGCTGTTATGAGATGATGTTTTAAAATTTCAAGTACTATTTATATCTGTCTTGTTGTAATTTTTCTGTTCTATATTCACTAAAATACTCCACCGATGCTATGGCATTCCCTTAGTGAGTGATCATAGCGGGAGTGGGGTGTTACAATAATGGAAGGAGGTGAGAAGTGAAGTTGCGGTAGGAAGTTGTGAAGGTTTAAGCTGTCTGTGTGTTGAAGCGAGAAGGGGATGGTGTCCTCGGTTTATATTAAGGTGGGATGTAAACAAGGGCTTGCGTTACTGGTGGATTCAACTGGGAAGAACTTGCAGCTATGTAGTTTTGCGAAGTGTACAGGAGTATGACTTGTCTTGTGGAGTAGGAGGGACTAAACGCGAGTGGTCTGGGTAGAAAATGGGGTTCGAATATTTTCACTGAAGTTTGCGTTTCCGAAATTGGGGGAGAAGGGTGGCGATTGAAGTTTGGCGTTGGTGGATATACTGACTTCCGCAAGTTCAATAGTTTGGAGAAGATAAACTAAAGAGGTGGGGCGTGGGTTTAAAGGGTATAGTTGGGCTGAGTATTTAATAGAAGGCCCATAATGAAAGAAAAAAAAAGTATGTATTACTGGAATTTCAAATGGTGAAGGATGGCTCACGTTTCGGCCATGGGAGTTGCTGGACATGTTAATTGCTATATAGATGAAGGGGAGTTTCAATGTACTGAAACGAGTACTTTTTAATTTGGGAAGAACAAGACTGTTTCACATGGTTTGGATGTTCAACATGGGTGGGCCGAGTAGAATTGAATTCCGCGAAACAACGCTCGTAGGAACCATATCAACGAAGGCTACGAAATTGAAAGGGTTTTAGGTGATCTAGTGCTCGGTTGGATTTATGGTGGAATAAAACATCTGATCCGAATCAAAGACAGTTAATCGTTATATAACGATAACCGTCCAAAGTGAGTAAAACTCACTAACTCTCCTCAATTTATATTTCAATATAAATTGTACTTTATTTATTGACTGCTGTATATTGATTGTTAAATTGGACTGTTAAATAGATTTGATTGAAAACGTAGTTATAGTTAATCTATGTACTGTTAATCAAATATGGTTCTGTACAGCAGGATATTTCATCTCAAAATGAAATATGATATATATTATACTGTGTAACATCTGTGGATGCAGGGAAACAGGTTGGAGGAATCCGACTGGATTCCTCAACATTTATTTTACTGTTTTCATATATTGTGATATATGATGGGTTATATAATCTGTTATGGATTATGTGTGTTGGGATGATATTGATCATTGTTATTCGATATTGTAAATATCATAAAAGACCCTGGGATGTAAAAAGAAGTATTTCAATGTATATTGAAATAAAGGAATTTTATAAAATCACAGGATTTTATAAAAGGAATTATTTATAAAACGAACACGGTTTTATAAAAGGGATATTTATTTAGAAAATAAATAGAAAGTAAAAGGAATATTTATTTAGAGAATAAATAGAAGTTATAAATAGGAAACATTTGTAACGGTAAATAGAAGTTATAAACAGGAAACATTTGTAACGGTAAATAGAAGTTATAAATAGGAAATATTTGTAACGGTAAATAGAAGTTATAAACAGGAAACATTTGTAACGGTAAATAGAAGTTATAAATAGGAAATATTTGTAACGGTAAATAGAAGTTATAAATAGGATATATTTGTAACGGTAAATAGAAGTTATAAATAGGATATATTTGTAACGGTAAGTAAACGTTATAAAAAGGAAATAGTTGTAACGGAAAACGTAGTTTAGTAAAAGAAGTTAATCGATGTTAGTTAATCGATTAGTGTTAAAGTAAAAGAAGTTAATCGATGTTAGTTAATCGATTAGAGAATTGAGTTAAAAAGAAGTTAATCGATGTTAGTTAATCGATTAGTGTTAAAGTAAAAGAAGTTAATCGATGTTAGTTAATCGATTAGAGAATAAAGTAAAAGGAGCTAATCAATGTTAGTTTAATCGATTAGTGTTAAAGTAAAAGGAGCTAATCAATGTTAGTTTAATCGATTAGTGTTAAAGTAAAAGGAGCTAATCAATGTTAGTTTAATCGATTAGTGTTAAAGTAAAAGAAGTTAATCGATGTTCGTTAATCGATTTGAGTTAAAGCAAAGGAGCTAATCGATGTTAGTTTAATCGATTAGAGTTTAAAGCGAATGAGTTAATCGAATATAGTATTCGAATAGAAGCAAAAGAGTTAATCGAATATAGTTATTCGAATAGAAGCGAATGAGTTAATCGAATATAGTTATTCGAAAGGAGTTAAGTGAAATGGGTAAATCAATAGCATTAGTCAAATAGAGTTAATCCAATAGTGTTAGTCCAATAGAGTAAATTGATAAGGGTTAATCGAATAGAGTTAAGCAAAAGAGTCAATCGAATATAGCTATTCGAAGGAGGGTTAAGTAAGGAAGTTAGTATAAGGAATATAAAGTGAACTTTGCCCATTTCAAAGTTAGAAATGTTGTTCAGTTAAGGTCTGAGAGGTAGTTCTACCCCAACTTAATTGGCTTCGTTTTAACTAAGGAATAGTTAATGTTCGGCAGTAAAGGAAATGGTTTGAGTTGGCATCGCGATGGTTTGTTTAAAACATCTGTCTAAGTCCAATGAAGAGGCTTTGGAAATGTTTTCCAAATAAGAAACCAGAAATGTTTTCTAATGAAGAAAACAAGAAATGGAAATGTTTTCCATTGTTAATAACGTATATTTTCCAAATCTAGAAAATAAGAAATATTGAATATAGGGAAACAGGAGATAAGTAAATTTATGAAATAAAGTGATAAATGTTGAATGATGTTTGATTGATATAAATTTCCATTTGGAAATAATATCGATGTTTGCACACTTGTTTTTATTCGATAGTTAAATCACACACTATCGAAGTTTTGACCATTTTAACGTTGTTAATATGGAGAGACCGGTTGGATTATTATCCAAAGAACCACTCTGTATTGGCATAAGCGTTGCGAATCATATATGCCAAAGGAAATTGAAGACGGAGTTATGCAAGGGCTATCCTGTTTATAGAATAGTGCCTTCGGTTCATCCTGTTCCTGGGTGACTTGTATGGACGGATGTCTGACAGAATATGTCCAGACGATCACGTTTATTGATTTCTCCAACCGTACCAAGAGTGGAAGCGGAGAAGGAAACTACTTTTAGCTAACACATAATGTATTGTTGTAGACGTCAATTGGTGATTTGATGGATTTGACGATGTGGCATTCAAAGTGAATCTGATGTGATGATAAGCGTAGCTTCTAGCCTCATCATCCGGTAAATGACAGAAATCGGGCATGCAACATGGCTAAGTCGGTCGCACCGAAGTAGGGTGTATAATCACCTGATCTAGAGTTTCATTCATTTCTAAAAATCTATTGTTGATGCTGTCCCATTCGGGAAACAGTTGCTGATCCCAACTGTTGGTGATATATATTCGATACACTCAAGCGAAATGAGTGGTCGGTCATGTGTGGCCGGGTTGCAAGATGTTCTTGTTGAACCCAGTGTATTCCTCTCTAGAGGTACACAAGCGGAAGGTGATTCCATACCTTGTCATAGTTGGAAATCCATTACCCAATATGTGCTTGCGGTTTTGATTGTATACTATATATGTAGAACGTGAGATGAAAGCGTTTCTACTAGATGATTATATATATACTGTGGTTGATAGACATTATTATAATATCAAAAGGTTTTTGATATAAAAGATATTTTGGATTCTCATAAGGGAAAAACCCGTTCCGTTATGCGGTGTGGTCTTATGAGATATCGTTCACTTGTTCGAACTGTTTTTAAACTGTTTTACTCATACCAGTCCCATGACTGACCCGGAGTTTACTTTGTTGTTTTCCCTAAACTCTTGGGTGCCTAAATTTGTACGGGCAGCCAAGTAGTCGAGATTTTACAGATACACTTGAAGAGCTGGAGCAGGAGGCTTCAGGATGTTATAGCTATAGTTATTTCCGCTGTGTTGTAAGTGCTGTACTTTGATAATGATATGTATATTCAAGTACTGATTTGTATTTCAAAGTTATGTTATGAAATATATTTATTCGTTCCGCTGTGCGATTCGTGTTACTCTGATGTTGTGTTCTTCTTCTTCTTCTATTCTAAGTTTCTATCTTATCTTTCCTCACCCTCTAATTTCTTTCACTAATTACCAGGATTTTTCGACGTTTTGGTTATCGGCATCGCGCTTATGTCGATAACCAAAGTCGCTCAAAATCCGGGTCGTTACACAATTATTCAAAATGGGTATAATCCCAACCTTTCCGAATAATTCACGTATCTTATAATCAAGTGCTATAAAAACACAACATACGCCTCATTCCAATCCAGAATATTCTTTTCACAATTTAAACCAAATCAAGGTTTTCCAAACTAGTCACGATTAGCGCACCTTACCGAAGTAATGATTTGTTTTATTTCCCAATCCCAACATGTTCATCCCATGGAGCAAAACTGGTAATGCCCCATATCTAACACCATGGTTTTATCGGTAAATTTAATTACCATTTCATGTTCAAATCTAATTAAAGATTTAACTATCGTTTGGAGCAAAACTGGTGATACTCCATTCCCGATCATTTCCCAAATTTGGTAATTTAAATCATCACATTCACATTTCAATCTAATTAAAGATTCATTAAAACTCCACTTAGTTTTAATCTCATGAATCATTAATCAATGATTATTTAACTTTGGGAAATCAAACATGCCACACTAACAATCTACACCATACCATTGATTTCTGCCGATATATAACCTATAAGCTCATGCGTCTCAAAGAAGGGTGTTAAGCAAGAGAATAAGTTCTCCTCCACCAAGCAGATATGTATTTAACACAGATCAACCATACAGTTCGAAATACAACGTTAGACATGTAATCTGTCCTTAATTGGGTTAAAGAATCAAAGTCATTTAAAACACAGTTCAAGACAAACCCAAAATAACATTCCATTAACCATAAAATCTTCATGGAAAACAGATCGATATATAATCGATACCAATTTCCATATCTGACTAATAATATAAATGGAATAACGAAAAAGCCTTTTAAATTCGATATATATTAACTGTCTTCCTCCACAGAACTCACATCGATTATTACCAAATCGAATTCCATTCAATTCCAATTTAATATATTAAATTGGAAAACTTTTCTTTGGAAAATTTCCATTAACCTTAATTAAAAGATTTATAAATTCCAAATCATATTTCACTGTTAATCGTGTTAAAGGATGAATGTCGTTAAAAACACAGTTCACAATAAACCCAATTCACATTCCATTTTATTCCAATTACTAAATATAGCTGGAAACTCTAATAATCTTAATTAAAAGATTTATTCTTTTCACACTAGGTTTAAGAACAGTGTCATTGAAGACACCATTCACGAAAAACCCAAAATCCAATTTGATATTAAATATAAGGCTCTGAACAGAAATTATATCGGCTTATATTCAATATCAAATTCTGAAACCAACATAGATCGTATGGGGAATAACGATATATATCTATCTTGCAAATTCCTCCACAATATCTGTATAGTCACGGAATCCAATATCGAAATCTCCCGAAGATGATTTCTATTCAACTCCATTCCAATTTATACATTGGAAAATTCTGGTTAGATTTAAAACCATTCTCAAATCCAATTTATATATTTAAAAACATTGGATTATCTTTCTAGTTAATAACTAGTTCATTTTGATAAAAAAATTATCCTTACTAAATTGGATTTTTTTCATCCAACTTCTTTCCAAATCATTTATTATGATTTTACGCAAATTACTAATATTTTTAATAATTTTATCAAGGCCCGTACAGTCAGTTTCAAATAACGGCCACCGAATTGCATCCATACCGACCTTTTCCAAATTTGATTTTAATATAAATACAAATCCAACTATTCATATATAAATCTCTTATATTCATTGGAAAGCTCTTTCCGATACGAACCCAATGGTTCTAGTTTTAGGAGAATCCGATGGTCGGATCTCTCGTAATGTCAATTTGAAGTTAATGGTCGAAATTCACGAACGGTTGCAGCGTGGCGCATTCTATTCAAGCCATTAATATATATATGTATATAATATGTATATATATCATTCGTTCAAAACATATTTTTTATAAATTCATTTTAAAAACGATTCCCACTTTCACTTCAATTTTAAATCAAAATTGAATACTCCTTATCATTATAATATTTAAATGATAATATTTTCAAAATATCAGATTTTGAAATCATTCCCTTTTCGATATTCATTATAAAAATGAATAAAATCGATATAAATACCGTTCTCGTTGAAATGGCGCAATCTAATCAACACGGTTTCACATACTTCAATATTTTCGTGTCCATCCAAAACAGAAATCAAATTCACATTTTAGTCCTTTACTGAATATTATTTTAAAATGTTCTTTATATTAAAATATTCGTAATTTTAAAATATTCGTTATTTCTGAATTGGAATCAGGCCCAATCAATTATCATATAATTAATTTATATGGATTCCATACAACACATGTATACAACAATAATGATAACCAATCAACCATCATCCAGAGTGCATTACACAACTGCATAAGCATTAAATATAAATAATTAACGCTTACAATAGTATGTCAACCAATCAGTTGACATACAACTAAACAATTGGGATTAGTGTACGTCAAATATCATCCCAATACCCATGTGAGGTTTCAACCAACAAATACAGAATATTATTTGTGCAGTTGGTCGATGTGTAAAATTTATCGTCCCAATCAATGTCAGTTAAATGGGTGTACATAAACAAATCGTCCGATTTGTGAATGAATATTTATTTTCAGTTCAGAAGAATTTTATGCTGTTCACATATATGTTAAAATTTATATTTTTAATGATAAAATATTTATTTCAACACTTGACTATTTTATATTGTTCATATATTCAATAAAAATAATATTTTTATTTTTCAAACATTTTATTCAACACATGAATATTTTTAATAGTTTATATACACATTAAAAATTATATTTTTAATGAACAATATTTATTTCAGAAAATTTCGCTATTATAACGGCGCGATATTAGAACCGTAGTAATGTCTAGCATTACACCTCTCCTGATACTGGCTTGTGCCATACATAATAATCAATCCAAACAACAAAACCCCAATACAATCATTTCAACAATACAGTCAATTTTCCCATAATACAATCCAAACAAACAACCATGGTCTGTACAATAAATAGTGTCAGGGACTACTAAGCCCCGTCTGCAACCTAGGATATATTTAGCTATAAAATAATTTGAGTGAGGAGTTCTCACTTTGGGATCCACTCCGCCACTGTTTTCTGACACTATGAATTACGGTTCTGGTTTCATAATTTGCAAACGAGCTCCAATCTTCATGCCGTCTTTTTTTCTAGCTTAAATGCACCATTTTGGATAACTTTTGCCTAATGGACTTTATCTCGAAAATGCTCCATTTCGCCGGAAATCACGAAAAGACAGTATTTGGATAGCAGCCTTTGGACGCGTTTTCTGAGCAACTCCGCAATCCAAAATATGACTTCCATATATTAAAGTCGAAGAGAAAATCGTGCTAAAGTCTTTTCTAAGCAACTCCACAATCCAAAATATGACTTCCATATATTAAAGTTGAAGAGAAAATCGTGCTCCTCGACTTTCGCATTGTGGAGTTTTAGCCAAAAGTGCACCGTTTGAGAGTTATTGGCGAAATTGTGACAGTGGGTTATTTGCAAAACGGAATTTTTGTGAAAAATGTGTTTTTGGTGATGGAGGGCCCACGGCCAGAGCTGGGGTGGCCAGAAGCGACACTGGCGATGGTTAGGCCCGGTGGAGGGGGGGGGGGGGAGGGGTGCGACATTGGGGTCCACGGTGGTGGTGGTTGGTGAATTTAGGATTTGAGGCTTAGGGCTTTTTGCAAATTAAAGAAGAGAGAGGAGAGGAGGGAGGAGAGAGAGAGGAGGAGGAGGGGAGGAGGCCAGCGGTGGAGGAGCAACGGCGGGCAAAGAGAGGCGGCGGCTGGCTTGGGGTGGGAGCAGTTTTCTTTTTCTTTTTTTCCTCCTTGCGTGAACGATGAATGAGAGAGGGAGCGGGAGGGTTGACTTTATATAATTATTTAATTCCAAAAAGTTACTTTTTCATTCTAACTCAAAATCGAACCCAACGACTGTCTTCCCCAACTAATTACACCCATTCCGAACACATTGGGATATGTCTCGTAAGCCAATTCGATTGTTTCGATCAGTGTTTCTTTAAATTAAAATATAAATTAATATAACATTCAAAATTGATTTCAACATACATTTTAATTTACCGGGGCCACATACTAGCTCCAAAAATTCTAGAAAAATAAACCTAGCTATGTTTTGACGATACAGTCCTAACAAAACTAATTTCATCGAATTTGGAGGTCGTTTGAAAATTGGCCATTTTCCAGTCAATTAAATTCAAACTAAAAGTTTCAAACGCGTTTAAATTCACCACGCTCACATACTAATTCCAAATATTATGAAAATTGGAATGTAATAATGATTTGACATTTCAGATCCAATAAAAGTGGTTTTGTTGAAAATGGAGGTCATTTGCAAAATGGCTATTTTTAAGGGCTATGTATTATATAAAATATATATAAATTCCATAGCGACTATTTTGAATTTTAAACTGGACATAACTTTCAATTTACATTATGAAATCTTAGTTTTTCACATTCGTTAGAAAGATATTATTAAACAGATTCTAACATTTCTGGTTTTACTGAAATCCGATTTAATTTGAATCCTGTACATTCATTTGAAATTTAAAATCGAACTTTCAAACTACCGCGCCATTTCAGGCTCGTTTTATAATTAAAATAAATTTATACGTTCTAACTTCGATTTAAATAAATTTTTAGTTGCTATTATTTAAAATAAATCAATTAAAATATCCAAAATCCATTAAAATAGCTAAAATAAAAATTTTAAATTGGTTCTGAAATCCCGTGTTGGTACACTGCGTTTGAAGAAAATCTTGATTATTATCTTTAATGGGGAATCGGTTTTACTTTTGGAAGGTGATATGAATTTTTAAATGGAGCGAAGGTGTTTCCTTTTAAGTCTGGTTCCATCATTCTCATTGAAACGAAAATAAGAATGAAGGCAATATATATATATATATATATATATATATATATATATATATAGTAGGAAAGGCGTGGTTGGCAAGGTTTTGGTACGTCCTTTTCAGTTGAGTCTCCTTGATCAGCGCGGTTCTTTATTTAATTGGATTGAAAATAAGCCAATGGATAGGCTTCTCAGGCCTACGTCTGTTTTTATTTTCATATGCGAAAGAACAACATAGGGTGAGCTGTACGCTTTTGTTTGGTTTTGTAAGAACTGAGTTTTGAATATATACAGAATGATGTGGTGACGTGCCAGATTTTTGTAAACAACGTTCACCAGCACCGAAAACTTTGACTAAAGAGTGAAATTATATTTTTGTATTGGTTGAGATTTCCTTCTTTATCTTATTAACGTGAAACGAGACAAAAGAGCTGAGGTTGTGCAGAATAAAATGTGGGTGGGGTATATATTTATTTATAACATTGAACTACTGACAAATCTTTGACTAGGATAAGATTTGATTTTAATGCTTATATTGGTTGTTTTTGTTTGTATTAGCTGGGTTGCAGTATGAAAACAGTGTCCGAAATGTTGAACAAAGTTTAGAAGTATTCTGCAAAGATTTTCCCTAATTATAAAAAGATTTACACAGATACTAATAGAGATTTTATTTGAGTTTCTCAAAAACATGGTTTAAGATTTTGTGTTGATTTTATAAGGATTTACATAGATATCTGTTTTATATTTGAATAAAAATCTTGTACTGATTTATTTTGATTTTGAAATGACATTCTGGAAGCAATCCTCAATCTATAAAATACCTCCATTTTCATACTCTTCGGGATACCATCACTGATATTACTAGCTTTGACCGTTATTTTAAACATTCTATCAGCTATCATTTTATTCCTATAACATATGTATAACAATTTAGAAACCATTTATTTGAAATTTCAGGTTAAAATGATATTTAATTATATTAAAAATCCTTTTATTTTATTAAATAAACGTTATGTTTTTTTTAGCGAATCCCATAGCGACAATTTGAAAATTTGATTTGGACATAATTAAAAATTTACTATATGAAATCTTGATCTTTCTCTTCCATTAGAAAATCATAATCAAATAGATTTGGATGATTCTTGTTTCAAATAATTCCAACTAATTTTGTATTCTCTATATTAAATTGAAGTTCAAATCGTAAATTACGAACTACCGTGTCATTTCGAACTCATTTTTAATTATATTAAACATTTCTACGTTCAACTTCGTTAATTAATAAATAAAAATCTACTTATATTACCAAATCAACATTTAAACCATTTTTAAATGTTCAAACAAAATTGTTAAAAATCTGGGTCGTTACATTGACCATGAATCATTGTCGAAGACAATGAACATTCATTACTGAGGAAAGGATCTTTTTGCATATTTGCTAAATTATTGTTATTTAATACATACATAGTTATGTAGAAAAACTTAATCTTCCAATTAAGTAAATTATATGCAACTGACAATATAATCACATATTTATGCTTCCAGCTATAAAAATGAGCAACTAAATAATGAGTGATTAGGCGTACACACACCCTATCTCTTTTTCTCTTAAATAGACAATTAAATATTGCCACGTATTATTATGCACAAGCAAATAGAATATGCTACTTACAATGCTTACAAATTGAGTTGAAGTCGACAATATTTCAAAATTATTGAAGCCTACTGCATTGAGGAAAAAAAATTGTAACCAACTCACTCTGACAAAACTTAAATTGAAATAGCAGGGTTAAATTTTAATCTGCATGTTATTTCCTTACATGACTTTATTTATCCATAATTTTTGTCATTGACTATAATAATCGACGATTGCTTTTTAACTATGTTTACTTCTTTAAATTATGTATAATACTAGAAATATATATATATTTAGTGTGGTGCTAGGGGAACCCTAATTTGCTCTTCCTATTACCACAACTAAAAAATACCACAAAAATTATTTTTCCACTCTTCCTAATATCTCACATTAAAAAATAGGGGCTACCACCGTTGATACCTATTTCTCCCTCTCAGCTTCAGTTCGTCTGTTCTCTCTTTCAAAAACCCTAGATTTAACTTTGATCATCGTGAAATAGTTCGACGTCATTAATGCAGAGGAAGAAGAAAGCTGCAGATGCATCGTCGTCTCAACTTCAAACAACTCAATCAGTTAAGTTATTAACCGTAATTTCGGTTTGGTTGAAGATTGCACTGAGTGTTATTTGACGTGAATAAAATTGATGGAACAACGCTTTCTTGCCGCGAACAGTATTTTCGAACGTTGGTTAATCATCACATGTATATTGTTTCGGCGACGGCTGATCACTATTCGTTCAGATGACTTTATTTGTTCTAAGATCAGTGTGGTATTAGAAAGCATGGAGAATTTAATGTGTTTTAATTTTTTTAGTTGTGGTAATAGAAATAGGAAATTGGGATGCCCTTAGCACCACACTATATTTAAGCTCTCAAATTATAATACCAAAATCGAGTAGTAAGAGACAAAAATCTTTTTTCTCAAGAAAAAAAAAATCCATTGTGCTACATTACGTTAATCAGAGTTGTGCTTATACAACCTATATGGTTATGGCATGGTTATATTTGTAACTGTAAGAGTATGCTTACATAGCCTATATGATTAATTAATGAGTGTTGTGTCGTAGTATGTTAATAAAAAGTAAATAAAAGGGTATGTTATACAATTATAATTATACATCAATTGGTGTTGTATCCAATGTGAGAGATTACTATAGATATACTGTTTTATATAAAAAAGAAAAAGGTTAGGTCTTTTTGCATATATTTTATATAAAAAATACCCAAGTAAAACATCAACCCACTTATATAATTAACTAGGAGCATCCACAAAATTAAAATAGCAGATAACTTGCCTACATGCTACAGGGTAATAGGGGCAAACCGTCCAAATTGGCACAGGCAGTAAAAACCAAGGAAGGGTTTCAAAGTCATCAAACAAGTCCAATTGAACATTCAAATTCGTTTTAGTCTTAGCAGTACTACAGTAGGACTTAGAGCTTGAATCTTCTTTACTACGGACGACGATATACTTATCCAGGGTTTCCATGACATCCAAATCTTTGTCTGTCTGTTCTTGAACTAGGGATCTAAACTCAGATACGCGGGCACTTCATTGGATTCATTATGTAAACTACTTTATGTTATTGCTTTTTGACTTTGGCTGTGTCAGCGGTTTATTTTTGTGATGAGAAGCTATAGCTGTGCCACTTGAGTTGTTGCATACTCCCTGTAGCGTCTCGTATTTTTAGTGGTATGATATTCAATATATTTTATTATATTAAATATTCAATTGGAATTTTAAATTGATTTATTATGTTTATTTCGATTATTAAAACGATATTTGAATGTATAATTAATATTTAATTATAAACAAGGCCGCAACGGCATGGTAGTTCATAATATTGAATTGTGAACTTCAATTGAATATACATAATCCATTTTAAGTCGGAATTCTGTGAAACAAGAATCGGATGAATCTATTTGATTATAATTTTCTAATGGAAGTGAAAAATCGTGATTTCGTCATATAAGTTGTAAGTTATGTCCAAATCAATTTTTAAAATAGTCGCTATGGATTCGTTAATAAATTATAACGTTTATTTAATTTTTTAAATTGGAATTTGGATATCGTTTTATTCGAAAATATTAGTGTTGAGCTGTAAATTTCATATTCGTTTATATTTGAAGTGATATATTATTTTATGTGGATATATATATATATATATATGATAGTAATAATTTATTTTAAAATTGGATTGTTTTGGAATTTTATAATATTTTATCGATATTTTTTTTAGTGTTAAAATAGATATTTTTCCAAAACGATCTTCGTTTTCGGCGAAACAAACTTTTTTGAAATGCGTATAATTAGTTATTGTTATATTTCTAGTTTGGAGCCAAGAAGGTTTGTTTTGTCGATAGACAAAATTTAAGGGTGAACCGGTGAATAAATTAAGATCTAAATAGCGCCTTTTTTTTGCAAATAGAGTCCGCTTTCAACAAAATTAATTTTTTTGGGACCACAACGTCCCGACGTAGCGGTGTATTTATTTTCGTTGAGTTTGGAATTGGTGTTTGCGGTGCGTATAATTAACGGTGGCCTGAGTTGCAGTAAAATTTAGTAATCGTGTACCAGAACAAAATAATGTGTATATGACTTAACCCTTAAGCAAGATCGTTATGTACGCTGTCATTTTAAAATTCTGGAGCCTACCTAAAACTTCTTTTCAACATCCTATAAGCCACCCTAGTTCACGCAGCTGACTTGTTCCATTCGAATTCATATTTCGGCCGGCCTATCCAAATTCCGTACTTCCTAAGTTTGCAACCACCGACCTATTACTTCAAAAAAAAAAAAAACCAATAGGCCATCACGTACGATGCATTGGAAAAGAAGACTACTTTTGTTCTATCAACATCAACACTGCAGCACTGTTTTTCAACCCCTACACCGTGAAGGTACTCTGTAAACCTTACCATCTACCCTGAAGCACCTTCCTGGAGCTAAGATCTGCCAGGTCTGTATACTGAAGTGAAAGTGAATTGAAAAACATTGAAGCTTCCATCCCCCATCAAACTGAAAACACTACGTATATATGTCTTTGTGCCTACAACTGCATCCCTGGCCTATATACACCGTAAACCGCATACCGTGAGTATGCAACGCTGAATTCCCATACCCATTCAAGCACATGGAAGCTTCAGGTTTCCTCCATTAGTACGAAAACTGCACACCTAATTCACCTAAGGACATGGCTAACCCAACTAGGATAGAAAATCATGCTTATTTGCTTATCCTCTCTTGCGTGTATAAATAACCGTTCAATTCTCTATTTTCCAGCAAGCAAAAACAAATTACCACCATTGCTTTGATCCCTAGGGATGACCAAACGAAATGAAATTCGGGCCACCATTAAAATGAGCGAAACTTTGGAAAGCAAAAACAAATTCATACAAAAGTCGTCGACCAGTATGGTTATATTACAAATTGAAAACACGTCGGGAACTGCAGATCGCCAGCAGTTCTTCAATCATGCACTAGGTTTGAGGGGGTCAACTACCTTTTTGTTGCTTTCTTCTTTCCTCTGACAGCGACGTCATAGTGGCATGTTATGAAGATCCAAGCCTTTGTTCGTGGTTACGGCATGAAGCTGATGTGGCGGCTCGTGATGCGAAGAAGCAGCAGTCCGGTGATGTGTAGTAGGTGTGTAACAATCGTTAATTCCTCTCTATCCGAATCGATCGCTAAACCGACCAAGACCGTTCGAAACCCCTGATTGTTTTGAGAACACGGCAAATCAGAACGCAAATAGAAGAACATTTCATTGTTTATTACAACAATTCCATCAGAATACAAGAATATACAGTGTATGAATAAATATTATACACCAGAAAAATATCAGAGATTCAAATTACATTTAAATACATAGCAGCGGAAAAATAATACAACACACAACTGAAAGAAATACACGGATACAGAGCTTTCCGAGTATCGTTCCAGCTGTAAACCAGGATCCTATGAATATAAATCTGCAAAACCAAAACTACTAGCTGCCCGTGTGGAAAGTAGGGGTACCCCGAGTTTAGGTTAAAACAATAAACTCCAGGTCGGCATGTGACTGGTGTGAGAACTAAAACAGTTATTTAAAACTTTACTTTAAATCAGATATATCAAGGGACCACGCCGTATAACACGGAACGGATTTCCTCCCAAGAATACCAGTGCATATAACAAAACAGCGCAATGCTTTTTGGAAAAACGAAGCTATTATAAGACCCAGGTCCCATCACACAATGCAACACAAGCCGGAGGATTGGGTTTTCCCTTATAATAGCCAAACATGCTTGGTACGTTAAAAACAAATCATTTGATACTATTATAAGCGCATAGTGTATAAAACAACTTCAAATATAAATGTATCAATCCTAGACGGCATGAGTACCATATATCATGTCGCCAATACTAGGCTCTACAATCAAAACCGCAAATGTCGTATTTGGAAGTTCGATTTCCATCTGTGAACCAAGGCAAGGGATCGTCCTCACCGAATTCGAGACTCTCTAGCCCGAGCCTCAGGAACAGCCGCAACTGTCCCATGGATCGTCAGGGCCAGTCCACCGATGTGGATTATTATGCCTGAACACTGCGTTTCCCCGCCCTTTGGGGCGTAAATGAGCCAAATGACTCCATCGACTCCACATAGTCACCGATATATCCGAGGCGCCTCGCAATCCAACAACCACACAGGTGAAAATAATATAAATGTTAGGGCTGGTAGGTCACTGATACCACCCTAGCTAAAAGGAAACGCATGCCCTCCCTGAGGTCCTCTCCCGTTTATGGTTCACAACCGGGGTGTGAGGTTCGCGAATTAACGTTACACAAAGCTATACCACACAGGCAGAGCTTTGATCATCAACCACAAAACTCTGCTTTTCAACAAAAGCCATGATCATTTTCCACTTAGGCATGCCACATAGGCAATTCACTCCATGCGATTGATATCCATCAATATATAACCCCTGAGCTCGTACATCTCAGAGAAGGGCGTTAAGCAAGAGAATAAATTCTCCGTCGCCAAACAAATATATATTTAATACAAATCAATCACACATAATAAAATCCAATGTCAGACACACAATCCATTTACAAGTTCGTTCTGGGTCTGAACGAAACCGGAGGCACCTTGTACCTTGCATATCCATCGATCTCCAAGTACGTCTGGACGATCACCAACTGATTCCCTCCTCTTGGGTGCACAGCACAATCAAGATCATCAGTAAACACCCAAACGATGTGAAGACCTCTGGTCTTCGACCACCGTCTTCATCCTCGACACATCATCGAATCAGTTATTCAGAATGGGATAAACCCGGTCTTTCTGAATAACCCACACATATAATAAACAAGTATTACACAAACACAACATACGCCTCATTCCAATTCAGAATATTCTTTTATTCAAATATTCTAATACTTTGGGAAAGGTTCCCATTAATTTTATCAAAGATAAATTCTTTAAATTTATTCTTTAATCTTCTTTTGAATACCAATTTAAACCAAATTATGGTTTATCCAAACTAGTCGGGATTAACAAACCATACCGAAGTAATCATTTGTTTTAAATTCCCAATCCCAACCTATTCATCCCATGAAGTAAAACTGGTCATACTTCATATCTAACACCACGGTGTTATCGGTAAATTCAATTACCATTTCACGTTCAAATCTAATTAAAGATTTAACTATTGCTTGGAGCAAAACTAGTGATACTCCATTCTCGATCATTTCAATCTAATTAAAGATTCATTAAAACTCCACTTGGTTTTAATCTTCCCAAAAATAAATTCTAATGATTGTTTAACTTTGGAAATCATATCCTGTCTTTAACTGGGTTAAAGAACCAACGCCATTTAAAACGCCATTCATGCTAAACCCAAAATCACATTCCAATTCGATTCCAATTAAATGTCATTTAATTGGTATACTTCATTAAATCCAAATAAAAAGATTTAATTTACTGGATTTAAGAACAGTGTTAATGAAGACACCATTCACGACTAACCGAAATCCCATTTGATATTAAATACAAGGCTCTGAATAGAAAATATATCGGCTTATATTCAATATCAAATTCTACGACCAACAGATATCGTATTGGAAATAACAATATAAATATATCTTTCAAATTCCCGTAACAATATCTGTATAATCACGAAATCCAACATCGAAATATTCCAAAGGCAATTTCGATTCAAATCCATTCCAATTCAATTATTGGAAATTCTGGTTATTTTCAAAACCATTTCAAATCCAATTTATTTATTTGAAAAATAAATGGAATTATAATTCTAGTTCAAAACTAGTTCATTTCGATAAAAAACTATTTTTATCCTTTCAAATATGGAGTTTTTCATCCCAATTCTTTCCAATTCATTTCTTATGATTTTACACAAATTATTACTACTTTTAATAATTTTATCAAGGCCCGTACAGTCGATTTCCATCAACGGCCATCGAACTGTACTTACAACGACATTTTCCAAATTTGATTTGGACATAATTCCAAATCCAACCGTTAGATTTCAAATCTCTAATATTTTTTAGAAAGCTCTTTTCGATACGAATTCAACGGTTCCGGTTTTAGGAGAATCCGATGGTCGGATCTACAGTAATGTCCATTCGAAGTCAATGGTTGAAATTCGCGAACTGCCGCTGCGCGGCGCGTTCTATTCAGGCCATTATATATAATATATATTATATATATTTCGTCGATTTCCTTTTAAAACATATTTTACAAATCGTTTTAAGTTCGTTTTCAAAACGATTTCAACTTCATATTCAATTTCAAATAAAAATTGGATATTCCATATCATCAATATATAAATGATAGTATTTTCAAAATATTATATTTTGAAATCACTTCCTTTTCGATATTGATTATAAAAACGAATATAATCAATATAAATATCGTTCGCGTCAAAATGGCGCATATCTAATCAACACGGCTTTATATATTTCAATAACTTCGTTATTCTATTCAACAAATGAATATTTTCTTCAACACATGAATATATATTTTTATTCAACACATGAATATATATTTTATTCAACACATGAATATATATTTTTATTCAACACATGAATATATATTTTTATTCAACACATGAATATATATTTTTATTCAACACATGAATATATATTTTTATTCAACACATGAATATATATTTTTATTCAACACATGAATATATTTTATTCTATTCAACACATGAATTTTTATTCTATTCAAGACATGAATTTTTATTCTATTCAACATATGAATTTGTGTTCTATAATATTCCTTATTTTCCAAATTGGAATGAGGCCCAATCAATTACCATATAATGTTAATTATATGGATTCCCTACAACACATGTATATAATAGCAACGATAAATCATCAACCATCATCCAGAGTGCACCACACAACTGCATAAGCATTAAATATAAATATTTTACGCTTATAACAGACTGTCAATCAATCGATCGACATACAACTAATTATTGGGACTAGTGTATGGCCAATTTCCTCCCAACACTCGTGTAGGGTTTCCAAACAATCAAACACATGTTTTATTGGTGTAGTTGGGCGTTGTGTAAAATTTATCGTCCCAATCCATATCAGTCAAATGTGTGTACATAAACAAATCGTCCGATTTGTTTATAACTATTTGTTTTATATACACGTTAAAAATTATATTTTTAACCATAAAATAATTTATTTCATTCCACTACACACAATCATTTTTCACAACACATCAATTAAACAAACAAGCCATCCATGGTCTGTGGACGACGGGTGTCGGGTGCTGCTAAGCACCGTCTGCATCCTAGTAAATATTTCAACTAGAAATTAAAATAAAAGCGAGGAGTTCCCACCGAGGGTTCCACTCCTCCATTCTTTATTTCTGAACGGTTTGAATTTTATTCCTTTCTCGCTCGTGGTATCCTTCACCGTGTTTTCCCACGAAATCTATTCAACACCGTTTATGTCAAAAATTGTAACGAACTGGGATTTTCGACTCCGAAAATCAACACAAAACTAACATGTTGACTATTCAGTCATCGGAAATACCTGATCATTAATAGAAAGAAGTTAAAGGGTGAGAATAGATAAGATAGAAAATTAGAATAGAAGAAGAAGAAGAATACAATCAGAGTAAACACGAATCTCACAGTGGAACGAATAAAATATAATATATAACATAACCTTGCAATAAAACAGTATATGTATATAGAATAACATTATCAGAGTACAACACTTACACACAGCGGAAATAACAATAGCTATATAATCCTGAAGCCTCCTGCTTTAAGCTCCTCCAAGTATATATGTAAAGTCCTGAACTACTTGACTGCCCGTACAAATATGGGCACCTAAGAGTTTAGGGGAAACAAACAAAATAAACTCTGGGTCGGTCATGGGACTGGTGTGAGTAAACTCAAAACATTTGGTTTAACTTTTCAAAATCCTTTTCAAAAGAAATGATAATCATAAGACCGATCCACACATAAACACGGATGGTTTTTACCTTACGATAACCAAAACAGTTTTGGAAATCAATACTTTTCTGATATTATAATAATGTCTAATCACAAGTAATTAAAAATCTAGCAGAACACTTGCATCTCACATTCCACATATATAGTATACAAACAAAACCACGGGCGCTTATTGGAGATTGGATTCCAACTATGACAAGGTATGGGACCACCTGCCGATAGTGTATCTCTAGAGACGAATACACTGGGTTCAACAAGAACGTCTTGCAACCCGACCCACACATGACCGACCACTCATTTCACTTGAGTGTATCGAATGTATATCACCAACGGTTGGGAGCTACCCACCGTTTCCTGATAAGGGACAACATCGATAATAGATAAAAGAATGAATTGGATTTTCTCTAGATAGGTGATATACACCCTAATGGGAGCGACCCATTTAGCCATGCTGCCTGCCCGATTTCTGTCATTTCCCAGTTGATGAGGCTTGAGGTCATAACGTATATTTGATATTCCTGACCACCATTCACTTTGAATGCCACATAGTCATACCGACCAAATCACAAATTGATTTCCCCAAAAATACCACGGGTATAAAGCTAAGAGAAACGAATTCCTCTGCCACCAAACGTAAGTACGTTTGAAGAGATCAACTTACACGATCCGTTAGATGTACTCTCTCGGACATTCGTCCATTCACGTTTGTCCTGGGACTGGACAAACGAAAGGCACTATTCTGTAAACAGGATAGCCCTTGCATAACTCCGTCTTCAATTATCTTCATCATATTTGATCGCAACGCTAACGTCCATACAGAGTGGTTTTCAGATAATGAATCTGATCCCGGTCTCTCCGTATTGATGATGGAAAAATGGCCAAAAACTATGATAGTCGGTGATTTAACTATCAAAGAAAAATAGGTGTACAACCAACGATCTTATTTCTAGATAGAAATTCGATCGATCAATCATCAATCAACATTAATCTCCTTTAATTTAATTTTCCATTAATTTATTCATTTACTCTTTTCTATATATTCGTAAATTTTTATTTTCTAAATTTAGAAAATATACTTCATTAACATTGGAAAATTTTCAGATTTACTCCCTTTTCTTGTTTTCTAATTAGAAAACATTTCCGATTCTTTTATTAGAAAAAAACACTCCCAAATCTCCTTTGTTGGATTTAACAAATGTTTAAATAAACATCACTAAGCCATTTCGAAAGATTTCACTTATTAGCTAAATTCACTTAACCAACTTTCACTATCGAACCTTACCATCCCTTAGTTAAAACGAAGTCAATCAAGTTGGGGTATAATTACCTCTCAGACCTTAACTGAACAACATTTCTAACCTCGAAATAGACAAAGTTCACCTTTTAAATCTTTAACAAACTTCCTTACATAACTCGAATTCTATTTATGAATCCACTTCTTTGTTTTAAAACATTGATTATAACTACAGCATTATAACCCCTTCTTCTTAAATATCTAACTTCAAAATATAACTTTTTATTCCTTAATTTAACTAAATAACTAAACCACTAATCTTTTAATAAATAAGTAAATCTTAATTAAACCGGAAAGCAAATATTACTTTCCCGAATTAGATATAATCGAATTCAGTGTATAATTCTCTTTTTCGAATAATCTCTATTCGATAGCTCTTTTTCGAATAAACTATATTCGATAACTCTTTCTTTGAATAACTATATTCGATAATCTCTCTTCGAATGATTTACTTTCGATTAACTTTCTACGAATGATTTACATTCGATAAATCTCCTTCGATTTAACTCTACGTCCATATTCAGTTCCAAATATCGATGTTGAAATCGATTTTTACTTCTCTATATAAGTCCTGACTTATATATTCTATTTATCCAATGATAAACATTTCATTTGATTTATAAAATATTATTTATAAATTTATCTTCTCAATCTATCGGTCAGAATAGATTCTATTTAAAATCTTTGCTTTAAATCCATATCATGTTGTACCTGTGTGCGAAGCACGGGTCTAAATCTTTCAAATGTAAAATTTTACTTTGATACAATTCTAGTGACTTTTCAAGTATTTCCTTTTATAATCTATTTATTTACAAAATAAATCCCTTTTTAATAATTCTATTTATTTTATAAAATATTTTCTTTTTATATAAAATCCATTGATTTTATAAGTAATCCCTTTGATAATCTAACTATTCCCTTTCTATTTATTTTACAAATATTTCCTCTTTCTATTCTATTTAGTTTTCAAATAAATATCCCTTTTCAATTCTATTTGTAAATAGTTTACAAATATTTCTTTTTCAATTCTATTTATAAATGTTTTACAAATATTTCCCTTCAATCCTATCTATTTGATTAACAAATAAATATTCCTTTTTAGTCTATTTATTTTCTAAATAAATAGTTTTCTTTTTATAAAATCTATTGATTTTATAAATATTTCTTTTTCAATATATCATTGAAAATTTCCTTTTTAACATTCCAGTATTCCTTATGGTATTTAACGTACCATATAACAATGATCAGTATCATTTCAGCATATAAAATCAACATCAGATTTCATTTCACATCATATAACACAATATATGAAAAAAAAACAGTAAAATAAATGTTGAGGAAACCAGTTGGGTCCCTCCGACTTGTTTCCCTGCATCCACAGATGTTAAACAATAAAATTAACATCAATTTCATTTCACTATGAAATATTCTGCTAAACAGAATCAATATTTGATTAACGATTTATATCTATATCGTTATCTATATTTTCAATCAACTGACTAGCAGTTCAACCAAACAGCCAACACACAGCAAACAACCATTATCTATCAGTTATAAAAGTACGTTATAAAAATATAACTGGGAAGAGTTAGTGAGTTTTACTCACATTGGACGGTTATCGTTAAATAACGATAATTGGTCATTGATTTGATTCAGGCGTTTAATTTCACCATAAATTCAACCGAGCTCCAATTCACTCCCAGTCAGTTTCATTGCGTAGCCACCGTCCATACGGTCCCAACGGATCCGACCGTTCACAAAACTGATAATGTATGATAAAGATATTCATATTGCAAGTTCATATACTGATTTAATTTAAAATAACTTAAGTTAAATTTTAAATGGGCCATACCCCTTCTTCCAACAGCCCAACCCCCACACCTAAGCCCACATGAACAGTGTCTTCCCTCACAAAAAAAATGCCATGACTTCTAGTATTTCTCCAATGTCGTGCCCAATTCCTCCTTTCCTTCTCTCACTCGTTACACCAGAAAAACTCAACCCGAAACTACCAAACTTCATCTCGTCGGTTTCTCTACCATCCCCTACCACAAACATACAACTCGCATTCCCTTCGTCACTCGCGCACGAGCACTGCTCCAGAAAAAAATGCGACAGTCACCTTCACAAAAAACCACGAAAAATCTCCACTCGAAGCTCTACTCCTCCACAAACTTGAATCCATCCACCAAATCAAACATCGATGCTCCTACCATCTTTAATTGCTAACCCTAGCTACTGCGTCCATTTGCAGCGAGCAGAAAATGGAATTCGAACCCAATGAAACTCACACCGAATTGAAGAGGATAACACAGGGAACTCAAATACATATCTCTCTCTATTTATTGGTTTTGTTTTGAGTTGATTTTGATTTTCAAAGGATGAACTTTACTGTGTATTTTAAGATTCTATTTATTATTTTTTTATTTGAATATTGTATTTTATTTTAAGCAATCGCTATTTGTATTCGTCCTCTAAAATTCCTGTGATCACATACGATAACCAAAAATCACGAAAATGGGCATGCAACTACAGTTTGACATTGCGGACCCAACGAAACTGGTTTCGTCAAATTCCGACTTCGTTTGCTCACACAGCATATTTTAAAGTCAATTTATTGACCGTATTTCACATAAAAATATTGTACGGCCACATACTGACTTCAAAAATCACGAAAATTGAAATCTAACAATAATTTAATATTGCGGATCCAACAAAATTAGTTTCGTCGAAAATAGAGGTCGTTTGCAAAACTGGCTATTTTTAAAGCTCTAAATAGACCTATTTAAATATATAAATATATTTAAAAATAATTAAATATAATATTTAAAAATAAATATTATCGTATATATCCACACTAGAATATCATACAGCTCCAATGAGATTTATAACTCGATAGTTCAAATCCAGTGTTACATCGATATTCGATTTATATTTAAAAATCCATTTTAAAATATAAATAATTCGATATAAATTGAAAAGGAATTCCATAGCGCCTTTTCTAAAATTTTATTTGGATATAACTAAAACTCTACATGACGAAATCCTGATTTTTTTCTTCCATTAGAAAAATATACTTCACCAGCTCCATACGTTTCTTATTTCACAAAAATCCGATTTAAAATGGACCCTGTACATTCAGTTGAAGTTCGAATCACCAAATTATGAACTACAGCGCCATTTCGAGCTCAATTTTAATTATATTATAATTTTACGTTCAAACAGTCGTTCAAATAATATATTCGTTATTCGAATTCAATTCTGAACTGAATTAAATATCACAGATGATACAATTCACAACATTTTGTGAATTCCACTATTTCTGAAATTTAATATATTATTATATTATTTATATTAATTAAATATTCACTATAATTTAATTCAACGACCATTTCAATCTCTCAATCCCTATTTATATAATTAAATAAATTAATTATTATACGGTAAAATACGGGTCGTTACAAAAATCCTATTTTAACTCATTTTTATATCGCTTTTCCATATATAAAAATCATATTTTTATTCTTTCCATAATATAAAAATCATATTTTTATTCTTTCCATAATATAAAAATCATATTTTTATTCTTTCTATAATGTAAAAATCATATTTTTATTCTTTATATAATATAAAAATCATATTTTTATACCGTTCATTTCATAACGAAGAATATATTTTTATAAACTGAATAACGATGTTTTTTTTAAACTGAAAACTCATATTTTTATAAACTAAAAACTATATTTTTATAAGATAATTACTTTAAATAAATATAAATAAATAAAGAAGCTCACTGTTAATTGAAGTCTGCTGTGCCGAACTGGAGCGGATGGTCGGAGGAGGCATGGGGGTGCGTCGGAGTCCGACGAGGCGGGGGGAAATCACGGCGGTCGGTCTTAGGCGGTGGTGGGCTGGGCTCGTGGTTTAGTGGTAGGACGTAGGGCTTCAGGGTGGAAGGAGTAGGCTGGGGATGGTCGATGGGGGAGGAGGCGCGACATCAGGGAGGAGCGACGGTCCATCGTCGGCGTCAGCAAGGAGAGGAAGAGGCGTCGCGATTTGAAACTGGGAGGGGGCGGTTTTCTCATGGGTTGACCACGAAATAATGAAGTGAGGGCTTGACCGATTTGAATTTGACCTAGGTTTATATATTTATATTTTAATTTATTTAATCTCGAAAAAACCCTTGTGCTGATACGAACTCGAAATCAAGCCCAACGACTATCGCCCTAGCCAAATACCCTCATTCCGAACACAATGGGATATGTTTCGTAACCCCATTCGGATGTTACGATCAGTTTTCACTTAAATTAAAATATAAATCAATATTTATTTAATTTAAATGTACATTTTAATTTACCAGGGCCACATACTGACTCTAAAAATTCTACAAAAATTATTTCTAGCTTCGTATTGACGATATAGTCCTATCAAAACTATTTTCGTCAAATTTCGAGACCGTTTGAAAAATGGTCATTGTCTGGTCGATCCAAATTGACAAAACACGTTTTCTTTTGCCACGCTCACATATTGATTCGAAAAATTATGAATTTTGGAATCTAGTAATAATTTGACATCCCGGATCCAACAAAAGTGGTTTCGTCGAGAACCGAGGTCATTTGCAAAATTTCCATTTTAAGGGCCAAAATTCCATAGCGACTATTCTGAATTTTCAACTGGACGTATCTTTTGATTCCCGCTATGAAATTTTGATTTTTTGGATTCGTTGGAAAGATATTCTCAAATAGATTCAAATATTTTTGGTTTCACTAAAATCCGGTTTATTTTGAATCCTGTACATTCATTTGAAATTTGAAATCGAAATTTCAAACTACCGCGCCATTTTCAATTCCTTTTATAATTATAAATAATTATTTACATTCCAACGACGATTCAAATAAATATATACGTTCTAATTCTATTCAAAATAAATTTCTCGTCATTATTATTTAAAATAATTCATTTTAAATATTCAAAATTCATCAAAATAGCCAAAATAAAAGTTTTAAATTGGCTCAGATTTCCGGGTTATTACAATCTCCCCCACTTAAAACTTTTCGTCCCCGAAAAGGAACGAAGCTGAAAGTTGTTTTACGAACCAACTCAACTTCCATTATTTTCATTATGGCTTAAGTTCTTCAACTTTTCAGTTTCTAAGAACTTTTCAATTTTTTCAAAAATTTGGCTAACACCCTAAATTTTCGAAAAATTTCGCCTTTGCCACCCCTGCACCGGGAGCTTCTGGATATTTCAAATAGCCTCCCATGGCCCTCACCAATCCAAAATGAAAAAAAATCCAAGCGGCTAGCCAATCGGCTCATAAAATCATCAAAACCCCAAGAAATACAATAAACATGTACCTATTTATCAGGCAAATAATTTTATTCCTCTGCTCTAGCCTCCTTGCTGTTACCTGTTCAATGTAAGTACATGTATTTGCATGCAATTTCAAACCATTTTCAATTCAGTCCAACATTTGATATAATTTGGCTAAGTGGTTCAAATTCTAATTAATCACAACAATAATCAAACAACAAAATTAACAATCAATTAGTTGATTAACGTTTCAAATTCATAATTTTGATATATATACAAAAAAAATCATGTTTTTGATGCCAAGTCACAACAATATATCCTATCTAGTTTTGGTTCTCACACTAGTCAATTGGAAATATATAGATATCCCACTTTTGACACTCGAATATAAATGCTGATGATGATGCACCATCATCAGGATTATCCTCGGGTGATGTGAAAACCCGTAACTTCCGCGTAAAGGAAAGCGTCGGATAGTTCGAGAACAAGCCACAACAGAACGCATATAAAGGAACATTTCATTGTATATTACAACAATGCATCAGATTACAAGAATATACAGAGTATAAATGAATATTACACAGAAATATCAGAGATTTAAATTACATTTAAATACATAGCAGCGGAAAAAAAAATACAATACACAACTAGAAAGAGATATACGGATACAAAGCTTTCCGGATATCGTTCCAGCTGTAAACCAGGATCCTGTGAATATAAATCTGCAAAACCAAAACTACTAGCTGCCCGTGTCAAAATAGGGGCACCCAGAGTTTAGGTTAAAACAATAAACTCCAGGTCAGTCATGTGACTGGTGTGAGAACTAAAACAGTTATTAATCTTTATTTTAAATCATTAGGTAAATCAAGGGACCACGCCGTATAACACGGAACGGGTTTCCTCCCAAGAATACCAGTGCATAAAACAAACAACGCAATGCTAAATAAAGAAAAATGAAGCTGTTATAAGACCCAGGTCCCATCACACAATGCAACGCAGCCGAGGATAGGGTTTTCCCTTATAACAGCCAAAGAATGCTTGATACGGTTAAAACAAATTGTTTGATACTATTATAAGTGCATAGTGTATAAAACAACTTCAAATCATAAGTATCAATCATAGGCGGCATGGGTACCATATATCATGTCGCCATACTAGGCTCTACAAATAAAACAGCAAATGTCACGTATTTGGAAATTGGGTTTCCATCTATGAACCGAGGCAAAAGATAGTCCTCAACCGATTCGAGACTCTCTAGCCCGAGCCTCAGGACCCAGACTCAGGTGGGCCCTTGGATCGTCAGGGCCAGTCCACCGATGTGGATTAAACTTAAACCCTGAACATGCGATTCGCCGCCCTTTGGGGCGTAAGTGAGCCAACTAAATGACTCCATCGGTTCGAGAACGACCGATCAATCCGAGGCGCCTCGCAACAGCAACAACCACATAAGTCAAACTCGTCAGGGCGTGTAAAACCACTGACGCCACTTTTTAGCTAGAAGGAAACGCATGCCCTCCCTGAGGTCCGTCTCCCGTTTTTGGTTCATACCGGGTGTGAAACTCACGAAGTAAACGTACACAAAGCTACGCCACAAAGGCCGTGCTTTGATCATCACCACAAGACTTTGCTTTTCAACAGAAGCCTCGATCAATTGCCGCTTAGGCATGCCACACAGGCAATTCACTCCATGTGTTTGATATCCATCAATATATAACCCCTGAGCTCGTACGTCTCAGAGAAGGGCGTTAAGTAAGAGAATAAATTCTCCGCCGCCAAACAGATATATATTTAATAGAGATCAATCACACGGACTAAAATCCAATGTCAGACACACAGTCCATTTACAAGTCCGTTCTGGGGCTGAACGAAACCGGAGGCAACTAGTACCCCGCATATCCATCGATCTCCAAGTACGTCTGGACGATCACCAACTGTTTCCATCTTCTTGGGTGTACAACCCAATCAAGATCATCAGTAATCACCCAAACGACGTGAAGATTTCTGGTCTTCGACCACCGTCTTCATCTTCGACTTATCGTCGTATCAGTTATTCAGAATGGGATAAACCCGGCCTTTCCGAATAACTCGCGTATATTTTAAATAAGTGTTACACAAACACAACATATGCCTCATTCCAATTCATTAGTCACTAACCGTAAATTAATCAAGAGAATAATTCCCCAAATATTAACCCCGAAGGCCGAAACCAACATCAGATCAATATCCAGAAAACCATTCTGCTTGGCTAACCAACAGTTAGTTTCTAAATTTCACATTCATAGGGAAAGGTTCCCATTAATTTTATCCAAGATAAATTCTTTATATTTATTCTTTAATCTATCCTTTTGAATTTCGATTCAATTAATCGGGATTAACGAAACTTACCGAAGTAATCATTTGTTTTAATTTCCCAATCCCAACCTATTTATCCCATGAAGTAAAACTGGTAATACTTCATATCTAACACCTCAGTGTTATCGGTAAATTCAATTACCATTTCACGTTCAAATCTAATTAAAGATTTAACTATCGCCTGGAGCAAAACTGGTGATACTCCATTCTCGACCATTTCAATCTAATTAAAGATTCATTAAAACTCCACTTAGTTTTAATCGTTAACTGGGTTAAAGAATCCGTGTCATTTAAAACACGGTTCACGATAAACCCAAAGTCACATTCATTAATTATCGGGTTAAAGAACAAGTGTTATTTAAAACACTGTTCACGATAAACCCAAAAATCAATATCAATTCAATTTCAATTAAATATTATTTAATTGGTACACTTCATTAAATCTAAATAAAAAGATTTAATCTTTTCTCAACTGGGTTCAAGAACAGTGTTAGTGAAGACACCATTCACGACAAACCCAAATCACATTTGATATTCAATACAAGGCACTGAATAGAAAATATATCGGCTTATATTCAATATCAAATTCTACGATTAACAAATGTCGTATTGGAAATAACGATATAAATATATATCTTTCAAATTTCCATAACAACATCTGTATAATCACGAATTCCAACATCGAAATATTCCGAAGACAATTTCGATTCAAATCCACTCCAATGCAATCATTGGAAATTCTGGTTATTTTTAAAACCCTTTTCAAATTCAATTTATTTATTTAAAAATAAATAGAATTATATTTCTAGTTCAAAACTAGTTCATTTCGATAAAAATCTATTTTTATCTTTTCAAATATGGAGTTTTTCATCCCAAATCTTCACAAATCATTTCTTATGATTTTACACAAATTATTACTATTTTTAATAATTTTATCAAGGCCCGTACAGTCGATTTCCATCAATGGCCATCGAACTGCACTTACAGCGACCTTTTTCAAATTTGATTTGGACGTAACTCCAAATCCAACCGTTAGATTTTGAATTTCTAATATTGGTTAGAAAGCTCTTTACGATACGAACCCAACGGTTCCGGTTTTAGAAGAATCCGACGGTCGGATCTCCCGTAATGTGCGTTTGAAATAAATGGTCGAAATTCACGAACTGCCGCGGTGCGTTCTATTCAGGCCATTATATTATATATATAATATATATATAATATATATTTCGTCGATTTCTATTTAAAACGAATTATATAAATAGTTTTAAATTCGTTTCAAAAGCAATTTCAACTTTCGTTTCAAATTCAAATCAAAATTGAATTCTTCTTTATAAATTCGTTTTAAAATTCATTTCTATTCAATTCAAATTTCAATTCAATTCAATTTGAATTCGTTTTCAATTCATTTCATTTCGAAATCGTTTTCAATTCAATTCACTTCGAAATCGTTTTCAATTCATTTCGAAATCGTTTTCAATTCAATTCATTTCAAAATGAATAGAATCGATATAAATATCGTTCACGTCAAAATGACGTCAATCTAATCAACACGGCTTCATAAATTTCTATTTTCAAATATTCTATTTCAAATATTTCTTTTTCAAAATAGTTGTTATTATCAAAATATTTCGTTCAACACATGACCAATCTCAATGGATGAGTACTGTCAACACATGACCCTTTATTTTGTATTGATAAAGATGTAAATTTTATTACTAAAATATTTCGTTCAACACATGACCAATCTCAATGGATGAGTACTGTCAACACATGAACCTTTATTTTATATTATTCTTTATTTTCTAAATTGGAATGAGGCCCAATCAATCACCATATAGCGTTAACTATATGGATTCCATACAACACATGTATATAATTTCAACGATAAACAATCAACCATCATCCAAAGTGCACTACACTGTATAAGCATTAAATATAGATATCTAACGCTTATAACAGCCTGTCAATCAATCGATCAACATATTTAATCAATCAGGATGAGTGAACTTCAAATTTCATCCCAACACCCGTGTGGGGTTTCAAACAATCAAACACAGATTTATTTGTGCAGTTGGGCGGCGTGTAAAATTTATCGTCCCAATCAATGTCATTCAAATAGGTGTACATAAACAAACCGTTCGGTTTGTGAATGAATATTTATTTATTCACATTCACTATATTCATATTCACGTTAAAAATTATTTTTTTAACGATAAAATATTTTATTTTAACATATGAATTTCTATTCAGTTCATTCTTTAAATAAAATGATATTTTTATTTTTCTAACTTATTTTAGAAAATTTCGGCGGCATAACGGCACGATACTAGAAACGGGACGAGGCCTAGCCTTATCCCCGGTCTAGTGAAGGCCCACGCCATTCACACATCAATCAAATCAATTTATTTCACCAAACAATTCAATTTCAAATCAAATCATCTAACTAATCTATGCAACCAAACAAACAAGTCCATGGTCTGTGGACGATTGTGTCGGGTGCTACTAAGCACCGTCTGCATCCTAGTATATATATATAAATAGAAAAAGAAATTGAAAGGTGAGAAATTCTCACCAATAGCTATCCAATACCACGACTCTTTATTTATAGAAATCTTCGCCATTCTCGCCTTTTTATCACCTTCGTTGCCCGTATTATCTACATATGTAAAAAAAATCGAATTTTTACTATGCTATTCAATATATAAAAATCGAATTTTTACTTCGTTGTTCAATATATAAAAATCGAATTTTTACACTGCTATTTAATAGATAAAAATTCTATTTCATATCTTCAAAAACAAAGTATATTTTTTTCCTTTATCAAAATCCTATCATTGTATTTATATTTTCAAATCCTCTCTTTATATTTTCTAAAAACATATATTTATATTGTTTAAAAATCTAATCTTTAGATTTCAAAAAAAATCAAATCTTTTTACTTTTACTGTTCATTTGAAGTCTATATGAAAAATCGAATTTTTATAATGCTACTTTATAAATAAAGATCATATTTTTATCATGAAGCCATATGCGGAAAATTCACATTTTTATCAAAGTTATTTATATATAAAAATCTCAATTTTTTTTTCCGCTGCATATTTTTAAATCAATGTATATTTTCAAAGCACTGTATATTCTTGTTTTCAAAGCACCGTATATTTTTATTTAAACTAAATTAATTATTAATTGATTAATTAAGTTAGTTACCTGGCTTAAGAAAATACCTAGGCCGATTATCCCTTGACTCTCATCTTGCTTCCAGCTGGAAAAAGGAACTCACCGAGACCCATTTCGCTCGAATCCCTTTCAACGTTGCCGTGACCACCCAGCGCCGCCGGAGGAGGATCGGATGCCGCCCCGATGACGGCCTACGTGAGAGCTCCCTACTCCTGCAACAACGCCTAACTCGCACTCACGACGGTGCTGAAAATCGCCCCCAAACGATGAGCGTTCCCGTCAGAAATCCCCATCCAATACTCCACCAGAGATCCTAATACCCGTATAGATTGTAAGAGGGCGAAGGAGGCTTCGATTCGGCTTTGGAGGGTTCGGATTTTATTGGGTAAATTTTGGAGAAAAGGGGGGAGAAGGATTGAAGGTTTACGATTGTCGAACGAGGGAGGAGGCGCGAGTTAATTTCCGCGTTGACCACGGTAGGATAAATTATAGGGTTTTGACCAGTGAAAGGGATATATATTATAATATATTTTATTTACTTATTTCTTAAAAGTGAAATTTTCATACGAACACGAAATGAACTCCAACGACTGTCGCCTCTAGCTAAATACCACGATTCCGAACACAATGGGATATGTATCGTAGGCCAATTCGATCGTTACAATTAGTTTCCGCTGAATTTACATTTAAATCATTATATTGAATTTTAAACGTACATTTCAAATTACCGGGGTCACATACTAACTAGAAAAATTCCAGAAAAATATTTTCTAGCTTTATATTGACGATACGGTCCTAACAAAACTAATTTCGTCGAATTCTAAGACCGTTTGAAAAATGATCATTTTCCAGTCGATTAAAATCCACTTAAACTGGTCAAACGCGTTTTCCTTTGCCACGCTCACATATTGATTCGAAAAATTATGAAATTTGGAATCTAGCAATAACTTGACATCACGGACCCAACAAAACTGGTTTCGTCGAAATCCGAGGTCATTTGCAAAATGTCCATTTTTAAGGGCCTGAATTCCATAGCGACTATTCAGAATTTTCAACTGGGCATATCTTTTGATTCCCGCTATGAAATTTTAATTTTTCGGATTCGTTGGAAGGATATCATCTATTAGATCCTATCATTTTTGGTTTCACTAAAATCCGGATTGTTTTGCACTCGGTACATTCAATTGAAGTTTGAAATCGAATTATCGAACTACCGCGCCATTTTCAATTCTATTTATAATTATATATAAATATTTATATTCTAACGACGACGCGTATAAATATATACGTTTGAATTATATTCAAAATAAATTTCTCGTCGATATTATTTAAAATGATTCATTTTAAATAATCAAAATTCGCTAAAATTGCCAAAATAAAAATTTTTAAACTGGCCCAGATTTTCGGGTTGTTACAATCTCCCCCACTTAAAACTTTTCGTCCCCGAAAAGGAAAAAATTCGAAAGTGGTTTGATTAATCAACTCTACGCTCGATCTGACTTCCATTCTCCAACTCTTTCGTTTCTGAGAATTTTCAAAATTTCAAAAATTTGGCTAACACCCTAAATTTTTGAAAAATTTCGCCATAACCTCCCCTGCACCGGGAGCATCGGGGAATTTCAAATAGCTTCCCCGGTCCTTCTAATCTCAAAAAGAAAAAAAGAAAAAGCCAAGCGGCTAGCCAATAGGCTCATAAAATCATCATCACCCAAACAAAACAGTAAATTATGTAGTAAACATGTACCTATTTGTCGGGCAAACAAATTTTATTCTCTGGCTCTAGCCTCCTTGCTATGACCTGTTCAAGGTAAGTACAAGTATATGCAAGCAAACACAACCAATTTTCAATATAATTCAATATTTGATGCAATTAGGCATAATGGTTAAAAATTTAGCAAACAAATAAACAACAACACAAACATCAATCAATTAGTTGATTAGCTATTCAAATTCATAACTTTGATACATAGTCAAAAATCAGATTTTTGATGCCAAATCACAACAATAGGCCCTATCTAATTTTGGTTCTCACACCAGTCAATAGTAAATATATAGATATTACACGTTCGGAGCACGAACATAAATATTGATGATGCCATGGTCATTATCAACATCATCTCCGGGCGACTAGAGTGTGATTCTATATCTATCCAGTATATTAAAACTTCAAATACACGTTTGCAAGGCGTATATGCGAAATCTTTATATACTGGACTGTCCTAATCAATATAGATAAATAATCAAATACGAATAATTGATTTAACCTTTCAAAAGAAAAATTTATTTTCATTTTAAAAATATACTCTTCACACTCGTTCTAGGATGCTACTGATCCCATCTCTAACGAGTCATTCCCGTTGGATATTACTAATCCAATATCTGATGAATTCTTTCATATGGTTCTAATGTGCCTTGTTCTCTAAGCTTTGTAAACCAAAGCTCCGATACCAACTGTGAAAACCCGTAACTTCCCCGTAAAGGAAAGCGTCGGATAGTTCGAGAACAAGCCACAACAGAATGCATATAAAGGAACATTTCATTGTATATTACAACAATGCATCAGATTACAAGAATATACAGAGTATAAATGAATATTACACAGAAATATCAGAGATTTAAATTACATTTAAATACATAGCAGCGGAAAAAAAAATACAATACACAACTAGAAGGAGATATACGGATACAAAGCTTTCCGGATATCGTTCCAGCTGTAAACCAGGATCCTATGAATATAAATCTGCAAAACCAAAACTACTAGCTGCCCGTGTCAAAATAGGGGCACCCAGAGTTTAGGTTAAAACAATAAACTCCAGGTCAGTCATGTGACTGGTGTGAGAACTAAAACAGTTATTAATCTTTATTTTAAATCATTAGGTAAATCAAGGGACCACGCCGTATAACACGGAATGGGTTTCCTCCCAAGAATACCAGTGCATAAAAAAAACAGCGCAATGCTAAATAAAGAAAAATGAAGCTGTTATAAGACCCAGGTCCCATCACACAATGCAACGCAGCCGAGGATAGGGTTTTCCCTTATAACAGCCAAAGAATGCTTGATACGGTTAAAACAAATTGTTTGATACTATTATAAGTGCATAGTGTATAAAACAACTTCAAATCATAAGTATCAATCATAGGCGGCATGGGTACCATATATCATGTCGCCATACTAGGCTCTACAAATAAAACCGCAAATGTCACGTATTTGGAAATTGGGTTTCCATCTATGAACCGAGGCAAAAGATAGTCCTCAACCGATTCGAGACTCTCTAGCCCGAGCCTCAGGACCCAGACTCAGGTGGGCCCTTGGATCGTCAGGGCCAGTCCACCGATGTGGATTAAACTTAAACCCTGAACATGCGATTCGCCGCCCTTTGGGGCATAAGTGAGCCAACTAAATGACTCCATCGGTTCGAGAACGACCGATCAATCCGAGGCGCCTCGCAACAGCAACAACCACATAAGTCAAACTCGTCAGGGCGTGTAAAACCACTGACGCCACTTTTTAGCTAGAAGGAAACGCATGCCCTCCCTGAGGTCCGTCTCCCGTTTTTGGTTCATACCGGGTGTGAAACTCGCGAAGTAAACGTACACAAAGCTACGCCACAAAGGCCGTGCTTTGATCATCACCACAAGACTTTGCTTTTCAACAGAAGCCTCAATCAATTGCCACTTAGGCATGCCACACAGGCAATTCACTCCATGTGTTTGATATCCATCAATATATAACCCCTGAGCTCGTACGTCTCAGAGAAGGGCGTTAAGCAAGAGAATAAATTCTCCGCCGCCAAACAGATATATATTTAATAGAGATCAATCACACGGACTAAAATCCAATGTCAGACACACAGTCCATTTACAAGTCCGTTCTAGGGCTGAACGAAACCGGAGGCAACTAGTACCCCGCATATCCATCGATCTCCAAGTACGTCTGGACGATCACCAACTGTTTCCATCTTCTTGGGTGTACAACCCAATCAAGATCATCAGTAATCACCCAAACGACGTGAAGATTTCCAGTCTTCGACCACCGTCTTCATCTTCGACTTATCGTCGTATCAGTTATTCAGAATGGGATAAACCCGGCCTTTCCGAATAACTCGCGTATATTTTAAATAAGTGTTACACAAACACAACATATGCCTCATTCCAATTCATTAGTCACTAACCGTAAATTAATCAAGAGAATAATTCCCCAAATATTAACCCCGAAGCCGAAACCAACATCAGATCAATATCCAGAAAACCATTCTGCTTGGCTAACCGACAGTTAGTTTCTAAATTTCACATTCATAGGGAAAGGTTCCCATTAATTTTATCCAAGATAAATTCTTTATATTTATTCTTTAATCTATCCTTTTGAATTTCGATTCAATTAATCGGGATTAACGAAACTTACCGAAGTAATCATTTGTTTTAATTTCCCAATCCCAACCTATTTATCCCATGAAGTAAAACTGGTAATACTTCATATCTAACACCTCAGTGTTATCGGTAAATTCAATTACCATTTCACGTTCAAATCTAATTAAAGATTTAACTATCGCCTGGAGAAAAACTGGTGATACTCCATTCTCGACCATTTCAACCTAATTAAAGATTCATTAAAACTCCACTTAGTTTTAATCGTTAACTAGGTTAAAGAATCCGTGTCATTTAAAACACGGTTCACGATAAACCCAAAGTCACATTCATTAATTATCGGGTTAAAGAACAAGTGTTATTTAAAACACTATTCACGATAAACCCAAAAATCAATATCAATTCAATTTCAATTAAATATTATTTAATTGGTACACTTCATTAAATCTAAATAAAAAGATTTAATCTTTTCTCAACTGGGTTCAAGAACAGTGTTAGTGAAGACACCATTCACGACAAACCCAAATCACATTTGATATTCAATACAAGGCACTGAATAGAAAATATATCGGCTTATATTCAATATCAAATTCTACGATTGACAAATGTCGTATTGGAAATAACGATATAAATATATATCTTTCAAATTTCCATAACAACATCTGTATAATCACGAATTCCAACATCGAAATATTCCGAAGACAATTTCGATTCAAATCCACTCCAATGCAATCATTGGAAATTCTGGTTATTTTTAAAACCCTTTTCAAATTCAATTTATTTATTTAAAAATAAATAGAATTATATTTCTAGTTCAAAACTAGTTCATTTCGATAAATATCTATTTTTATCTTTTCAAATATGGAGTTTTTCATCCCAAATCTTCACAAATCATTTCTTATGATTTTACACAAATTATTACTATTTTTAATAATTTTATCAAGGCCCGTACAGTCGATTTCCATCAATGGCCATCGAACTGCACTTACAGCGACCTTTTTCAAATTTGATTTGGATGTAACTCCAAATCCAACCGTTAGATTTTGAATTTCTAATATTCGTTAGAAAGCTCTTTTCGATACGAACCCAACAGTTCCGGTTTTAGGAGAATCCGACAGTCGGATCTCCCGTAATGTCCGTTTGAAATAAATGGTCGAAATTCACGAACTGCCGCGGCGCGGCGCGTTCTATTCAGGCCATTATATTATATATATAATATATATATAATATATATTTCGTCGATTTCTATTTAAAACGAATTATATAAATAGTTTTAAATTCGTTTCAAAAGCAATTTCAACTTTCGTTTCAAATTCAAATCAAAATTGAATTCTTCTTTATAAATTCGTTTTAAAATTCATTTCTATTCAATTCAAATTTCAATTCAATTCAATTTGAATTCGTTTTCAATTCATTTCATTTCGAAATCGTTTTCAATTCAATTCACTTCGAAATCGTTTTCAATTCATTTCGAAATCGTTTTCAATTCAATTCATTTCAAAATGAATAGAATCGATATAAATATCGTTCACGTCAAAATGGCGTCAATCTAATCAACACGGCTTCATAAATTTCTATTTTCAAATATTCTATTTCAAATATTTCTTTTTCAAAATAGTTGTTATTATCAAAATATTTCGTTCAACACATGACCAATCTCAATGGATGAGTACTGTCAACACATGACCCTTTATTTTGTATTGATAAAGATGTAAATTTTATTACTAAAATATTTCGTTCAACACATGACCAATCTCAATGGATGAGTACTGTCAACACATGAACCTTTATTTTATATTATTCTTTATTTTCTAAATTGGAATGAGGCCCAATCAATCACCATATAGCGTTAACTATATGGATTCCATACAACACATGTATATAATTTCAACGATAAACAATCAACCATCATCCAAAGTGCACTACACTGTATAAGCATTAAATATAGATATCTAACGCTTATAACAGCCTGTCAATCAATCGATCAACATATTTAATCAATCAGGATGAGTGAACTTCAAATTTCATCCCAACACCCGTGTGGGGTTTCAAACAATCAAACACAGATTTATTTGTGCAGTTGGGCGACGTGTAAAATTTATCGTCCCAATCAATGTCATTCAAATAGGTGTACATAAACAAACCGTTCGGTTTGTGAATGAATATTTATTTATTCACATTCACTGTATTCATATTCACGTTAAAAATTATTTTTTTAACGATAAAATATTTTATTTTAACATATGAATTTCTATTCAGTTCATTCTTTAAATAAAATGATATTTTTATTTTTCTAACTTATTTTAGAAAATTTCGGCGGCATAACGGCACGATACTAGAAACGGGACGAGGCCTAGCCTTATCCCCGGTCTAGTGAAGGCCCACGCCATTCACACATCAATCAAATCAATTTATTTCACCAAACAATTCAATTTCAAATCAAATCATCTAACTAATCTATGCAACCAAACAAACAAGTCCATGGTCTGTGGACGATTGTGTCGGGTGCTATTAAGCACCGTCTGCATCCTAGTATATATATATATAAATAGAAAAAGAAATTGAAAGGTGAGAAATTCTCACCAATAGCTATCCAATACCACGACTCTTTATTTATAGAAATCTTCGCCATTCTCGCCTTTTTATCACCTTCGTTGCCCGTATTCTCTACATATGTAAAAAAAATCGAATTTTTACTATGCTATTCAATATATAAAAATCGAATTTTTACTTCGTTGTTCAATATATAAAAATCGAATTTTTACACTGCTATTTAATAGATAAAAATTCTATTTCATATCTTCAAAAACAAAGTATATTTTTTTCCTTTATCAAAATCCTATCATTGTATTTATATTTTCAAATCCTCTCTTTATATTTTCTAAAAACATATATTTATATTGTTTAAAAATCTAATCTTTAGATTTCAAAAAAAATCAAATCTTTTTACTTTTACTGTTCATTTGAAGTCTATATGAAAAATCGAATTTTTATAATGCTACTTTATAAATAAAGATCATATTTTTATCATGAAGCCATATGCGGAAAATTCACATTTTTATCAAAGTTATTTATATATAAAAATCTCAATTTTTTTTCCGCTGCATATTTTTAAATCAACGTATATTTTCAAAGCACCGTATATTCTTGTTTTCAAAGCACCGTATATTTTTATTTAAACTAAATTAATTATTAATTGGTTAATTAAGTTAGTTACCTGGCTTAAGAAAATACCTAGGCCGATTATCCCTTGACTCTTATCTTGCTTCCAGCTGGAAAAAGGAACTCACCGAGACCCATTTCGCTCGAATCCCTTTCAACGTTGCCGTGACCACCCAGCGCCGCCGGAGGAGGATCGGATGCCGCCCCGATGACGGCCTACGTGAGAGCTCCCTACTCCTGCAACAACGCCTAACTCGCACTCACGACGGTGCTGAAAATCACCCCCAAACGATGAGCGTTCCCGTCAGAAATCCCCATCCAATACTCCACCAGAGATCCTAATACCCGTATAGATTGTAAGAGGGCGAAGGAGGCTTCGATTTGGCTTTGGAGGGTTCGGATTTTATTGGGTAAATTTTGGAGAAAAGGGGGGAGAAGGATTGAAGGTTTACGATCGTCAAACGAGGGAGGAGGCGTGAGTTAATTTCCGCGTTGACCACGGTAGGATAAATTATAGGGTTTTGACCAGTGAAAGGGATATATATTATAATATATTTTATTTACTTATTTCTTAAAAGTGAAATTTTCATACGAACACGAAACGAACTCCAACGACTGTCGCCTCTAGCTAAATACCCCGATTTCGAACACAATGGGATATGTATCGTAGGCCAATTCGATCGTTACAATTAGTTTCCGCTGAATTTACATTTAAATCATTATATTGAATTTTAAACGTACATTTCAAATTACCGGGGTCACATACTAACTAGAAAAATTCCAGAAAAATATTTTCTAGCTTCATATTGACGATACGGTCCTAACAAAACTAATTTCGTCGAATTCTAAGATCGTTTGAAAAATGATCATTTTCCAGTCGATTAAAATCCACTTAAACTGGTCAAACGCGTTTTCCTTTGCCACGCTCACATATTAATTCGAAAAATTATGAAATTTGGAATCTAGCAATAACTTGACATCACGGACCCAACAAAATTGGTTTCGTCGAAATCCGAGGTCATTTGCAAAATGTCCATTTTTAAGGGCCTGAATTCCATAGCGACTATTCAGAATTTTCAACTGGGCATATCTTTTGATTCCCGCTATGAAATTTTAATTTTTTGGATTCGTTGGAAGGATATCATCTATTAGATCCTATTATTTTTGGTTTCACTAAAATCCGGATTGTTTTGCACCCGGTACATTCAATTGAAGTTTGAAATCGAATTATCGAACTACCGCGCCATTTTCAATTCTATTTATAATTATATATAAATATTTATATTCTAACGACGACGCGTATAAATATATACGTTTGAATTATATTCAAAATAAATTTCTCGTCGATATTATTTAAAATGATTCATTTTAAATAATCAAAATTCGCTAAAATTGCCAAAATAAAAATTTTTAAACTGGCCCAGATTTTCGGGTTGTTACAGGTGACTAGAGTGTGATTCTATATCTATATAGTATATTAAAACTTCGAATACACGTGGATCAGACGTATATGCAAAATCTTTATGTACTTGAATGTCCAAATCAATTTAAAACAAATATTCAAATACGAATAATTGATTTAAATTTTCAAAACAAAATTTGTTTTCATTTTAAAAATACACACTTCACACTCGTTCTAGTATCCTACTGATCCCATCTTTAAGGAGTCATTCCCATTGGATATTACTAATCCAATCTCTGATGAATTCTTTCGTATGGTTCAAATGTGTCTTGTTCTCCGAGCTCTATAAACTAAAGCTGTAACAACCCGAATTTTAATAACATGTTAAAACCATAAATCAAGGCAGAATTAATTTTTAAAATAAGAATCAAGGGAAACGGGTTGCGTCATTGCATTCGTCTCGAAATTCTGCTTGAAAACGAGTTTGATTTTTCGAAAATCGGAGTCCGTATGAGGGAGATATGACCCTCCGAAGTTTCAGAAATTTTCAGAATCGAAAACAGCTCGAAAATTCAAATTCAAATTCGAATTCAAAACCCAGAACAGACTGGGCCGGAAATTTCCCACCTAGGGAATAGGTTGACCTTGGGGTTAACCATAGTGTCGACCTCCAAGGGACCAGGTGGACCATAGTGTCGACCAGGGGGTCGACCTGCCTACCGAACCCATTTTCTGAACCTGATGCATTCTGATGTACTTGACCTCATTTTCTGTCTAGATTCATCTGCCTAATCCTATTTAAACAGCCTTCTAGCCTCATTCATTACACCATTCTTCTCTAACCTTATGCTGCACAAACTCATGATGATCATGGCTTCTTCTTCTTCCTCTAAATTAAATTAAGATAAATCAAAATTAAAACGTGAAGATTATTTCTTGAAGACTACGGCTAGGAATTGCATATTGGGGATTTGTTTCTACAATCAAAGCAAGATTCAACTATACAGCAATCCAATGACAAATTTCTAGACTTGACTTTTGCATCTAAATTTCTTAGACCACGATCTGTAAGTTCAAGTTACTTTTAGATAAAAACTATAAACTTAATATGGACATGTTATAAATTGGAATTTGATTTATGTATGATTCATATCTATTCTTGTTCATCTTGGATCTTGACTTTTGGGAATATGACTACGAAATCAGTTTGGACCTATTCATGTTGTAAATCAGACTCTCTCATGTCCAAAACATTATTATGCCTATGACTGTGAACATAAGACTATGCCTATGCCTATGACTGTGAACATAAGACTATGCCTATGACTGTGAATATAAGACTATGCCTATGACTGTGAACATAAGACTATGCCTATGCCTATGACTGTGAACATAAGACTATTGCCTATGACTATGACAAGGATAATTGTGGCTAATCACCTATGATTCATGACCATGAGGTTATTGCCTAGGATTATGACTATGAGATTAGATCTAAGCTTGATTTTCTATTTAGACCTATTTTATTTATTTGTCCTTGGATCTTGATTTTAGGGATTTTTCTATTTAAGTTAGATCTATCCATGTTCTTGAACCTAGATTATTATTCAAACCTTTTCATGTTCATAATGTTATCAGATCTATATGCCTGCGATGTTTTACTCAATTTATTCAGTTATGTTATGCCTTGGAAATAAATTGATAATAGAACAATGTTTATTATGTTATATGTGAAATTGAATGATATTCTATTTTATTATCATGTTGAATTGGGAATGAATGAATAAGTCTATTCATATGTATATTGGAGTATAACCTGTTATGACAAGTTGTGTAGTTTATCATGTTATGCAAGTTTTAGGTTGTAAAATCATATCACATATGTAACCACATGTTAGATCTACATGTTTATGTGTATATGTTAAACCTATGTCATATTTCAAGATCACACTTATTCATATGCTCGTGATTGATTTGCATGTTCACATATATGTAAGTTGATTTAGTCTAAGTTGCAAATTCACATATATGTATGTTGATTTAGTCTACGTTGCCAGATCGCACCTATGATATTCATGTTGATTATTTTACAAGTACACACCTATGGTGTTCATATTGACTATGCCGAGAATGCCAAGTTTACACCTATGTCATGTTTATGTTAATGAATTTCTTTATGCAAATTTTGTGTACGTTAAATTAGGCTAAGTTTTGAGCCTAATAGTATATGTCAAAAATCATGCGGACGGAAAATTAGGCTAAGATTGTTAGCCTAATATTTAGACGGGGTAACGTTGTGAAAAATTGGTAATTATAGGAAACTTGGCACGAAACTTTCCCTGAAAACTTGACACGAACTTGACATGAATCTTGAACATGGACATGACACTAGAATGAACTTGAAAATGGCCAACTCGAGGTTGGGTTGAGTTTGCAGTGTAATTTTGCCCGGAACCGCCCGACAAATCCAGTTACTGTAAACAATAGGATCCAATGTGGGTAGCTGGTCATATCGCACTTGAAAACCCGAGTTCAGACTGAGTTGTGGTGTAATTCTTCCCAGAACCGCCCGACATATCCAGTGACCACAACAACAGGTCTGATGTGAGAGGTTGGGGTGCATTAATGAATTAATGCCACATGATAGGGTTAGGTCATGAACATGAAAGAAAATACTTAACCAACTTGATACATGATTCGTAGGCGGGTTAAGTCACGAACTTGAATGATAACACTTAACCTATTGAATGAAAACCCTAGTTACGCGGTCCATTTCAACAGTAACCCACTAGAGGTATCATGGTACCCTAGAACTTGGCAGGGTGGGGCACGATTACTGGGCTGATTGTAAGCAACCAGAACGACGGCTGTGTTGGTGCGCCAGTGTAGGTTCAGGAGGGCTATGGTCGTGCATGTGGTCCGGAGTTGAAAAAGAAGGCATTAGGCATCTGTAGGTTTATCTGTGCATGCTTGATTAGTGCCAGTGGTTGGCACCCTAGGGCTTGATACACCCTATGGTGGACCTAACACAGGTGACTACATTCGTGATAGGGCAGTATGACATAGACACATGGCGAGCTAGAACTTGTATGGAGCCAATCGATTAGTGGATCGTTCCGTTGGACCTAGTAATGGGTCATTTCATGATATTGGGCCAAAGGATCATTTCATGATTAATATAAGACATGGGTTTTGGATTCTAGTACAGTTGATGCAGCGAACCTTGAATATGTGATGCTATACTTTATTTATACCTGATTTATCATGTTATCTTAGTCTATCTTGCCCATCTTGTCATCATCCTTATGTTTACTTTCAGTTTATACATGTCATGTTACCTTTACCTATTTTTATGCTGAAAGTCACTAGGACTTACCAGTCATTATGACTGACCCATTTTCTTTCGCCTCTTTTCCTTCCGTTTCCCTTCCCAGGTTCTCAGGGAGGAAACTCTAGCACTTAGCTTGGATTTCGCTTGCTTTCGGTTCAGCTCATGTATGGTTTGATCTTGAGTTATGCTATGGCTGCATTTCTGCTACCTTTGGGGAATTAAGCTACTTTTGATGTTTTAAGTTTATGCTTCTTTATTTATGCAAGAAAGAATTTGTTGTAATAATGACCTTGGCTATTTGATGTAAAAGGTTTTGACTCTTTTTGAAAGTAATGAAATTTATCTTTTGATTCTTCCGCTGTTTTATCTATGTTCTGTCTTGTAATATTTCTGTGTTTGTTTACCTCGATAACGCTCCTCCAAAACTGGTGCATTCCCTTTGTGAGTGACCCTAGCGGAGGTGGGGTGTTACATTTGGTATCAGAGCGGAAGGTTACCAGACTGGGCAAAAGTTCTTAGAAAACCTTCTAAAACTATTTTCAAAACCGTTTACAAAAAGCATTTTTCAAGAAAAAGTCTTGTTTTATTTAAAGGCTATTCCCCAAAATCCATTAGCACTATCCTTTGTTTCCTCGTTTTGAATCTCTTCTTTTTCATTTTAGCATGTCTGGGAATCTTAACTTTCCAGAGGGCGTGCCAATACCTGGCTGGTTCAGGAGGTACTTAGAGGCTAGGGCCACCGATGCAGGCCCAACAGATATTCCTCCTCCAGGTGCAGCGATTCCTCCTCCTCCTCGTGCAATTGTTTCTTAAAGATCTATAAAGATTTTAAGGCCATGGGTGGAAAGGATTTCAAGGGAACTGAATCATTCGTAGAAGCGAGGAACTGGCTCAAAGAAACTAAGGATCTGTTCGTTATCTTCGAGGTGGACGATAGGCAGAAGGTACAATTGGCGGTATGGTTGCTCAAAGACGAAGCTTCCTATTGGTGGGAAGTCACTAACGCTGAGAGGCCGGTTGAAACATGGATGGATTTCAGAACAAGGTTTGAGATGAAATTCCTCTCGCAAGCTGAACGAAGTCTACAGCTGGAAAAGTTCTTATCTCTTAAGCAAGGAAGTATGGCGGTCAAGGAGTACGTCAATCAATTCAATCATCTGGCTCGGTTTGGACTAGACTTAGTAAATACCCCTCATAAGAAAGCTCTCCGTTTTGTCAAAGGATTGAATGAGCCACTTCACAGCTTGGCCATGACCCACGTACCTATGGGGGCTACTTACGAAAAGCTAGTAGACATGGCGCTCTTAAATGAAGAAGACAAGAACGACAAGAAGGTGGTCAAGGCAAATGAATCTCAAAACAAGAAGGTAGACTCCGGGAAGGGAGGCAAGAACAACAACAACAACAATGATATCAAGACACGTGAGAAAAGAAAATGCCACTTCTGTGGTATTGAGGGGCATATAGTCCAGGATTGTAGAAAGAAGAAGATGAAGATGGGAGCATGCTTTCAGTGTGGTGATACTGGACATATCAGCAAGAACTGCCCCAAGAAGCAAGGGCAAGCCCCGCAAGCAGGACCTTCTGGGGGTACATCTTTAACTTCTTCTCCTAGATGCTTTGTTTTATCTTGCTTATCTTCTGAATCCTATCTTGAGAACCTTAGGTAGAACCCTTTTTGTATGTAAACATGTGATTGAAACATGTTATGGTTGATGTTTGCAAATGGTCGCAAGTGGTTGCTCGTGGTTGCATAACACGCATTAGGCACTAGATCGGCTCAGACACATTTTCATATTGCATATGCATGAGTGTTTATACTTGTTTATGGATGAAATTGAATGTGTTATCATGTGAATGTTGCATATGGATGAATGTTTGTGCACACATATAGTGTTTATGTGACTAGGACTATTTGCATACATGTTGGATTCATGGCACTAAACATATTTTGCATTAAGAAGATCAATCAGGCCTGATCATTTGCATTAGATAAGGAACATATACACACACTTTCTGCGTATGTTCATATAGCATTAGAAATCGTTTAAGGATAATGGTTGCTTGTGGATGATGGTTAAGTAGATGGTTGATTGGATGATAGAATGCATTCTTCTTAACTTGAAGATTTCGGGGACGAAATCCTTTAAGGAGGGCAGAAAGTAACAACCCGAATTTTAATAACATGTTAAAACCATAAATCAAGGCATAATTAATTTTCAAAATAAGAATCAAGGGAAACGGGTTGCGCCATTGCGTTCATCTCGAAATTCTCTTGAAAACGAGTCCGAGTTTTCAAAATTTAGTCCGTATGAGGGAGATATGACCCTCCGAAGTTTCAGAAATTTTCAAAATCGAAAACAGCTCGAAAATTCGAATTCGAATTCAAATTCAAAACCCAGAACAGGCTGGGCGGGAAATTTCCCGCCCAGGGACCAGGTCGATCTTAGGGTCGACCATAGTGTCGACATCCCAGGGACCAGGTCAACCATAGTGTCGACCTGGGGGTCGACCTGCCTCCCGAACCCATTTTCTGAACCTGATGCATTCTGATGTACCTGATCTCGTTTTCTGTCCAGATTTATCTGCCTAATCCTATTTAAACAGCCTCCTAGCCTCATTCTCTTTACATCATTCTTCTCTAACCTTATGTTGCACAAACTCTTGATGATCATGGCTTCTTCTTCTTCCTCTAAATTAAATTAAGATAAATTAAATTAAAACGCGAAGATTATTTCTTGAAGATTACGGCTAGGAATTGCATATTGGGGATTTGTTTCTACAATCAAAGCAAGATTCAACGATTCAGCAATTCAATGACAAATTTCTAGACTTGACTTCTGCATCTAAATTTCTTAGACCACGATCTGTAAGTTCAAGTTACTTTTAGATAAAAAAATATAAACTTAATATGGACATGTTACAAATTGGAATTTGATTTATGTATGATTCATATCTATTCTTGTTCATCTTGGATCTTGACTTTTGGGAATATAACTATGAAATCAGTTTGGACTTATTCATGTTGTAAATCAGACTCTCTCATGTCCATAACATCATTATGCCTACGACTGTGAACATAAGACTATGTCTATGCCTATGACTGTGAACATAAGACTATGCCTATGCCTATGACTGTGAACATAAGACTATGCCTATGCCTATAACCGTGAACATAAGACTATTGCCTATGACTGTGAATATAAGAGTATGCCTATGCCTATGCCTATGACTGTGAACATAAGACTATGCCTATGCCTATGACTGTGAACATAAGACTATTGCCTATGACTATGACAAGGATAATTGTGGCTAATCACCTATGATTCATGACTATGAGGTTATTGCCTAGGATTATGACTATGAAATTAGATCTAAGCTTGATTTTCTATTTAGACCTATTTTATTTATTTGTCCTTGGATCTTGATTTTAGGGATTTTTCTATTTAAGTTAGATCTATCCATGTTCTTGAACCTAGATTATTATTCAAACCTTTTCATGTTCATAATGTTATCATATCTATATGCCAGCGATGTTTTACTCAATTTATTCAGTTATGTTATGCCTTGGAAATAAATTGATAATAGAACAATGTTTATTATGTTATATATGAAATTGAATGATATTCTATTTTATTATCATGTTGAATTGGGAATGAATGAATAAGTCTATTCATATGTATATTGGAGTATAACCTGTTATGACAAGTTGTGTAGTTTATCATGTTATGCAAGTTTTAGTTTGTAAAATCATATCACATATGTAACCACATGTTAGATCTACATGTTTATGTGTATATGTTAAACCTATGTCATATTTCAAGATCACACTTATTCATATGCTCGTGATTGATTTGCAAGTTCACATATATGTAAGTTGATTTAGTCTAAGTTGCAAATTCACATGTATGTATGTTGATTTAGTCTACATTGCAAGATCGCACCTATGATATTCATGTTAATTATTTTGCAAGTACACACCTATGGTGTTCATATTGACTATGCCGAGAATGCGAAGTTTACACCTATGTCATGTTTATGTTAATGAATTTCTTTATGCAAATTTTGTGTATGTTAAATTAGGCTAATTTTTTAGCCTAATGGTATATGTCAAAAATCATGCGGACGAAAAATTAGGCTAAGATTGTTAGCCTAATATTTAGACGGGGTAACGTTGGGAAAAATTGGTAATTATAGGAAACTTGGCACGAAACTTTCCCTGAAAACTTGACACGAACTTGACATGAATCTTGAACATGGACATGACACTAGAATGAACTTGAAAATGGCCAACTCGAGGTTGGGTTGAGTTTGCAGTGTAATTCAACCCGGAACCGCCCGGCAAATCCAGTTACTGCAAACAATAGGATCCAATGTGGGTAGTTGGTCATATCGCACTTGAAAACCCGAGGTCAGACCGAGTTGTGGTGTAATTCTGCCCGGAACCGCCTAGCATATCCAGTGACCACAACAACAGGTCTGATGTGAGAGGTTGGGGTGCATTAATGAATTAATGCCACATGATAGGGTTAAGTCATGAACATGAAAGACAACACTTAACCAACTTGATACATGATTCGTAGGCGGGTTAAGTCGCGAACTTGAATGACAACACTTAACCTGTTGAACGAAAACCCTAGTTACGCGGTCCATTTCAGCAGTAACCCACTAGAGGTATCATGGTACGCTGGAACTAGGCAGGGTGGGGCATGATTACTGGGCTGATTATTAGCGACCAGAACGACGGCTGTGTTGGTGCGCCAGTGTAGGTTCAGGCGGGCTATGGTCGTGCACGTGGTCCGAGGTTGAAAAAGCAAGCAATGGGCATCAGTAGGTTTATCTGTGCATGCTTGATTAGTGTCGGTGGTTGGCACCCTAGGGCTTGATACACCCTATGGTGGACCTAGCATAGGTGACTACATTCATGATAGGGCCGTATGACACTGACACATGACGAGCTAGAACTTGTAGGGAACCGATCGATTAGTGGATCGTTCTGTTGGACCTAGTAATGGGTCATTTCATGATATTGGGCCAAAGGATCATTTCATGATTAATATAAGACATGGGTTTGGGATTCTAGTACAATTGATGCAGCGAACCTTGAATATGCGATGATATACTTGATTTATACCTGATTTATCATGTTATCTTAGTCTATCTTGCCCATCTTGTCATCATCCTTATGTTTACTTTCAGTTTATACATATCATGTTACCTTTACCTGTTTTTATGTTGAAAGTCACTAGGAGTTACCAGTCTTTATGACTGACCTGTTTTCTTTCGCCTCTTTTCCTTCCGTTTCCCCTCAGGTTCTCAGGGAGGAAACTCTAGCACTTAGCTTGGATTTCGCTTGCTTTCGGTTCAGCTCATGTATGGTTTGATCTTGAGCTATGCTATGGCTGCATTTCTGCTACCTTTGGGGAATTAAGCTATTTTTGATGTTTTAAGTTTATGCTTCTTTATTTATGCAAGACAGAATTTGTTGTAATAATGACCTTGGCTATTTGATGTAAAAGGTTTTGACTCTTTTTGAAAGTAATGAAATTTATCTTTTGATTCTTCCGCTGTTTTATCTATGTTCTGTCTTGTAATATTTCTGTGTCTATTTACCTCGATAACGCTCCTCCAAAACTAGTGCATTCCCTTTGTGAGTGACCCTAGCGGAGGTGGGGTGTTACAAAAGCTCTGATACCAAATGTAAGAATCGTTAATTTCGCTCTATCCGAATCGATCGCTAAACCGACCAAGACCGTTCGAAACCCCTGTATGTTTTGAGAACACGACAAATCAGAACGCAAACAGAAGAACATTTCATTGTTTATTACAACAATTCCATCAGAATATAAGAATATACAGAGTATGAATAAATATTATACACCAGAAAAATATAAGAGATTCAAATTACATTTAAATACATAGTAGCGGAAAAATTATACAACATACAACTGAAAGAAATACACGGATACAGAGCTTTCCGAGTATCGTTCCAGCTGTAAACCAGGATCCCGTGAATAAAATCTACAAAACCAAAACTACTAGCTGCCCGTGTAGAAAATAGGGGCACCCAGAGTTTTGGTTAAAACAATAAACTCCAGGTCAGTCATGTGACTGGTGTTAGAACTAAAACAGTTATTTAAAACTTTACTTTAAATCAGATATATCAAGGGACCACGTCGTATAACACGGAACGGGTTTCCTCCTAAGAATACCAGTGCATATAACAAAACAACGCAATGTTTTTTGGAAAAATGAAGCTATTATAAGACCCAGGTCCCATCACACAATGCAACACAAGCCGGAGGATAGGGTTTTCCCTTATAATAGCTAAACATGCTTGATACGTTAAAAACAAATCATTTGATACTATTATAAGTGCATAGTGTATAAAACAACTTCAAATATAAATGTATCAATCCTAGACGGCATGGGTACCATATATCATGTCGCCAATACTAGGCTCTACAATCAAAACCGCAAATGTCGTATTTGGAAGTTAGATTTCCATCTGTGAACCGAGGCAAGGGATTGTCCTCACCGAATTCAAGACTCTCTAGCCCGAGCCTCAGGAACAACCGCAACTTCCCCATGGATCGTCAGGGTCGGTCCACCGATGTGGATTATTATGCCAGAACACTGCGTTTCCCCACCCTTTGGGGCGTAAATGAGCCAAATGACTCCATCGGCTCCACATAGTCACCGATATATCCGGGGCGCCTCGCAATCCAACAACCACACAGGTGAAAATAATATAAATGTCAGGACTGGTAGGTCACTGACACCACACTAGCTAGAAGGAAACGCATGCCCTCCCTGAGGTCCTCTCCCGTTTCTGGTTAACAATCGGGGTGTGAGGCTCACGAATTAACGTTACACAAAGCTGTGCCACACAGGCCGTGCTTTGATCATCAACCAAAAGACTCTGCTTTTGAACAAAAGCCTTAATCATTTGCCACTTAGGCATGCCACACAGGCAATTCACTCTATGCGATTGATATCCATCAATATACAACCCCTGAGCTCGTACGTCTCAGAGAAGGGCGTTAAGAAAGAGAATAAATTCTCCGTCGCCAAACAGTATATAATCAATATAAATCAATCACACAGAATAAAATCCAATGTCAGACACACAGTCCATTTACAAGTTCGTTCTGGGTGTAAACGAAACCGGAGGCACCTTGTACCTCGCATATCCATCGATCTCCAAGTACGTCTGGACGATCAGCAACTGATTCCCTCCTCTTGGGTGTACAGCCCAATCAAGATCATCAGTAAACGCCCAAATGATGTGAAGACCTCCGGTCTTCGACCACCGTCTTCATCCTCGACACATCGTCGACTCAGTTATATAGAATGGGATAAACCCGGTCTTTCTGAATAACCCACGTATATAATAATCAAGTGTTACACAAACACAACATACGCCTCATTCCAATTCAGAATATTCTTTTATTCAAATATTCTTATACTTTGGGAAAGGTTCCCATTAATTTTATCAAAGATAAATTCTTTAAATTTATTCTTTAATCTTCTTTTGAATATCAATTTAAACCAAATTATGGTTTATCCAAACTAGTCGGGGTGAACGAACCTTACCGAAGTAATCATTTGTTTTAAATTCCTAATCCCAACCTATTCATCCCATGAAGTAAAACTGATCATACTTCATATCTAACACCAAGGTGTTATTGGTAAATTCAATTACCATTTCACGTTCAAATCTAATTAAAGATTTAACTATCACCTCGAGCAAAACTAGTGATACTCCATTCTCGATCATTTCAATCTAATTAAAGATTCATTAAAACTCCACTTGGTTTTAATCTTCCCAAAAATCAATTCTAATGATTGTTTAATTTGGGAAATCATATCCTGTCTTTAACTAGGTTAAAGAACCAATGCCATTTAAAACACCGTTCACGACAAACCCTAAATCACATTCCAATTCGATTCCAATTAAATGTCATTTAATTGTTATACTTCATTAAATCCAAATAAAAAGATTTAATCTTTTTCTCAACTGGATTTAAGAACAATGTTAATGAAAACACCATTCACGACTAACCCAAATCCCATTTGATATTAAATACAAGGCTCTGAATAGAAAATATATCGGCTTATATTCAATATCAAATTCTACGACCAATATATATCGTATTGGAAACAACGATATAAATATATCTTTCAAATTCCCATAACAATATCTGTATAATCATGAAATCCAACATCGAAATATTCCAAAGACAATTTCGATTCAAATCCATTCCAATTCAATTATTGGAAATTCTGGTTATTTTCAAAACCATTTCAAATCAATTTATTTATTTTAAAAATAAATGGAATTATAATTCTAGTTCAAAACTAGTTCATTTCGATAAAATCTATTTTTATCCTTTCAAATATGGAGTTTTTCATCCCAATTCTTTCCAAATCATTTCTTATGATTTTACACAAATTATTACTATTTTTAATAATTTTATCAAGGCCCGTACATTCGATTTCCATCAACGGCCATCGAACTGCACTTACAACGACCTTTTTGAAATTTGATTTGGACATAATTCCAAATCCAACCATTAGATTTCAAATCTCTAATATTCATTAGAAATCTCTTTTCGATATGAACCCAACGGTTCTGGTTTTAGGAGAATCCGACGGTCGGATCTCCCGTAATGTCCATTCGAAGTCAATGGTCAAAATTCGCAAACTGCCGCTGTGTGGCGCGTTCTATTCAGGCCATTATATTGATATATATAATATATATTATATATATTTCGTCGATTTCCTTTTAAAACATATTTTATAAATCATTTTAAATTCGTTTTCAAAACGATTTCAACTACATATTCAATTTCGAATCAAAATTGAATATTCCATATCATCGATATATAAATGATAGTATTTTCAAAATATTATATTTTGAAATCACTTCCTTTTCGATATTGATTATAAAAACGAATATAATCGATATAAATATCGTTCACGTCAAAATGGCGCATATCTAATCAACTCGGCTTTATATATTTCAATAACTTCGTTATTCTATTCAACAAATGAATATTTTCTTCAATACATGAATATAAATTTTTATTCAACACATGAATATATATTTTATTCAACACATGAATTTATATTTTTATTCAACACATGAATTTATATTTTTATTCAACACATGAATTTATATTTTTATTCAACATATGAATATTTATTTTTATTCAACACATGAATATATATTTTTATTTAACACATAATTTTTTTTATTCAACACATGAATATATATTTTTATTCAACACATGAATATATATTTTTATTCAACACATGAATATATATTTTTATTCAACACATGAATATATTTTATTCTATTCATCACATGAATTTTTATTCTATTCAACACATGAATTTTTATTCTATAATATTCCTTATTTTCCAAATTGGAATGAGGCCCAATCAATTACCATATAATGTTAATTATATGGATTCCCTATAACACATGTATATAATAGCAACGATAAATCATCAACCATCATCCAGAGTGCACCACACAACTACATAAGCATTAAATATAAATATTTAATGCTTATAATAGCATGTCAATCAATCGATCGACATACAGCTAATTATTGGGACTGGTGTATGGATAATTTCATCCTAACACCCGTGTGGGGTTTCCAAACAATCAAACACATGTTTTATTTGTGTAGTTGGGCGATGTGTAAAATTTATCGTCCCTATCCATATCAGTCAAATGTGTGTACATAAACAAATCGTCCGATTTGTTTATAACTATTTATTTTATATACATGTTAAATTTTTTATTTTTGTACATAAAATAATTTATTTCATTCCACTACACACAATCATTTTTCACAACACATCAATCAAACAAACAAGCCATCCATGGTCTGTGGACGACGGGTGTCGGGTGCTGCTAAGCACCGTCTGCATCCTAGTAAATATTTCAACTAGAAATTAAAATAAAAGCGAGGAGTTCTCACCGAGGGTTCCACTCCTCCATTCTTTATTTCTGAACGGTTTGAATTTTACTCCTTTCTCGCTCGTGGTGTCCTTCACCGTGTTTTCCCACGAAATCTGTTCAACACTGTTTATGTTAAAAATCCTATTTTTAACTCATTTTTATATCGCTTTTCCATATATAAAAATCATATTTTTATTCTTTCTATAATTTAAAAATCATATTTTTATTCTTTCTATAATATAAAAATCATATTTTTATTCTTTCTATAATATAAAAATCATATTTTTATACCGTTCATTTCATAACGAAGAATATATTTTTATAAACTGAATAACTATGTTTTTTTATAAACTGAAAACTCAGATTTTTATAAACTAAAAATTATATTTTTATAAGATAATTACTTTAAATAAATATAAATAAATATAAATAAACAAATAAGGAAGCTAGCTGTTAATTGAAGTCTGCTGTGCCGAACTGGAGCGGATGGTCGAAGGAGGCATGGGGGTGCGTCGGAGTCCGACGAGGCAGGGTGAAATCGCGGCGGTCGGTCTCAGGCGGTGGTGGGCTGGGCTCGCAGTTTAGGGGTAGGACGTAGGGCTTCAGGGGCGGGGAAGGAGCAGGCGGGGGATGGTCGATGGGGGAGGAGGCACGACTTCAGGGAGGAGTGACGGTCCATCGTCGGCGTCAGCAAGGGGAGGAAGGGGCGTCGCGATTTGAAACTGGGAGGGGGGCGGTTTTCTCACGGGTTGACCACGAAATAATGAAATGAGGGTTTGACCGATTTGAATTTGACCTAGGTTTATATATTTATATTTTAATTTATTTAATCTCGAAAATACCCTTGTGCTGATATGAACTCGAAATCAAGCCTAACGACTATCGCCCCTAGCCAAATACCCTCATTCTGAACACAATGGGATATTTTTCGTAACCCCACTTGGCTGTTACGATAAGTTTTCACTTAAATTAAAATATAAATCAATATTTATTTAATTTAAGCGTACATTTTAATTTACCAGGGCCATATACTGACTCTAAAAATTCTACAAAAATTATTTCTAGCTTCGTATTGACGATACGGTTCTATCAAAACTAATTTCGTCAAATTCTAAGACTGTTTGAAAAATGGTCATTTTCTGGTCGATCCAAATTGACAAAAACTGACAAAACACGTTTTCTTTTGCCACGCTCACATATTGATTCAAAATATTAAGAATTTTTGAATCTAGCAATAATTTGACATTCCGGATTCAAAAAAAGTGGTTTCGTCGAAAACCGAGGTCGTTTGCAAAATTTCCATTTTTAAGGGCCAAAATTCCATAGCGACTATTCTGAATTTTCAACTGGACGTATCTTTTGAGTCCCGCTATAAAATTTTGATTTTTCGGATTCGTTGGAAAGATATTCTCAAATAGATTCAAATATTTTTGGTTTTACTAAAATCCAGTTTATTTTGAATCCTGTACATTCATTTGAAATTTGAAATCGAAATTTCAAACTACCGCGCCATTTTCAATTCCTTTTATAATTATAAATAATTATTTACATTCCAACGACGATTCGAATAAATATATACGTTCTAATTCTATTCAAAATAAATTTCTCGTCGTTATTATTTAAAATAATTCATTTTAAATATTCAAAATTCATCAAAATTGCCAAAATAAATTTTTTAAATTGGCTCTGATTTTCGGGTTATTACAAGGTGAGTTGGTGAAGTCGTATGAGAATGGTAGCAGGAGGGGCATGGTCCGAACGAAGTTTAGTGGAAACTGGTGATTTTGTGGTCACGACATTTTGTGTATTTGGAGTGGAGAGAAGCTCGCTAACGCGATGAGGAGGAGGGTCTCGGATGTATCAAGATGATGATGGAGAGAAGGGGATGCCAGAGAGGATAGGGATGTTAATATCGATTTTGAAAATTATGGAGGAACGAGAGAGGAAGAAGGGAAGGTCATGCTGTAATGGTGATACGTAAGTGGAGGAGGAGCTTTTATTAAGCTTTGAATGGGGTAGAAACTGTCTGGCGTGGGTATTAGGGTGATTATCGGGCCTAATTGGGCTTTTTAAAAGGTAATACGTGGCTTATTTTGATGGATTGCAACAAGTATAACAGGTTAATATCACCAATGTTAATATGTCAGGTTTAACTGTTATTAAACACCAGTAAATGACTCCTTGGCCACTCTTATAAAATATCTATCATATATCGGGTACAATTTGTTCCATCAACGAACCCTTATATAATAACGTGTACCATAATGGGTTGTATGTGTGTTCTTCTAAGTTTGTGTACACGTTTAGAATTCATGAATCATATTATTAATTATATATATAATAATTTAGAATGATAACCACTATCAAGTATATAAACATAAGTACATTGAAATAGGTAATTAGAAAATTTTAGGTTAATAATTATTTTTAGCTAGTAATTGTTATAAAATGCGTAACGTCTTCGTACCTATGCAGAATCCCACAAGACCGGAAACGTTGGAATCATATCGGAGAGCACCTCATGATGAAGCTGGTTTGGTCAGAGTCGGTGACAGCTGGAATTTTCATTCAAATTAAATGTCTGTTTAATTTGATTAAAACAAATCGTTCTAATGACGAATGGAGATCAAGGTGAGTTAAACTCACTTAGTTCTCCCCACTTATATTTTCTATAAGTCGGGTTTTATAATTGTGTGATATGGTTGCTAATGATTGATTGTTTGTTAAATATATATATATATATATATTCACTTGTTGATTTAACCAATGAGATTAATCGGTGTTTAATTTCAATAAGAAACCAAATTTTTTTCAAATGATTTGAAACCAATTGAGGTAACTTACCCCATTGGTGATCACGTTTATATTATAAACATGTTTAATTTGGTTGTTTGAATTGTTTGTTAAATAAATTGGTTATTGTTAAATAGTCGTTACTTACTGTTATTAGTTCAAATTTAATTTAAATAGTTGTATCTGAGTTAAACGTATTTGGATGCAGGGAGAAACATGTTGGAGGAATCAAACTGGATTCCTCAAATTTATTATCTGTTTTCAAATTACAATTACATGAACCGTTTAACTAGTTTGACTGGATAATCGATGTGATCATTGATTTTTGAATTTAAATTCAACCATTGTTTGTTATTAACCAATTGGCAGTATTTGTTGAGTAAGTGAAGATAGATGGCCTAAAAATAAATCGTTTTATGAATATTGTTTTACCACTAGGTGGAACAATAGAAATGAAGTTATAAAATTTATTTTATAACAGAAGATAGTTTTGAATCTATTATTTTGAATTAAAAGTTTATAAAAAAGGGAATTAATAAGTATTACTTAGTATTTAATTTTATAAGAGATTATCAAATGGTTTTATAAAGTAACTTCATATATTAATGAGGTTTAAAAGCCGACAAGCAGAAATTAACCTAAGAGTTGAGACTGAGATTAGTTGTTTATAAGAAACAATTGAATTGGGATCATATTGAATATGTTTATTATTTATTTAATAATAATCAATGTAAATGAGGCTAATTAAATTAATTATATTATTAATTAATTTAAATAGAAGGACCAATTGAATGACTTAATGTGTTAGATATGTTAAGCCGAATGAATCAAATGCTTGAATGGAAATTGATTATTAATTAAATGGAAATTGTAAACAATGAGGTATGTCATTTTTTTAATATTGAAGTTCTATTATTTATTTAGTAATAACCAAAATGATGATCATGGAAATAAAATGGAAGTTTATAATGTCTTAAAATCCTATTATTAGTTAAACGTGTTTTAAGCAAATTTATATTAATATATATGCTTGTTTTAAATTGAATTCTATTTAAAATTCTATTTAATTGTATTCCGCAAAATACAAGATTTGACGAAGATATTTAAAACCCAAGTTATTTGAAAGTATCGGCGACGATCGCAAATATGGAAACGAGTAAATAAAATTGTAAACTTTGAAATGAGTTATGATATAAATGAAAAGTTAGAAGTGTAAAGATATAAATGGAAATCGAAGCACAAAACCAAATTTAATTAAAACAATTTGGCGAGATCCAGTATAAGGACTTGATCCTAAACCATGTATTTTAAATAATAGATGGGCTTTTAATAAGATATACCCAGAATAAGTTTGAAGTAAGTTTTAAAATGAAGTTTTTCATATAAATATTAGATCTATATTTGAATCAAAGCTTATGTAGGATAAGGAATGTGATACAGTTTCTATAGAAATTAGAATCTGTTGTATGTTGGTTCAGTGGAGTAACCTTCGAGGTATCAATCTGATGTTGGTTTCGGCCTTCGGGATTGATATTTAGATAATTATTCACTTACTAATTTACAACGAGGAACTAATAGAGAAAACCTAAGATGATAATTGAATATTCTTATATTATATAAGAAAAGGGAAACATTTTCCAAGTATTAAAGATATTGAAGTTTTAAATTAACTATTCGTATATTATTTAAAAGGCCAAGTGATGCCGAATACTGAACCAGTACCTTTATTTTATTTTTATGGATGAATGTTTGTTTATTTGATAGTTAAATAACCGACTATCAAAATTGGCCAATTATCGATTGTTGGTACGAAAAGATCGGGATCAAATTTATATTCGAAAACCATTCCAACCAGTAAATACGAAATCTTGGAAGAGATCAGATGATGTTCGAGATGGAGCATTTGAAGACCATAGATCTTCCTAAAATGGAAGTATTGCTTATAATCTCTGGTTAGATCCTAGAAATAAACTGTGATTCTGTCGTGATTGGAGTCTATAGGTTGCAAGGATTACTCGCTATTAATCTATAGGCTGATTCCTAGGATGTGGTAGGAGGGTGCCTTCGGTTGTCCAGTCCTAGGACAACGTGTATGGTCAGTTCTGACGATGTGGCATTCAAAGTGGCTAGATGTTCAAAAAGAAAATTTTAACCTCAAGCCTCACAACCGGGAAATGACAACAATCGGGCAGGCAACATGGCTATGTGGGTTGCATCCATTAGGGTGTATTGTCACCATCTTGAGAATATTCATATTTGTTACTTCTTTTCATTTCCGTATCTCCCGGGAATGGTTATGTTGCTAGCAACCGTATGGTGACAATATATTCGATACACTCAAGAGAAATGAGTGGTGGGTCATGTGTGGGCCGGGTTGCAAGACATTCTTTTTTGAACCCAGTGTATTCCTCTTTAGTGATACACTATCGGTAGGTGGTTCCATACCTTTTCATAGTCGAAATCCAATCTCCAATAAGCGCTCGCGGTTTTGATCTTATACTATATATGTGGAGAGTGAGATGCAAGCTTTCTGCTAGATTCTATTTATTTGTATTTAGACACTATTATAACATCAGAATATATAGTGATTTAAAAAAATATTTTGGGTTATCGCAAGGTAAAAACCGTCCGTATTTATGTTTTGATTTGGTCTTAGATTATCTTTTTCTCTCGAAATTTTTTTGAACTTTAAAATCAAGTTGGATGATTCCCCTTAAACTTTGCGAGTTTTTCTCACTCTGGTTCACCGGACTGACCTGGTGTTTGTAATGCTCAGGTTAGATCGGGTTGTACAGGTTCAGGTTCTTGGACACTACGAAGTTCAAAAGACGTGTTGGAGGAGTTCGGATGGACTATTATTTATTCTGCTGTGTTGTATACGAGGACAAATTATTATAACTGTTCAGATGTGTTGACTGTAAGTTGTACTCTAATTGTAAGTTTTATTTCAAGCTTTCAATAAAGATTTATTTCTATATTATATTTTATTCCGCCGCGATGTGAGACTCTGATTTTGATATGTTTCTTCTTCTTGTTTCTTATATATTAATATTTCTTTCTTATCTCATCCTCTATTTCTTTCTATTAACGTTACGGTATTTTAGATGCTTGAATATTCGACGTGGTGTTTTTGTGTCGATTTTTGGGGTCGAAAATCTCTGGTCATTACCGTGGTATTAGAGCATAATGTTTAGTAATAACCTTGGCTTTGTGGCGTAACTTGATAGGGATGGGGTTAGTAATACCGAAACACCCCACATCCGTTAAGGTCACTCACAAAGGGAATGCCTTAACTTCGGTGAAGCATTAGAGGTAAAAGATACAGATAATTTACAAGACAGTCATATAAACAACCGAAAAAAAACTAAATTTATTTCATAAGTACGTGGTTCAGTTAAAAACATTACGACAACTGTCTCAAAGAAACTTCCGAATTATTACAACAAAATCTCTGTCATGAATTAAAAACATAAAGAAGCATTAAAACAACAATAAGGCAACATAAATCCCCAATAAGAGAGTATCCAAAGCCATAGCCTAAGGAAAAAGATTCCAAGCAATAAATCTACTCTCTTTAAGATGGAAATGATCCGATCTAAGCTGAAGGGTTCCCTCCCTGCGGACCTGGGGGGGAAGCGGAAGAAAAGAAGACAAAAGAAAATGGGTCAGACATGAGTCTGGTAAGCCCAGTGACTATTTAGTATGTAAACAAGAAAAAGGGTTATGACATGAATAAACTATATCTAGGACAACACCCTAGAAATAAGATAATAAGGCTGAATATGCTATCGCACTCATTTCACTTCTCCGCACCACCTAACTAGTGTCCCAACTAGTGATCTATATAAAATGATCATATTGTAATGTGATCCCAATCCCTGCAATTTTGGTAGCCTTCAGGTGTACATCTATCGTGAGGATTCCACCTCAATCTGCCTAATTCCCATGAACATTTTAGATGTACCCTTACTACTCTATCGATCGGCTCCTTACTCGTATTAATTTTTCCTTGTGTCTGTGTCAGTCAACCCTCTCTTGCATGTAGATACCCTGTGCTGGTCCCACCATAAGGTGTATCAATCCTTATGATAGCAACCCGACACGATTCAAGATGCACAGTGTATAACTACTGGTACCCAGTGCTTGCTTTTTCCCACTTCGGAGTACGTGCACGCCCATAAACCGTCGGAACCAACACTGACGTACCCCCTGCCGCTGTTTTAACCGCTTATAATCAGTCCAGTAATCGTTCCCTACCCTGCCTAGTTCTGGGTACCATGATACATCTATGTGGGTTACTGCTGAAATGGGTCCCCGTTACTAGGGTTTCCTACTAGTTAAGTTTGTGGGCCTATATTTACTAATATTACCCACTAACCTGATATGTACTTAACCCTCCCACAGATTCAAGCATGTTTATTTAATGGTTAAGTTTGTGGGCCTATATTTACTAATATTACCCACCAAACCGATATGAACTTAACCCTCCTACTGACTCAAGCATGTTTATTTAATGGTTAAGTTTGTGGGCCTATATTTACTAATATTACCCACCCAACTTGATATGTGCTTAACCCTCCCGCACATTATGCCATATTGGTTAAGTGTTGTCCATTCATGTTAACTTAACCCGCCCATTCATCATGTCACGTTGGTTAAGTGTTTCTTATTAACTTAACCCCCCTCACTTATCATGTTGGATTGGTTAAGTGTTTCCTATTAACTTAACCCCGTTCGTCCATCAAGTTGTATTGGTCAAGTGTTTGTTGTTAACTTAACCCCACGTGTTCATCATGTTGTATTGGTTAAGTGTCATCAATAAATTCAAGTTACTTAACCCACCTACTTGTCATGTTACTTTGGTTAAGTGTTGCCTTCTTGTTTTGACATAACCTTACCACAAATCACGTCATATTGGTTAAGTGTTGCCCTCTTGTTTTAACTTAACCTTACCACAAATCAAGTCATATTGGTTAAGTGTTGCCCTCTTGTTTTAACTTAACCTTACCACAAATCAAGTCATGTTGGTTAAGTGTTTCTCATTAACTTAACCCTAGTCATTCATGTTATATGGGTTAAGTGTTCCTATGAACTTAACCCTAGTCATTCATGTTGTTATATTGGTTAAGTGTTTCTCATTGACTTAACCCTAGTCATTCATCTTGTTCATTAGCATTAATTGATTTATTAATGCACCAACCTCTCACTCTAGATATACGTTGTTGCGGTTACTGGATGTGCCGTGCGGTTCCGGGAAGTTTTACACCACAACTCAATCTAACCTCGGGTTTTCCTTAGGCATGATGCACTAACCTCTCACATTAGATAGGTGCTGTTGTGGTTACTGGATGTGTCGGGCGGTTCTGGGCAGTTTTACACCACAACTCAATCTAACCACGGGTTAGTCATGTTCGTCTTTTTCTTAATTTACATATTTATCTTTCAAATTTATATGTAAATTATCCACAATTATTGCCATTCAAGTCATGCCCCATTTACCCTCTAAATCATATTTTCAATTTTTGGTATATAAATTATACCAATTTTATGGCACTAACCATTCATTTATAAATTATGCTAATAAAAATAATAATTTCTAAGGTTTTCCCAACGTTACCCCCGTTATACGTTCGCAAAATTCACATAGAATGTTAGGCTCGTAACTTAGCCTAACTTATATACAAAAGGGGAAAGAAGGGAGAATGTACCATTCATACAACATAAAATAATAAGGATCTAACTAAACATGTGTCATGTAAATGTGGCATAAAATAATGAACTTGTATTTTTGGATCCAACAATGAGTCTTTGAGCATATGAAATTACCCAATTCCAACTAGGCATGTAAATGTAAACTTTTATTTTGGGTCCAATAAACATAAACCTTAAGCATATAAAATTACACAAGTTCAACTAGACATGTGAATGTGAACTTTTAATTTGGATCCAATAAACATGAATCTTAAACATATGGAATTACACAAGTTCAACTAGGCATGTAAATATGAACTTTTATTTTGGACCTAATAAACATGAATCTTAAGCATATGGTTTTACACAAGTTCAACTAGGCATGTGAGTGTGAACTTTTTCTTGGATCCAATTTTCATAGATCTAAATGTAGATCTAAACATAATACATGTCTTGGCCTAACAACTTGCATATAACATAACATGAATAAATCACCAATTTTACATGATTGGATTACATCAACATAATAACCACATAGCCTAACAGCTTGCATGTAACCTAACATGAATAAGTCACCAATTTTACATGATTGGTTTACCTCAACATAATAACCACATAGTCTAACAACTTTCATGTAACATAACATGAATAAGTCACCAATTTTACATGATTGGTTTACATCAACATAATAACCACATAGCCTAACAACTTGCATGTAACATAACATGAATAACTTGATTGGTTTACATCAACATAATAACCACATAGCCTAACAACTTGCATGTAACATAACATGAATAAGTCACCAAACTTTACATAATACATGACTGGTTTAACATCAAAATAATAACCACAATAGTCTCATAAGCATATACGATAGAATCTTTACAGAGTAGGCATGAATCAACATCATCATTATCTTACAAGTAGGAATAACGCTAGTTTTCATTTTATTACAAATCATAACTTTTAATCGTTCACATCTAAATAATAACAGGACTTACAAACAAAAGAAAGTCTTGGTTTCTGGGATCTGTTTTCTGAATTTGAAAAGCAATCCCTTGAAGAAGACTATCAATTCTCTAAGTTAGTTTTGATTCATAGCTTTTAACTCGTTTTCTAATTGAAGAAGAAATGGTGGCTAGGCTAGAATGATCATGGACAACATGGTGGCTCCTTGGAATGAATTTGTATGATTTAGGATTTGAGGATTAGGGTTGCTTTTATAGAAGTTTAATCTTATGTGAGCCGTTAGATCATTCTAGGAGCAATCACAAACGTCCAGACTAGATAGAGTTATCCAGAATTGCCACCTATGCCCTAGTGACTCAGCAACAGGTCAGAAAAGACTCAGCAACAAGTCATAATCATCACAGTTTTGGATCTGGACGAGGGGGTAGGTCGACCCCCTGGTCGACCTGTATAAGGGAGGTCGACCCAATGGTCGACCTGGTCTGGGGTAGGTCGACCCCCAGGTCGACCTACCTTGGTATTTTACTATTTAGTTTTCTGAATTTCTCTTGAGTCTTCCGAAGGCCATAACTCCTTCATACGAAGTCCGATTTACGAAAACTTGGACTCTATTCCAAGCAGAATTCTAAGACGAACGAAATGGCGTAACCCATTTCCCTTAATTCTCACTTTTAAAATTAAGTATTCTTTAATTCGTTCTTTTAATATTCTCAGAAAATACAGGGTGTTACAAATACCCTAGATGGAGTTGAGTGTATATTTATAAGAGCGTATTTGTAAATTTTATATATAAATATTTTAGTATTGTGTTGTTGATCGATTCAAATGTTAAGAAGCTTTTGAATTGACAATGGACACGATATTGTTTTGAAAGGAGGGTAAATGAAATAATTTTGCCTAAATTATATTTTGTATAGAAAGAAATAATTTTGTTGAATTAGTTGGATTTTGGTTTGTTGATTGATTTGAATAAAAATAGGATTTAAATGGTTTAATATAACTAAGATGAATATCACATATAGAATTTGTGAATTAAAATTTTAATATGGGATTAAATATACCAGAACTTAACTAAGATAAGTTAAATAATGGGCTGATTGGATTATATTGATTTTGCATTATTTGCTGAATAGTGGATTGGTTGAATAAAAATTGATCAAGAGTTGAATGAATTGGAAACTGATGAAATAAATTCCAATATAATGAATTTGAACAAAAATCAAATATGAAATGAAAAATAATGATGAGATCATTTATCCGTTATTGTGTTGAAAATGGAGTTAGGAACAGGTTGGAAGTGCTGGTTATTGCTTTGCTTGGTTATCGGAGTATAATGCCCGACAAATAGGTATGCGTTGATATTATTAACTGGATGGTTGATTTTATACCTCTGATTTGGGTAGCAATTTGGTTTTTATTTTCTTTTGATCGACGTGAGGCTCGAAGAGGCGGTTGTAGTTGTTCTGATTGAGCCATGGAAATGCTGTCGAATTTTTCATAAATTTTAAAAACTTAAAATTTGTAATGATGATTATTAAAATTATTATTTTGAATATACTTAGGTTTGGAGCATTCTTCCTACTTAGCAATTTCGGGGAAGAAATTCTTTTAAAGGGGAAGGAATGTAGTGTCTCGTATTTTTAATGGTATGATATTCAATATATTTTATTATATTAAATATTCAATTGGAATTTTAAATGGATTTATAATGTTTATTTCAATTATTAAAATGATATTTGAACGTATAATTTATATTTAATTATAAACAAGGCCGCAACGGTGCGGTAGTTTGTAATATTGAATTTTGAACTTCAATTGAATATACAGAATCTATTTTAAGTCGGAATTCTATGAAACAAGAATTGTCTGAATCTATTTGATTATAATTTTCTAATGGAAGTGAAAAATCGAGATTTCATCATATAAATTGTAAGTTATGTCCAAATCAAATTTTAAAATAGTCGCTATGGATTCGTTAATAAATTAAAACATTTATTCAATTTATTAAATAGGAATTTGGATATCGTTTTATTCGAAATTATTAGTGTTGAGCTATAAATTTCATATTCGTTTATATTTGAAGTGATATATATTTTATGTGGATATATATATATATATATGATAGTAATAATTTATTTATTTTTAAATTAGATTGTTTTCGAATTTTATAATATTTTATCAATATTTTTTTTAGTGTTAAAATAGATAATTTTCCAAAATGACCTCCGCTTTCGATGAAACAAACTTTATTGGAATGCGTACAATTAATTATTGTTATATTTCCTGTTAGGAGCTAAACAGGGTTATTTTGTCGGTAAACGAAATTTAAGGGTGAACCGATGAATAAATTAAGATCTAAATAGCGCCTTTTTTTGTGCAAAAAGAGTCCGCTTTCAGCAAAATTAATTTTGTTGGGACTGCAACGTCCCAACGTACTGGTGTATTTATTTTCGTTGAGTTTGGAATTGGTGTTTGCGGTGCGTATAATTAACGGTAGCCTGAATAGTGGTAAAATTTAGTAACCATGTAACAACACAAAATAATGTGTATATGACTTAACCCTTAAGCAAAATCTTTATGTACGCTATCATTTTAAAATTTTGGAGCCTACCTAAAACTTCTTTTCAACATCTTACAAGCCACTCTAGTTCACGCAGCTGACTTGTTCCATTCGAATTCATATTTCTGCCGGCCTATCCAAATTCCGTACTTTCTAAGCTTGCCGCCACCAACCTATTACTTAAGAAAAAAACCATTAGGCCATCATGTATGATGCATTGGAAAAGAAGACTACTTTCGTTCTATCACCATCAACACTGCAGCACGGTTTTTCAACCCCTACACCGTGAAGGTACACTGCAAACCTTACCATCTACCCTGAAGCATATGACGACCCCATTTCCCGTACAGACGGAGAAAAGGGTAATCTTTGGAATATAACACAGAAACCGATAATAGCAGAACTGAATTAAATAAATACACCAGATAATGAACAATAGAATATACCGGATAAAAGTAATCATCAGAGTTACACAGTATACAGGATCATACTTAGTACAAATACAGTTCAGCTATACATAAATGTCTACAGCGGAAACAAACAAAATATGTACAATAGGAGCTGAACAACATAAAAAGAGATAAATAATAGAATCCATCTTCAGCTCCAACTATCAAGAAAGAACCAGCTAAACCTGAAAACAAGGCTGCCCGTGTAGAAAAAGGGGCACCCGAGTTTGAAAGTGAAACAAACTACGGGTCAGTCATGGGAATGGTATGAGAAATCTACTCAACACATTTATACTATGGCTAATCACAGGACCACGCCACTTTCATGGAACGGGTTTACTCCATTGGATTGCCAGTGCACTAAAACAAATCTTTCTTTTAAACATCGCAATGCTTTTTATAAAAATGAAGCCATTATAAGACTCAGTTCCCATCACACAATGCAACGCAAACCGGAGGATAGAGTTTTACCTTATAACGGCCAAAATATGCTTGATACGAATAAAACAAAGGCATTTGATATTATTGCTAGTGTTTATATGTTTCAAAACAATTTCAATCATAACTATCAATCATAGACGGCATGGGTACCATATATCATGTCGCCATATATATATATATATATATATATATATATATATATACAATCAAAACCGCACAGTCCCGTATTTGAAAATTGGATTTCCGTCATGAACCAAGGCAAAAGATAGTCCTTACCGACTTCGAGACGGCCTAGCCCGAGCCTCAGGATCAGAGCGCATCGATCCTTGGATCGTCAGGGCCGGTCCACCGATGTGGATTAAAATTCCTGAACACTGCGTTTCCCCGCCCTTTGGAGCGTAAATGAGCCAACGAATGACTCCATCGGACCCGAATCGTCCGATCTAACCGAGGCGCCGCGCAACAGCAACAACCACATAAGTCAAACTCGTCAGGGCGTGTAAAACCACTGACGCCACTTCTAGCTAGGAAGAAACGCAGGCCCTCCCTGATGTCATCTCCCGTTTCTGGTTCATACCGGGGTGTGAGGGTCGCGAATTCACGTTATACACAAAGCTACGCCACACAGGCGGTGCTTTGATCATCACCACAAGACTTTGCTTTTCAACAGAAGCCCTGATCATTTGCCACTCAGGCATGCCACACTAGCAATTCATGCCATGCGACTGATGTCCATCGATATACAACCTCTGAGCTCGTGCGTTTCAGAGAAGGGCGTTAAGCAAAAGAATAAATTCTCTGCCGCCAAACAGATGTATATTTAACAGAGATCAATCAACACAGAATAAAATCCAATGTCAGACACACAGTCCATTTACAAGTCCGTTCTGGGTCTGAACGAAACCAGAGGCACTATATACCTCGCAAACCCATCGATCACCACGTACGTCTGGACGATCACCACTCATTATCCATATTTCGGGATGCCTCCCAATCAGGACCTCGGTTACCATCCAAACGAGGTGAAGATCTCCGGTCTTCGACCACCGTCTTCATCTTCGACTTTCAATCGTCGGTCAATTATTTGAAATGAGAATTAACTCGGCCTTTTCAAATAATTTCCATAGCGACCTTTCTGAAAATTCATTTGGCCATAACTTTTGCTTTCCATTATGAAAATTCGATTTTTCAGATTCTTTAGAAAGGTATTCACTAACATATTTAAATATTTTTGGTTTCACTCAAATCCGTTTTATTTTGCACCCGGTATAGTCCGACAAAGTTTGGACTCAATTTTTGAAACTGCTGCGCCATTTCAGGCCTTGTTTATAATTAGAATTAATTATATTCGTTTTCAATTGTCGATTCAAACTCAGTTTTCACTGCTATTATTTAAAATATTTATTTTTAATATTTAAAATCCATTATTTTAGCCAATTTAAAAATTTTAAATTGGTTCAGATTTTCTGGGTCGTTACAATCTCCCCCATTTAAAACTTTTCGTCCCCGAAAAGGAACAAAGTCGAAAGTGGTTTGATTCATCAACTCTACGTTCGATCTGGCTTCCATTCTCCAACTTTTCAGTTTCTGAGAATTTTCAAATTCTTCAAAAATTTGGCTAACACCCGGAATTTTCGAAAAATTTCGCCATAACCTCCTTTGTACGGAGAGAGGTTTGGAAATTTATTGGGCCGTATTAGGTACCCAATAAATCCTAATGAGCATACACATATTTAAAGTGATATATTCTGGTGTTTACAGGGGAGCGTGTATTGATAATAACTCCAGAGAATAAATTCTCGTCACCCTGTCAAAGCCTAAGGGAGTGTGTATTTTAAATGCTCCAGAGGATAAATCCTCGTTACCTCGTCCCGTGTGGGAAATAAATAGTCCATGTGCCGTATCTAATAACTAGAGAGACGTGATTATTGTCAACTCTAGACCCGTGTGGGGTTTTTATTAATCTGGCAATTTTATCGTTATAATTTAAATAGTCCATATCAGTCATCAGTTCAACCTGTAAAATATAGTCATCGCCATACAAGCCTCTCGCTCGTATGGTAAATCTTCCACCTCGTCACACAAGCTCCAAATGCTCATGTGGTATATGATGAAGTATGCCTATCTTCAGAAGTATGCCATGCAGTGTAGTTCAAAATTAATTGTTACTATCCTATGGCGATGTTTTTTTACACATAGAATAACCAGCACTCCGCATCCAATGGCATTCACAAGAGTTGATATAATAATATTTCGCATCCAACTCATTAAGGTTTACCTATTTGTCGGGCACGCAAATAAAATCTTTACTCAACAACTAATCCATTTACCTGTTCAAATATATAAAATGCACATGTATATATTTCTATCTATTTTTAAATCAGTTCAATGTGTGACATAATCGAATAAATTCTACCATTCATTCTACTATTGATTAAATTAACTATCGTTTTAATAATTTAATTAATCAAATCTACAATCACACAACGCAAACAACAAGCAATTTGTTTTTAATTTTTCAAAATCATACAAATTAATTCATACATTCTTTTTAAATTAAGCAGACTATAGAATTAAAAGTGCACATCCATGGAAAGAAAATAACAACTGTGTAGAGAACTAATTGGTAATGCAAAGTATGGTAAATGTACCTTGCACCGGAGTCAATCAGAGATATCTACTCGGCATCTGGGATAGGCTTTCTGAATGCTCTCCTCAGTTTCCCAAGTACAATCTCGCGGATCTCCACTCCATTGCACTTTGACTAAGTGAACCTTCTTGTTCCTCAGTTCTTTGGTTTCTTTGCCGATGATCTTTAGCGGCTCTCTTCTCACAGCTAGTTCGGGAGTAATTTTAATATCCTGTTGAGCTGCTTCTTCCACGATCAAGTCTGGATCATGAACGTGCTTTCGAAGTTGAGATATGTGAAATACATCATGAACTCCAAGCAACCAATCTGGAAATTTAACCCTATAAGCGAGAGTTCCTATCCGTTCCAGAATAGGAAACGGACCAATGAATTTGGGCGCCAACTTGCCAGTTTTACCCAACTGGATCACCCCTCTCATTGGCGATACTTTCAAATATACATAGTCACCAACAGCAAATGATATATCTCTTCTTCTCCTATCGGCGTAGCTCTTTTGTCGGCTTTGAGCGGCGAGTAATCGCTTCTTAATAAAGTCGACTTTATCGGCAGCTTCTCGGATCATATTAGGCCCTAACACAAGTCTATTTCCAGGTTCGACCCAACAAGCAGGAGATCGGCACGGTCTACCATACAATGCTTCGAATGGCGACATTGTCAAGCTTGCCTGGTAGCTTTTATTATATGAGAATTCAGCCAAATGCAGATGGTCTTCCCATGATCCACCGAAATCTAGAACACAAGCCCGCAATAGATCTTCTAGTATACGGTTCACCCTCTCAGTTTGACCGTCTGTCTGAGGATGATAAGCGGTGCTCAAGTTCAGCTTCGTTCCCAGCTCGACTTGAAATGCCTCCCAGAATTTGCTAGTGAATATTGTGTCTCTATCACTGACTATACTGAGCGGCACTCCATGTAGTCTAACTATTTCCTTGAAGTATATCTGCGCCAGACTCTGAGCAGTTCTGTTTGATCTGACAGGTATGAAATGGGCGGTCTTCGTGAAGCGATCTACGATCACCCAAATATTGTCATTCCCTTTTCTGGTTCTGGGCAGACCATCAATGAAATCCATAGAAATATGTTCCCACTTCCAACCAGGAACGTCCAGCGGTTGTAATAATCCAGCTAGTTTCTGTTGGTCACTTTTGACTAGCTGGCAAGTAGGGCATCGGCTAACATATAAAGAAATGTCCCTCTTCATCGACCTCCACCAGAAAGTGCATTTGATGTCTTTATACATTTTTCTTACTCCCGGATGGATACTAAGTTTTGACTTGTGGCATTCATCCGAAACTTCCTTTCGGAGCTCAGCAAGGTTAGGAACACAGATTCGACCCTTCATCCTTAGAATCCCTTCATTATCAACCTGAAAACTCGACGGTTCGCCCCTCAGAATTATCTCTCTGATCTTCTGAATGAAGTGATCATCCTTCTGAAGAGCAGATGTTTTATCTATCAGCGAAGTCGTGACAATAAAACTGGCGATCATTTCATTCTTTCGGCTTAATGCATCGGCCACGACATTGGCTTTCCCTGGAGTGTATATAATTTCAAAGTCGTATGCTGCAAGGAACTCCAGCCAACATTGCTGCCTCAGATTCAGGTCTTTCTGAGTGAACATATACTTTAACGACTGGTGATCTGTAAACAGTTCAAATCTCTCACCCAGAAGATAGTGTCTCCAGATTTTCAAAGCGAACACAATAGCAAATAACTCAAGATCATGAGTTACATAGTTCTTCTCGTGCGGCTTCAGTTGACGGCTAGCATAAGCAATCACTTGACCCCTTTGCATTAACACTGCGCCAAGGCCTTCTCTAGAAGCATTAGTCCAGACTTTTAAATCCTGATTGCCATCGATGATGGTTAACACTGGAGCTGTCGTTAATCTTAACTTTAGCTCTTCAAAAGCCTCCTCACTTTCTGGAGTCCATTTGAATTTAGAGTGCTTCTTTGTAAGCTTCGTTAAATGACCAGATATCTTCGAAAAGTTTTTAACGAACTTCCTGATTTAATCTTAGCTCTAACAACTCTCTCGGCGCATCTAACCTCTGCTTCATATTTGGTTAGCCAATCTAATCCCAGAATAAGATCGAATTCATTAAAATTCATGACGACAGAGATAGTAGGGAATTTATAGCAGGAAAAAGAGACAGGCACCCCACAAACCCAACTGAGACCGATGGAACCCCCAACTGGATTTTGGACAGTCATTGGTTCCTTGAGCTTCTTCAATTTCAAATCTAACTTCTTGACTGCACTCTTTGCAATAAAGCTTCGTGACGCGCCAGTATCAAACAGTACTTTAACTGGGATGTTCATGACATTAAGCGTGCCTTCCAACACATCTGGCCTTTCCAGAGCAGACGGAGAGGCAGGCACTTCTGCCACTTCATTTACATGTACTGCTTCGGGCCTGTTTAAGAGCGGGCAATCCTTTGCAAGATGACCAGCCTCGCGGCACTGTTTGCACTCCCTAACCTCTTGAAACTCCCCATCTTTTCCAAACCTTTTCTTCTTTTGCTTTTGATTGGCTCTATAAGCATCCTTTATCGGTTTCTTTAAAGATTTACATTTTTTGGACAAATGGCCTTTCTGATTGCAGTTCTTGCACACGACAGTCGTTGCTGGTTCTTTTTCAGGCCTAGCCCTTTTTTGATTGACTTTAGGCTTTTTACTGACCTCAGACCTCATACTGGCTTCAGGAATATCAGTTTCCGACTCTTCTTTGTTACTAGAACTGACTTCTTCTTCGTCGCGTAACATTCCTTTCTTATGGAGATCTTCGTACTGATAAGCCATATAAATCATTTCAGAGAAAGGAAGTTTTACATTCCTCATTACACTATTCTGATATCTCCTTTGCAATCCATGAATAAATCTCAGATTCTTCCTCTTTCGATCTTGAATCAGATGAGGAGCAAACTGAGCATGTTCGTTGAATTTCTTATGATATTCTGGGATGGTCATATCACCTTGTATTAGATAAGAAAATTCAACACATAATCGCTCCGTCGCTTCAGGAGGAGTAAATATTTCTAGGAAAATCACTTTGAATCTGTCCCAGGTGATATCACCTTCTGGATTATCTTTGATGATTGTTTCCCACCAGATTAAAGCTTCTCCATTTAGCGCCCAAGATGCTACTAATCTTTTCTGGTTGTCTCTCAGCTGGAAACGCTCAAATATTCTTTCTGCATAGCTCACCCAAGCTTGAGTCTGAATAATAGATTAATTGCCCGAGAACTGTGCTCCGTTCAGATTTCGATATCTCTTTAATAGAGCCTCTAGATCAGGTTCTGTATTTCTCCTGTTTCTGACACTCATTTTTCTAGTACTTCTGCAAATGGCAGATCAAGTGTCAGGTCATAGAAAAGATAATTTAAAATATAGAAACACATACTTCAATGTAGATGTGTCAATCGAGGTGTAATTTCATTCCGCTTCTCATACTAGGATATTACTGATCCTATCTGTAATGAGTTACTCGTCCTAGAACACTACTGGTTCTATTTCTGACGAGTTCGTTAATATGTTATACTCCAGAACTAAGCTTAACCAAAGCTCTGATACCACGTTATGACGACCCCATTTCCCGTACAGACGGAGACAAGGGTAATCTTTGGAATATAACATAGAAACCGATAATAGCAGAACAGAATTAAATAAATACACCAGATAATGAACAATAGAATATACCGGATAAAAGTAATCATCAAAGTTACACAGTATACAGGATCATACTTAGTACAAATACAGTTCAACTATACATAAATGTCTGCAGCGGAAACAAACAAAATATGTACAATAGGAGCTGAACAGCATAAAAAGAGATAAATAATAGAATCCATCTTCAGCTCCAGCTATATAGAAAGAACTAGCTAAACCTGAAAACAAGGCTGCCCGTGTAGAAAAAGGGGCACCCGAGTTTGAAAGTGAAACAAACTACGGGTCAGTCATGGGACTGGTATGAGAAATCCACTCAACACATTTATACTATGGCTAATCACAGGACCACGCCACTTTCGTGGAACGGGTTTACTCCATTGGATTGCCAGTGCACTAAAACAAATCTTTCTTTTAAACATCGCAATGCTTTTTATAAAAATGAAGCCATTATAAGACTCAGTTCCCATCACACAATGCAACGCAAATCGGAGGATAGAGTTTTACCTTATAACGGCCATAATATGCTTGATACGAATAAAACAAAGACATTTGATATTATTGCTAGTGTTTATATGTTTTAAAACAATTTCAATCATAACTATCAATCATAGACGGCATGGGTGCCATATATCATGTCGCCACATATATATATATATATATATATATATATATATATATATATATATACAATCAAAACCGCACAGTCCCGTATTTGAAAATTGGATTTCCGTCATGAACCAAGGCAAAAGATAGTCCTTACCGACTTCGAGACGGCCTAGCCCGAGCCTCAGGATCAGAGCGCATCGATCCTTGGATCGTCAGGGCCGGTCCACCGATGTGGATTAAAATTCCTGAACACTGCGTTTCCCCGCCCTTTGGAGCGTAAATGAGCCAACGAATGACTCCATCGGACCCGAATTGTCCGATCTAACCGAGGCGCCGCGCAACAGCAACAACCACATAAGTCAAACTCGTCAGGGCGTGTAAAACCACTGACGCCACTTCTAGCTAGGAAGAAACGCAGGCCCTCCCTGATGTCATCTCCCGTTTCTGGTTCATACCGGGGTGTGAGGGTCGCGAATTCACGTTATACACAAAGCTACGCCACACAGTCGGTGCTTTGATCATCACCACAAGACTTTGCTTTTCAACAGAAGCCCTGATCATTTGCCACTCAGGCATGCCACACTAGCAATTCATGCCATGCGACTGATGTCCATCGATATACAACCTCTGAGCTCGTGCGTTTCAGAGAAGGGCGTTAAGCAAAAGAATAAATTCTCTGCCGCCAAACAGATGTATATTTAACAGAGATCAATCAACACAGAATAAAATCCAATGTCAGACACACAGTCCATTTACAAGTCCGTTCTGGGTCTGAACGAAACCAGAGGCACTATATACCTCGCAAACCCATCGATCACCACGTACGTCTGGACGATCACCACTCATTATCCATATTTCGGGATGCCTCCCAATCAGGACCTCGGTTACCATCCAAACGAGGTGAAGATCTCCGGTCTTCGACCACCGTCTTCATCTTCGACTTTCAATCGTCGGTCAATTATTTGAAATGAGAATTAACTCGGCCTTTTCAAATAATTCACATATATTTCAAATTTCAAATCAATTTATTTCAATGGTTAAATCATTCGACAACACCAATTTGTTCTTTAATGTACTTTTCACACCAAACACATTCAACCATCAAAAACCACATAAATCGAGCAAATTCAGTTTATTTCATTCCATATCGTTTATGATATTTTATAAAAGTTTATCGCTATTTTTATTTATTTTAAAATAGCCAATTTATTCAAAACGACGCTTCGGGCCATAACGCGGCCGTGGCGCCGTTTTTCTTCAGATTTGATTTACACATATCTGAAAATATAACTGTTGGATCTTCACAAAATTTACATCATTAGAAAGATCTTTTCAAAACGAACCCAACGGTTCTAGTTTCAGGAAAATCCGACGGTCGGATCTCCCGGTATCATCGTTTGAAGTTTCGATTTCAAAATACGAACTGCAGCGTCGTTATTCGATTAAATATAATTATATATATATATATAAATATAATCGATTCTGGCGCTGTTTTTCTTCAGATTTGAATTAAACATTCCAGACAATCCAACCGTTGGATTTTTACAAAGTTGGTGACGTTGGAAAGATATTTCCAAAGCGAACCCAACGGTTGCGATTTCAAGAAAATCCGATGGTCGGATCTCCCGTACTAATCATTTGAAATCACGATTTCAAAATACGAACTGCTGCGTTGTTATTCGATATATTTCAATTCTATTTAAATATATATATCGATTCTTCGATTTCAAAACCATATGAATTCCACACTTTTGATAAAAATGATATTTTCATCTAACTGCCTTCTATTTCAACACTTCACTATTTTTAACAATTCATTTATATAATAAAAATGTGATTTTTAATCTAAAACAATTCATTTCAAAACACTGTTATTTTATATAGTTTGTATAGATGATAAAAATGGGATTTTATTATAAAACAATTTATTTCAAAATATGAACACCATTCAACACATGAATTTCAACTCAACAACGTTTCCACACATGGAGGTTTTCTATTCAACGAATAAATATAGTTTCAACAAATGAAAATAATTCAAACACATGAATATTATTCAAAATTTCGGCAGCATAACGGCAGGGTAGTTAAAACCGGGACCGTCCCTAGTATGACTCCTCGCTCTACTTTAAAACCTCGCGGTTTTTGACAATGGGGATCATGCATCTAGTTCGCACGCAGGCGGCATGTATATTTATTTCATTTCCACAAACTAATCCTATGTGGTTTCAACCAACTATTACTCAACCACAAATGGGTATTTTTCAACCACAATCAATCAATGTCAACCACAAACAATTCTAATTAACCATTCGCTATCAATCAATTTTCACACCAATCACAACCAATAAATATCGTCTACGGTTTGTGGACGAGGGGCGTGTATATATATATTTATATATAGCATTTCACTTCTATTTCAACAAATATATAATTTTTACAACGCATACATAACTTATACATCGAACGTACAACTTATACAACGCTTATACATGAGGTGTACAACGCTTATATAACTCATACATCGACTATATAATTTATACATCGTCGTTTTCCATGTCGTTTATAAATTAGAAATCTCACATTGGGTTCCACCCCACCAAAAATAGCAGAAGGCTCAGAAAAATATGCGGTATCTTCTAGAAGGTAGAAGACGTCCATACGAGTCCACTGTCTCTTGTTTCACTGAATTTCGACCACATAGCAAAAAGATATGATTTTTCAAAGTTTGCAACGGTTTAAAGGTGTTAAAATAGTTGAAAATAAAACAAGTCGTACCTCAGCTGAAAGGTTCAAAATTAGGTTTTCGATTTTCTTCAAATCCGTTGATTGTTACTTCGATCGGCCAGCGCCACCTCGTCAGGCTAGGAGAGGCGCACGTGCGCCAGGGAGGCGGTCGAACTCGGTGGTCCCCAGGCGGCGGAATCCAGGCGCGAACGGCGAAACTTCCCGAGCGTGGTTCTCCACCTACAGGCCACGAAAAAATCCAATGCTTATATGAATTTGAAGATCTCGAGAAGATCTTCAAAAAGTTCAACTGTGGATGAGCTAATTCGGCATGGATTGATCGGAAAATGAGGGGGAAGGTCTGAACGTATTTCCGCCTTCGACGTCGGGGAGAGAGAAAGAGTTTTCTCTTCTTTTTTTTTTACTTAAATTCTGATTGGACGGTGAGTTTTAAAAGGTGTTTTCTGACACAACCTCCAATCCAAACCCAACGACTGCCGTCCCTAGCGTTTTACCCCCATTCCGAACACAATGGGATATGTTTCGTAGGCCCACTCGACTGTTTTAGTCTGTTTCCATTCAAATTAAAATATATAACATTCAATATTTGATTTGAACGTACATTTCAATTTGCCAGGGCCACAAACTGATTCGAAAAATTCCAGAAAAATAAATCTGGCTATGTTTTGATGATACGGTCCCAACAAAACTTGTTTCGTCGAATTCTGAGACCGCTTGCAAAAAAGGCCCATTTCTGGTCGATCCAATTTAACTATAATTGATCAAAACACGTTTTCTTTTTCCACGCTCACATACTAGCTTCAAAAATTACGAAATTTGAAACCTAGCCATAACTTCGCATCCTGGATTCAACAAAAGTGGTTTCGTCGAATTCCGAGGTCGTATGCAAAATGGCCAATTTCACGGGCTATATAATTTCCATAGCGACCTTTCTGAAAATTCATTTGTCCATAACTTTTGCTTTCCGTTATGAAAATTTGATTTTTCAGATTCGTTAGAAAGGTATTCACTAACAGATTTAAATATTTTTGGTTTCACTCAAATTTGTTTTGTTTTGCTCCCGATACAGTCCGATAAAGTTTGGATTCAATTTTTGTAACTGCAGCGCCATTTCAGGCCTTGTTTATAATTAGAATTAATTATATTCATTTTCAATTATCGATTCAAACTCAGTTTTCACTGCTATTATTTAAAATATTTATTTTAAATATTTAAAATCCATTATTTTAGCCAATTTAAAAATTTTAAATTGGTTCAGATTTTCTGGGTCGTTACAAAGCACCTTCCTGGAGCTAAGATCTACCAGGTTTGTATAATGAAGTGAAAGTGAATTGAAAACACATTGAAGCTTCCATCCCCCATCAAACTGAAAACACTGTGTATATATGTCTTTGTGCCTACAGCTGCATCCCTGGCCTATATACACTGTAAACCGCGTACCGTGTGTATGCGACGTTGAATTCCCATACACATTCAAGCACATGGAAGCTTCAGTTTTCCTCCATTATTATGAATACTGCACACCTAATTCATCTAAGGACATGGCTAACCCAACTAGGATTGAACATCGCGCTTATCTGCTTATCTTCTCTTGCATGTATAAATAACTATTCAATTCTCTGTATTCCAGCAAGCAAAACCAAATTACCACCATTGCTTTGATCCCTAAGGATGACCAAACGAAATGAAATTAGGGCCACCATTAAAATGAGTGAAACTTTGAAAAGCAAAAACAAATTCATACAAAAGTCGTCGAGCAGTATGGTTATATTACAATTTGAAAACACGTCGGGCACTATAGATCGCTAGTAGTTCTTTAATCACGCACCAAGTTTGAGGGGATCGATTACCTTTTTGTCGCGTTCTTCTTTCCGCTGACAACGAAGTTGAAGTGGCATGTTATGAAGATCCAATCCTTTGTTTTAGGTTGCAGGGTGAAGCTGAAGTGGCGGCTCGTGATGTGAAGAAGCAGCAGTCCGATGATGCGTAGTAGGTGAGTTGGAAGTCGTACAGGAACAGTTACAGGAGGGGAGTGGTCGAAGGGAAGTTTAGTGGAAACTGGTGATTTTGTGGTTGTGACATTTTGTGTAGTTGGAGTGGAGAGAAGCTCGCCGACGCGATGAGGAGGAGGGTCTCATATGTATCAAGATGATGACGGGGAAAAGGAGATGCCGGACAAGATAGGGATGCTGATATCGGTTTTGAAAATTATGGAGGAACGAGAGAGGAAGAAAGGGAAGGTCATGCTGTAATAGTGATATGTAAGTGGTGGAGTAGCTTTTATTAAGCTTTGGATGGGGAAGAAACTGTCTGGCATGGGTATCAGGGTGATTATCGGGCCTAATTGGGCCTTTTAAAAGGTAATACATGGCTTATTTTGATGGATTGCAACAAGTATAACAGGTTAATACCACCAACGTTTATATGTTAGGTTTAATTGTTATTAAACACCAGTAATTGATGCCTTGGCCACTCTTATAAAATATCTATCATATATCGGGTACAATTTGTTCCATCGATGAACCCGGATATAATAGCATGTACCGTAATGGGTTGGACATGCGTTCTTCAGAGTTTGTTTACAGGTTCAGAATTTATGAATCATATTATTAATTATATATATAATAATTTAGAATGATAACCACTATTAAGTATATAAACATAAGATTACACTGAAATAGGCAATTAGAAAATTTTAGGTTAATAATTATTTTTAACTAGTAATTGTTATAAAATGTGTAACGTCTTCGTACCTATACAGAATCCCACAAGACCGGAAACGTTGGAATCATATCGGAGAGCACCTCATGATGAAGCTGGTTTGGTCAGAGTTGGTGACAGCTGGAATTTTCTATCAAATTAAACGTTTGTTTAATTTGATTAAAACAACTCGTTCTAATGACGAATGAAGATCAAGGTGAGTTAAACACACTCAGTTCTCCCCACTTATATTTTTTATTAGTCGGGTTTTATAATTGTGTGATATGGTTGCTAATGATTGATTGTTTGTTAAATATATATATCCACTTGTTGATTTAACCAATGAGATTAAACGGTGTTTAATTTCAATAAAAAACCAAATCGTTATTCTAACGATTTGAAACCAATTGAGGTAACTTACCCTATTGGTCACGTTTATATTATAAACGTGTTTAGTTTGGTTGTTTGAATTGTTTGTTAAATAAATTGGTTGTTGTTAAATAGTCGTTACTTACTGTTATTAGTTCAAATTTAATTTAAATAGTTGTATCTGAGTTAACCGTATCTGGATACAGGGAGAAACATGTTGGAGGAATCCAACTGGATTCCTCAAATTTATTATCTGTTTTCACATTACAATTACATGAACTGTTTAGCTAGTTTGACTGGATAATTGATATGATCATTGATTTTTGAATTTAAATTCAAACGTTGTTTGTTATTAACCAATTGGCAGTACTGGTTGAGTAAGTGACGGCAGATGGCCTAAAAATAAATCGTTTTATGAATATTGATTTACCACCAGGTGGAACAATAGAAATGAAGTTATAAAATTTATTTTATAACTGAAGATAGTTTTGAATCTGTTTTTGAATTAAGAGTTTATAAAAAGGAAATTAATAATTATTACTTAATATTAAAGTTTATAAGAGATTACCAAATGGTTTTGTAAAGTAACTTCATATGTTAATGAGATTTAAAAGCCGACAAGCAGAAATTAACCTAAGAGTTGAGACTGAGATTAATTGTTTATAAGAAACAATTGAATTGGGATAATATTGAATATGATTATTATTTATTTAATAATAATCAATGTAAATGAGACTAATTAAATTAATTATATTATTAATTAATTTAAATGGAAGGACCAATTGGAATGACTTAATGAGTTAGCTATGTTAAGCCGAATGAGTCAACTGCTTGAATGGAAATTGATTATTAATTAAATGGAAATTGTAAACGATTAGATATACATTTTTTTAATACTGAAGTTCTATTATTTATTTCGTAATAACCAAAATAATGATTGTGGAAATAAAATGGAAGTTTATAAAGTCTTAAAATCCGATTTTTAGTTAAACGTGTTTTTAAGCAAATTTATATTAATATATATGTTTTTTAAATTTAATTCTCTTTAAAATTCTATTTAATCGTATTCCGCAAAATACAAGATTTGACGAAGACATTTAAAACCCAAGTTATTTGAAAGTATCGACGATGATCGCAAATATGGAAACGAGTAAATAAAATTGTAGACTTTGAAATGAGTTATGAAATAAATGAAAAGTTAGAAGTGTAAAGAGATAAATGGAAATTAAAGCACAAACCCAAATTTAATTAAAACAATTTGGCAAGATCCATTATAAGGACTTGATCTTAAACCATGTATTTTAGATAAGTGATGGGCTTTTAATAAGATATACCCAGAATAAGTTTGAAGTAAGTTTTAAAATGAAGTTTTTTACAAAAATATTTGATCTATATTTGAATAAAAGCTTGTTTGGAATGTTTTAAAAGATGTATTAAGTACGATAAGTGTAACACCCCACCTCCGCCAGGGTGGCTCTTGCAAGCACTCTGGCTTTGGAGGGGCGTTTGTACCGGGTAAACATGCATAATGATATATCAAGGCAGAACAAGAACATATGTATATGTGTAAACAGAGTAAATAAGATAAGTAAAACAGCGGAAGATTTCAAACTATTTCAAAACAAGTCTGGTACAACATAATGTCAACTTTCCAAATACACAAGTCTAGATAAAAACAACATCACTGAAAAACTGAAATACATAAGTACTATCCCCAAAATAAGTGATAACCATAGCTAGCTTCATGTCAAGACCGTACATGAGCTAAAATCCCACAAGCCAGCGATCAGAAATCCAAGCTAAGCTCCAATATTCCCACCCTGAGAACCTGGGGGGGGTGGGGGGGGGAAACGGAAGAAAAGAGGCGAAAGAAAAACAGGTCAGTCAAAAAGACTGAGTAAGCCCTACTACAATCAATGTAAACTGATAAAGTTAACTGGCATGAGAAGCAGGGATGAACATAAGGATAACAACATACTAGCATGATGATTAACTAACAAGGTAGATAAAGGTGTCATCGCATACTCAGGTTTAAGGTTTTTGCACAACAGGTGTACTAGCAAACTAACATGACTTGAATAAACACGTATTGATCCCTTGGCCCAAGCTTTGGCCCAATAACATGAAGTGACCCTAATACGAGGTCCAATAACATGAAGTGACCCTAATACGAGGTCCAATAACATGAAGTGACCCTAATACGAGGTCCAATAACATGAAGTGACCCTAATACGAGGTCCAACCAAACGGTCTAATCGATCGGCTCCCTAAGCCTAACTCGTCACGTGTTGGTGTCAATACGGCCCAAACATAATTGTAGTCGGACTGTGCCGGGTCTCCCGTCGGGTGTATCAAGCCCTAGGGTGTCAACCCCTGGACACCATAAACATAAGTGCAGAGTCTCGATCTACTGGTACCCATGCTTGACTTCTCCAAATACGGACTACGTGCACGACCATAGTCCGTCCGGAACTACATCGGCGTGCCACTCTGCCGTCGTTTTTGGTCACTTACCTCAAGTCCAGTAATTGTGCCCCCACCCTAGCCTAGTCCCTAGGTTCTTAATGATACAAACTTGGGATTACTGCTGGAGTGGACCCCCATTGCTAGGATTTTCTAGTGGGTTAAGTACGGTTTAACCCTTTTACTAATCATGGATTAACTTGGTTAAGTGTAACGATGGGTTCACGACTTAACCCTTATTAATCTACCAAGCCCAAATTGGTTAAGTATTAAGTGGACCATGACTTAACCCTAATCATGAGGCATTAACTAATTTAATGTGCCTTAACCTCTCACATTAGACCTTGTTGTGGTTACTAGTTAAGCCGGGCGGGTCCGGGTAGCTTTACACCACAACTTGTCTAACATCGGGTTCAAGGTACAACATGACCAACTTCTCACATTGGGTCCTATTGTTTGTAGCAACTAGTTAGGCCGGTCGGTTCCGGGTAGTTTTATGCTACAAACTCAACCCAACCTCGAGTTGGTCACACTTGTATTTTCTAAGTGTCATGTCCATTATGTTTCCAAAACATATTACAAGTTTACAAGCATTTGGGTAGACCTGACTTAATAGGTAAATTCCCAATGGGTAGACCTAACTTAATAGGTAAATTCCCAATCTTATGTTTTTATGTCTTTTAAGTTTACCCAACCCCAAACGCAATCCCATCGCTTACATATCGCAATAGCGCATAAAGGATAGAAAGAGGGAACTTGGCATAATCATGACATAAAGGTGTTGAAGCCACAAGTTTAACATGGTGGCATATGAAATGTACATATGTTCATATACTTGCATATTGCATCATTAGGCCTCAAAAGTATGCATAAAACCAAACTTAGCATATAAGTGATACATGGTGATAAATGACATGTAGAAGTTGCCATAAGTTCGCATTTAGCCTCACATGCAAGTTATCATAAGGGATATGATAACTTACATGTTGCCAAAATGCAACCTTTAGCATAAAGCTTGAAGCTTTAAGCTCATAAACCCAAGATAAGCTTGCATAACATGATAACATGAGCAAAATGATCAACCCAAACTTGCATAACATAACTTGCATATCATATGGCAAACTTGCATATCATAACATAGCAAACTTGCATAACATAACATGATAAACTTGCATATCATAACATGGCAAACTTGCATAACATAACATGATAAACTTGCATATCATAACATGGCAAACTTGCATAGCATAACATGGTAAACTTGCATATCATAACATGGCATACTTGCATAACATAACATGATAAACTTGCATATCATAACATATCAAACTTGCATAACATGACATAGTAAACTTGCATATCATGGCAAACTTGCATATCATAATGATCAACCAAACTTGCATCATTCATTTAACTTTAGAGTTTAAATATGAAAGTAGAAAAGGGCTTACAATGCTTATGAAGACACAAAAATATATATAGATTGAGACAAAGCCCTTATGCAATCAAATAAACCCAAAATGCAAGCTCCAATAGAAAAACCCTTGAGCCAAAATGATCAAAACCCTTACTTTATGATGTAAATATGGAAACTTCACTTGAATGCAAGCTAATGATGCTCATACAAGCTTGAAAACACTTGTATGCATTGAAAATATCTCATAGAAATAACTTAGGAATTTTATGAAGAGAGTGGAGGCCATGAGAGGAATGATTTTGCCATAGTTTAGTTACTTGAATGAATAATGATGATTTAGGGTTAGGTTAGGGGCTTATTTATAGAGATTAGGATTAGTTTTAGCCTTAGGATTAAACCCTAGTTCCAATCTCAGCCCTCAAAACCGAATCTGGCCCCCAAACTCAACACAACTCCCAAAATGGTGCACCAGGCAAAACTGCCCGGCTGAGCCAAGTCGACATCCAAGTCGACAGGGCTATCGACTTGGGCCTAACCATGTCGACTGCCCAGTCGACAGGGCTGTCGACATGGGTGGACTGGGGGGAAATTTCCCGCCTGCGCCCAACTGCCCTAATTTCCAAATTCAAACTTGAATTTGAAATCTGTTTTTACTTTGAATTTTTCTGAAAACTTCGTTGGGCCTTAATCGGGTCATACGGACTCCGATTTTCGAAAACTCGGACTCTATTTCGCGTATTTTTCCGAGACGAACGCAATGGCATAGCCCGTTTCCCTTGATTCAGAATTATAAATTAAATTCTGCCTCGATTTACGTTATAACAGGTTATTGAAAATACGGGTTGTTACATTCTCCCCTCCTTAAAGGATTTCGTCCCCGAAATCTTCAAGTTAGGAAGAACGTATCCTACCATCCAACATCCATCTACTCACAACATAATCCACGAGCAATCATTGTCGTTACAAGATTCTAAATGTTGTATGAACATATGCAAAGGTGTGTGTATATGTACTTATCTAATGCAAATATTATCAATGCAAATTATGTTAGTGAAATGAATCCATATGTATGCAATTCCTAACATAATGTATAACATCTATATGTGTGCACATAACATACATCCATATGCAACATCCATGTGATAACACAAAAATTTTCATCCATGAATAAGCATAAACACTCATGCATATGCAATATGAGGAGTGTGTGAGCCGATCTAGTGCCTAATGTGTATAATGCATCCACGAGTAACCACTTGCAAACACTTGCAACCACTTGCAACCATCAAGCATAACATGTTTCAAACACATGTTTCATCCAAAGGGTTTCTACCTAAGGTTCTCATGACAAGATTAACATGATAAACTAGATAATCAAGACAAACATGGATAGCAAAAGATATGCTACAAAGAGATCGGGAAGATAAGTAGGATATACCCCTTTCAGATTACAAGAAATCCCTTCCTAACCCAACCCATATTCTATAAAAGCCCAAAAGGTTTAGTCAACCTAACGGACCCCTTCAAACCCTGACATGTATTACTAGCCAATAAGTCATACCTCCCGACAGAAATAGGACCGAGAATGGGACCGAGAGGATATACGTAAAAAGATAACATGCGAGTAAGTTCCACAGGAAAACAAGGATCAAGGATATGCTCTTAAAAAGAGATATGATGCGCGTATCTAGCCTTCAGTCTTCTAAGTCACGTTTCCTTGAGCTTAACTCCACTGTGCTTTGACCGTCTTTTACTTCATGATTCCTTGGCTTCTTAACTCTTATTTCCAAATATGAGTTGGAACCCATTTCATTGTCGCCTCTCGTCTTCCTTTTTCACTTACTCTTCTATCATTCTTGGCTTAAACATAACTATGACCTCATGGTTTCATGCAAGCTCTCCAAAATTCACTAGTGAATCCTGGATCTCGTTTACTTACTATAAAGTATTCCACGCAGCAGAACTTTTCTTGGAAATACCAATCCACGTTGCCAATTGCTCTTACCAACGTGATTTTCTATAACTCATGCTTGAACGAAATGAACCATCCGCCTGCGAATGATAGGCCGTACTTAGATTCAGTTGCTTGCCCATGACTTCCCGTAGACTATCCCAAAACTGGCTAGTGAAGATTGAGTCATGGTTACTAACTATACTTTAGAGAACCTCGTGCAACCGCTTTATTTCTTGAAAGTAAACTGTCGCTAGCTATGATGCAGTCCTTTCGCTCTTTACCGGAGTGAAATGAGCACTCTTCGTGAGTCTACCTACTATGACCCACATGCTCTTATTCCCTTTCTTGATCTAGGCAGTCCATCCACGAAATCCTTCGTGACGCTTTTCCCTCTTCCATTACGGGGACCTCCAATGGATATAATAGCCCACCGGGCTTCTATGACTCGGCCTTTAACCTGTTGGCACAACATGCACCTTGGGACAAACTCGGCCACCTCCTCGGGTGATGTGCATCTTCAAGAACCTTCTTTCTCTCATCGCGTCTTAGCCATCCCTTGTCATCTATGGCGAGGTGTCTTAACATCTCGCCTCGAATCAACTTGTCCATGATCTCGATTAACTGCGGGTCTTCTTTCTGCGAAGTCCCTACTTGATCCAGAAGGGTAGGTCTAAGCTCAAGGGACGCTAACTAACTAATTAAACTAAGAGAACTTCTTACTTTAATTGTCCTCGTCAGAGCTTTTTGGTTTTGAACCGCGACCACTTTAGCAGGATCCACCACTAAGCCTTGCTTAGAAACTATGTGCCCAAGAAATCTAACTCCTTTTTCTCCAAAATGACATTTGGAGGACTTGGCTTTCAACTGATGCGCTCTAAGCGTATCCATCACCTCCTTGAGATGTCTAGCATGTTCTTCCTCGTTCTTTAAGAAAGTCAGGATATCATCTACAAAGACTACCATAAACTTGTTCAGGAACTCCCTAGGCACCCTACTCATCAAGTCCACGAAGTAGGCGGGTGCATTAGTCAAACCGAATGGCATGACCAGCCATTCTAAGAATCCATCTGGAGTTCTGAACGCAGTTTTGTCTATACTATCCTCAGCTACTCTGAGCTGATGGTATCCAGTAGCAAGATCAAGAGAAAACAGATGTTCCTACAAGCTGATCAAACAAATCATCGATCCTTGGCAATGGTTGTCTATTCTTCTTGTTCTACTCACGATAATCAACACACGGGCGAAACGAACTATCCACATTAGTAGCGCATACTACTAGAGCACCCTCCTCGGAAATGCTTCATTGTATGAAGTTCTTTTCAGCAACTCCTTGACTTGCTTTCTTAACTCTCATCTTGCGGGACCATGTGCCTAACCGACCACGTAACTGGCTTGGAATTATCAACCAGATAAATGCGAAAATCAATCTCTCGCTTAGGGGTAACCCCCCTTCACTTTACCCAAGATATCAGGATATTCTCGGACCACCCTCACCGATTGCAAACTATCGATAGACGAGTTGAGGGATTCAAGATAACACAACATGACGGGACCCATAGGGTTACATGAAATTTTTAGGGTATTACCGAGGCGAGTCATGAGCCTCAAAACCCTATGCTCAAAAATCAAGGATGGCTCCAAAGCTGGACAACCCATCCATGCCCAAAATCAACCCATACCCCATGAAACCGAGAATATAAGCATCACACGAGAATTCTATACTCAAGATAGAAATTTTCAAATTCACGCAGATCATAGACAAATGGGCGGAACCCTAATTGGATTTGAAACACACACGGGATCATTAACTAGACTAGTACTTAGGTGCAAACTTTCAACTAGATCAGATGAATTATGCGATGCGCTAGAATCAAACAAAGTACGAACAGGAAAATCAGAAATGTAAACAAGACTTTCAACAGAAATACTACCTCGATCAGGAACTGGAGCGGCATTGAGAGCATGAACTTGCCCTCCCGAAGGTCCAGCACGCTGAGTCTGACCCTGGCCTTGCCCTTGCTTCTTCGGGCAATCCTTACTGAAATGTCCAGTCTCACCGCAGAAAAAGCATTCACCATTCTTCCTTTTCCTCTTCTTACAATCCTTAATAAGATGCCCAACTGAACCGCAATAATGGCACTTCCCCTTGTTGCCTTAACTCTTGTTCTTGTTCTTGTTCTGATTGCCTTGACTGCTCTGACCACTTGGATTACCCTGATTTCCTTTCCACTGGGAATCAGTCTTCTTGGCTTGAGTATCATTCATCTTGATCTCTTTCTTGACATCTCCCTGAAGTAACGCCATATCAACCAAGCTCTCAAACGTGGCCCCATGGGGAATATGTGACATAGCCAATCCCTGCAATGGCTCATTCAATCCTCTAGCAAAACGAAGAGCCTTCTTCTGAGGAGTATTCACCATATCCAAGCCAAAACGAGCTAACTGATTGAACTTGTTCACATATTCTTTGACAGACATATCTCCTTGTTTCAAAGTTATGAACCTCTCCATTTACATATTCTCCTCAGCAGAAGATAGAAACTTAAGCACGAACCTTGCCCTGAAATCGGCCCAAGTCTCAACAGGCCTAGTACCATTGGTGACTTCCCACCAATAAGCGGCTTCATCCTTCATAAGCCAAACCGCCAACAAGATCTTCCTCTGATCGTCTAACCCAAAGATAGCAAATAAATCCTCGGTCTCTTTCAACCAATTTCTGGCCTCTACAAAAGTCTCAGTGCCTTGAAAGTTCTTGCCACCCATTGCTTTGAAATCTTTGCAAGTCTTTGCGAAGTCAGCTTGAGGATGCTGAGGGGGAGGAGGAAGAGGAATCTCAGCGATAGGAGGAGGAGGAACATTAACTACCGGAGGAGGAGGAGGAACATCTGCGGGGTCGGCATCGGTCGCCCTAGCCTCCAAAAGTCTCCTATACCAAACAGGTACGTGTACTCCCTCCGGAATAGCAAAGTTATTGGCCATACTGAAAACGAAGAAAAAGATAGATTCAAAATGGAGAAAAACGAAGGAATTTTGCTAATGGCTTTTTGGGGAATAGCCTTTAAAATAAATTAGACTTTTCTTTGGAAAATACTTTATACTTGGTTTTGAAAATAGTTTTCCAAAAGTTTTCTAAAAACCTTTTTGTTCCTTCTCGTAAACCATATGCTCTGATACCAAATGTAACTCCCCACCTCCGCCAGGGTGGCTCTTGCAAGCACTCTGACTTTGGAGGGGCGTTTGTACCGGGTAAACATGCATAATGATATATCAAGGCAGAACAAGAACATATGTATATATGTAAACAGAGTAAATAAGATAAGTAAAACAGCGGAAGATTTCAAACTATTTCAAAACAAGTCTGGTACAACATAATGTCAACTTTCCAAATACACAAGTCTAGATAAAAACAACATCACTGAAAAACTGAAATACATAAGTACTATCCCCAAAATAAGTGATAACCATAGCTAGCTTCATGTCAAGACCGTACATGAGCTAAAATCCCACAAGCAAGCAATCAGAAATCCAAGCTAAGCTCCAATATTCCCACCCTGAGAACCGGGGGGGCGGGGGGGGGGGGGGGGGGGGGGACGGAAGAAAAGAGGCGAAAGAAAAACAGGTCAGTCAAAAAGACTGAGTAAGCCCTACTACAATCAATGTAAACTGATAAAGTTAACTGGCATGAGAAGCAGGGATGAACATAAGGATAACAACATACTAGCATGATGATTAACTAACAAGGTAGATAAAGGTGTCATCGCATACTCAGGTTTAAGGTTTTTGCACCACAGGTGTACTAGCAAACTAACATGACTTGAATAAACACGTATTGATCCCTTGGCCCAAGCTTTGGCCCAATAACATGAAGTGACCCTAATACGAGGTCCAATAACATGAAGTGACCCTAATACGAGGTCCAATAACATGAAGTGACCCTAATACGAGGTCCAATAACATGAAGTGACCCTAATACGAGGTCCAACCAAACGATCTAATCGATCGGCTCCCTAAGCCTACCTCGTCACGTGTTGGTGTCAATACGGCCCAAACATAATTGTAGTCGGACTGTGCCGGGTCTCCCGTCGGGTGTATCAAGCCCTAGGGTGTCAACCCCTGGACACCATAAACATAAGTGCACAGTCTCGATCTACTGGTACCCATGCTTGACTTCTCCAAATACGGACTACGTGCACGACCATAGTCCGTCCGGAACTACATCGGCGTACCACTCTGCCGTCGTTTTTGGTCACTTACCTCAAGTCCAGTAATTGTGCCCCCACCCTAGCCTAGTCCCTAGGGTCTTAATGATACAAACTTGGGATTACTGCTGGAGTGGACCCCCATTGCTAGGATTTTCTAGTGGGTTAAGTACGGTTTAACCCTTTTACTAATCATGGATTAACTTGGTTAAGTGTAACGATGGGTTCACGACTTAACCCTGATTAATCTACCAAGCCCAAATTGGTTAAGTATTAAGTGGACCATGACTTAACCCTAATCATGAGGCATTAACTAATTTAATGTGCCTTAACCTCTCACATTAGATCTTGTTGTGGTTACTAGTTAAGCCGGGCGGGTCCGGGTAGCTTTACACCACAACTTGTCTAACCTCGGGTTCAAGGTACAACATGACCAACTTCTCACATTGGGTCCTATTGTTTGTAGCAACTAGTTAGGCCGGTCGGTTCCGGGTAGTTTTATGCTACAAACTCAACCCAACCTCGAGTTGGTCACACTTATATTTTCTAAGTGTCATGTCCATTATGTTTCCAATACATATTACAAGTTTTCAAGCATTTGGGTAGACCTAACTTAATAGGTAAATTCCCAATGGGTAGACCTAACTTAATAGGTAAATTCCCAATCTTATGTTTTTATGTCTTTTAAGTTTACCCAACCCCAAACGCAATCCCATCGCTTACATATCGCAATAGCGCATAAAGGATAGAAAGAGGGAACTTGGCATAATCATGACATAAAGGTGTTGAAGCCACAAGTTTAACATGGTGGCATATGAAATGTACATATGTTCATATACTTGCATATTGCATCATTAGGCCTCAAAAGTATGCATAAAACCAAACTTAGCATATAAGTGATACATGGTGATAAATGACATGTAGAAGTTGCCATAAGTTCGCATTTAGCCTCACATGCAAGTTATCATAAGGGATATGATAACTTACATGTTGCCAAAATGCAACCTTTAGCATAAAGCTTGAAGCTTTAAGCTCATAAACCCAAGATAAGCTTGCATAACATGATAACATGAGCAAAATGATCAACCCAAACTTGCATAATATAACTTGCATATCATATGGCAAACTTGCATATCATAACATAGCAAACTTGCATAACATAACATGATAAACTTGCATATCATAACATGGCAAACTTGCATAACATAACATGATAAACTTGCATATCATAACATGGCAAACTTGCATAGCATAACATGGTAAACTTGCATATCATAACATGGCATACTTTCATAACATAACATGATAAACTTGCATATCATAACATATCAAACTTGCATAACATGACATAGTAAACTTGCATATCATGGCAAACTTGCATATCATAATGATCAACCAAACTTGCATCATTCATTTAACTTTAGAGTTTAAATATGAAAGTAGAAAAGGGCTTACAATGCTTATGAAGACACAAAAATATATATAGATTGAGACAAAGCCCTTATGCAATCAAATAAACCCAAAATGCAAGCTCCATTAGAAAAACCCTTGAGCCAAAATGATCAAAACCCTTGCAATATGATGTAAATATGGAAACTTGACTTGAATGCAAGATAGTGATGCTCATACAAGCTTGAAAACACTTGTATGCATTGAAAATCTCTCATAGAAATAACTTAGGAATTTTATGAAGAGAGTGGAGGCCATGAGAGGAATGATTTTGCCATAGTTTAGTTACTTGAATGAATAATGATGATTTAGGGTTAGGTTAGGGGCTTATTTATAGAGATTAGGATTAGTTTTAGCCTTAGGATTAAACCCTAGTTCCAATCTCAGCCCTCAAAACCGAATCTGGCCCCCAAACTCAACACAACTCCCAAAATGGTGCACCAGGCAAAACTGCCCGGCTGAGCCAAGTCGACACCCAAGTCGACAGGGCTGTCGACTTGGGCCTAACCATGTCGACTGCCCAGTCGACAGGGCTGTCGACATGGGTGGTCTGGCGGGAAATTTCCCGCCTGCGCCCAACTGCCCTAATTTCCAAATTCAAACTTGAATTTGAAATCTGTTTTTACTTTGAATTTTTCTGAAAACTTCGTTGGGCCTTAATCGGGTCATACGGACTCCGATTTTCGAAAACTCGGACTCTATTTCGCGTATTTTTCCGAGACGAACGCAATGGCATAGCCCGTTTCCCTTGATTCAGAATTATAAATTAAATTCTGCCTCGATTTATGTTATAACAGGTTATTGAAAATACGGGTTGTTACAATAAGGAATGTAATGCAGTTTCTATAGAAATTAGAATCTGTTGTATGTTGGTTTAGTGGAGTAACCTTCGAGGTATCAGTCTGATGTTGGTTTCGGACTTCGGGATTGATATTTAGATAATTATTCACTTACTAATTTACAACGAGGAACTAATAGAGAAAAGTTGAGACGATAATTGAATATTCTTATATAATATAAGAAAAGGGAAACATTTTCCAAGTATTAAAGATATTGAAGTTTTAAATTAACCATTCAGAAATTTTTAAAAAGGCCAAGTGGTGACGAATACTGAACCAGTACCTTTATTTTAATTTTATGGATGAATGTTTGTTTATTTGATAGTTAAATAACCGACTATCAAAATTGACCAATTATCGATTATTGGTACGGAAAGACCGGGATCGAATTTATATTCGAAAACCATTCCGACCAGCAAATACGAAATCGTGGAAGAGATCAGACGATGTTCGAGATGGAGCATTTGAAGACCATAGATCTTCATAAAACGGAAGTATTGCTTATAATCTCTGGTTAGCTCCCAGAGATAAACTGTGATTCTATCATGATTGGAGTTTATGGGTTGCAAGGACTACTCGCTACTAATCTATAGGGTGATTCCTAGGATGTGGTAGGAGGGTGCCTTCGGTTGTCCAGTCCCAGGACAACGTGTATGGACGGATCTGACGATGTGGCATTCAAAGTGGCTAGATGTTCAAAAAGAAAATTTTAAACTAAAGCCTCACAACCGGGAAATGACAAAAATCGGGCAGGCAACATGGCTGTATGGGTTGCACCCATTAGGGTGTATTTTAACCATCTAGAGAATATTCATATTTGTTACTTCTTTTCATTTCTGTATCTCCCAAGAACGGTTATGTTGCTAGCAACCGTAAGGTGACAATATATTTGATACACTCAAGAGAAATGAGTGGTCGGTCATGTGTGGGCCGGATTGCAAGACGTTCTTGTTTGAACCCAGTGTATTCCTCTCTAGAGATACACTATCGACAGGTGGTTCCATACCTTGTCATAGTCGAAATCCAATATCCAATAAGCACCCGAAGTTTTGATTGTATACTATATATGTGGAGAATGAGATGCAAGAGTTCTGCTAGATTCTATTCATTTGTATTTAGACACTATTATAATATCAGAATATATAGTAATTTCAAAAATTATTTTGGGTTATTATAAGATAAAACCTGTCCGTATTTATTTGTGAATTCGATCTCAGGATTATCTTTTTCTCTCAAAAAAAAATTGAACTTTAAAATCAAGTTGGATGATTCCCCTTAAACTTTGCGAGTTTTTCTCACTCTGGTTAAACAGACTGACCCGGTGTTTGCTACTCGAGTTAGACCGGGTTGTACAGGTTCAGATTATTGGACACTACGAAGTTCAGAAGGCGTGTTGGAGGAGTTCAAACGGACTATTATTTATTCCGCGGTGTGTTATATACGAGGACAGATTATTATAACTGTTCAGATGTGTTGATTGTAAGTTGTACTTTTATTGTAAGTTTTATTTCAAGCTTTCAATAAAGATTTATTTCTATATTATATTTTATTCTGCTGCGATGTGAGACTCTGATTTTGATATGTTTCTTTTTATTATTTCTTATATTCTAATATTTCTTTCTTTCTTATCTCACCCTCTTTTTCTTTCTAGTAAACTTCCGGTATTTTTGATGCTTGAATATTCGACGTGATGTTTTCGTGTCAATTTTCGAGGTCAAAAATTTCTGGTCGTTACACTCCATTCATGAATTTCTTTTCTTTCCTGTTTGTTGTAGAGGTACTTTATGCAACAAAATACATTGTCTCGATACTGATCTATATATATACACACACACACTGAACCATGCATGTTCCGTATGTTTTGAGGAAGGTTTTATCCTCTAATTTTATTTCATGTTGTTTAATTTTTTGTTCTAAGTGTATTAGACAAGAATAAAAGGGCAAAATTTGTTAAGCATACATTTATGTCATCATTGTGCACTGTCGTTGATGCCCACTATTTATCCAATTATTTCTGATTTGTGTGATTGTCTTCATCTATTCAATCAATAAGTTCACTAATTTTTTGTAATTCATGTGTCTTAAGCTTGAGGGTAATACATTTTAGTATTGCTATTATACTTGAAAGTTATTGGTAATTTGGTGTTGATTTGCATGACTTGAAAGAACTAACTTCTATACTGTTACACGCAGAATTTACAACGTGCACGATTCAATGAGAAGCAACTGAAAATGAATTAAAAATTGTGTAGTTTCTCATCCATATCGTTGGCATGGGCATGTTAATGTAATTTAGAGGTAATTATATATTAAAAATATAGTTTTTCAGTTAATGATTTTAAAATTTAAGTTATATTACGTAGAGAAATATGAGATATTTGGCATACAGATTGTCTATCATCCACCGTCTCGAAAAGTTTTGTATCTACGAATTGAGTTTCAATATAATTTTAAATGAAACCACCTTGAATCTTAGTTTATATTTTAATAACTTTAAATCCAATTTTCTTTTAAATTAAGTCAAAATTTAAATTTATAGCTGAAAGAAGACTTATGTATCATTGGTGATCATTTCCATGAATATTTCACTAAGCTTCTTTTTAATACCGTAAAATTATGCATTTTAATGTTGTGCCCATACATGTTCTTTTACCTTAATTACTTTCTATTTTTATGTCAATGATCTTTCAGTTTATCAGTTTACAATGTACAAACAATATTTTGCATCCCCGTCCATGTATGGAGCACGGGTTCACACTCTTTTAATTTAATTCAATAACTTAAATTGTTGAAACTTACGAGATGTTACAATCTCCCACTCTCAGAACTTTTCGTCCTAAAAAAGGATTGAAATAAAAACAAGTAATTAAATGTATATCATTCATACACACATTAACTTTGATTGCATGTTCAAACACAAAAGTTTGCTTCCAATTAGTATTGGTAACTCAACTACTCTAGTGCAAACCGTGATTTGACTTCTTGATTAGAAACTTCCGTTCTCCTTGCATAGAAATAATTGTGATAGAGAACTTCAAGTTCTTATCAAGAACTCCTATCGGTGCTCTTCATCGGGAATCGAGTGAGTAATTCTATTTGTAATCAAAATCGTATATTCAAACTAAATCAAAGCTGTTATGCGAATAAATTGGTTTTAACATTTTCACACATTATATTTCATTTGTTTCTTAGTTATACCACTGTAGTAGAATCAGATGTTTCGTTTGTATACAGATTTTAAGGTTTATAAGAAAATTATTCAAAAAAAGAAATTTCTTTTATATCAAAGTACTTCATATTGAAAATAGTTCTTGATAACTTGATATTGCCACAACTTCATCCTCATTCTTTGAAAATCTGGTAATACTTTGATCAGGCGCAAAATTAGAAATCTCGAAGTACTAAGTAAACCTATTTCAACATCCAGTGAAAATACGTGAAAAACATTAAAAAAAATAGATAAGTGAAGTACCAACCAATGGCGATCGAAGAAGCTATTCATGAATCATATATACAAAATGGTGACGCTTGGGTCCCTCGGGAAGCATCTGTATCAATAGGAATTTACTTCCCTACGAATATTTTCATGAACAAATTAATGGAATGCATCAAAAAATAGGATAAATAACCTGAGATCATCATGGAGCACAGCCCCTAGGGTTGCTCTATCACCAAGTCGAGAGGACAAATTGCCACGGCCATGGGAAGCTAGGCAATCACTGCCTTACGAATTTCACCATAACACCTCAAAACAATTGCATGGATTGTAATCTGCATCTAGTAAAACTGGGGGTTACATCTGTATCATCCATAGACCTTAGGCAATCACTTCCCTAGTAATTACGCCATATGGACCGCAGACACACAATGGTTGTGTCTAGATCCCCTAGGAAACATCCGTACCCATAGCCCTTTCCAGCCCTGCGGATTCCGCCATGTAAAACAACCATAGATCATAGTAAACACAATGGTTACGCCTGGTTCCCTCAGGAAACATCCGTCGCCGTACGACTTCGCAGCCCTGCGAATTTTGCTATGCAGCTGAGTTCAAAGGAAACACATGAGTATTATGTCCGGACAAACACAATCAAAGAAATATCGATCAGAGTTCCTACTAAGTAGGACCTCGATTTTCGAAGGAAGGTACTTTCCTTATCTTAATTTCAAAATGTACATAAATCCCAATTTTGAATATATTATTCTTATATAAATTCCGTTATACATAAGATTTTCATTTTCATAACTAGTACACTTTCTAGTCAATAGTTTTGAATTAACTTCATTCTTATACAAATCATTTATATAATTTTGAAAACTTATAAGCCAAAATATTTATAGTATCAAAGGTTCTTGAAATTATCCATTTAAATATTAGTTCTCTTTTAAATTCATACTTGGCTTTGAAAATTATTTACTTGAATTGGATATTATTTAAATTCAACTCTTTCAAAGTTTCAAATCAATAATTTATGAATTAATATTTAAAGACATATATTTATATAAGATCAATATTTCTTCCAAATCGTTGTCTTATTCAAAGTGTCTCTTAAAATAAACTTTCAGTGAAACATTTCAAAACAAATTTGTATACTTATATGATGCCAAATTTTATTCATTTCACGTTTTAGATATTTAACAGCTTTAAACCTTTTTAAATTGCACCTTGCTTAAAATTTTAACTCTCATTTGAATGTGTTGGGTTATTCAACATAGTCAAAAAATCAATTTCATACTTATAATTTGCAAACAAAAATCAAACATCTCTTCGAGATGAAAAACAAATTATCCTAATACATAGAGCAATATTTCAACTAAAATCGAGAATTAATTTCCAGATTTTATTTCAATCATTTCAAATATATATACACACACATCTTTATGTGTCAAATCACATTTCAGATATTAAAATCAAATTCATTTTCTTAAAATAAACAATCAGCAAGGCTACTTTAGCGGTCTCTTCCACTTAGATTCTCGAAAATGAACATCGATGATATTACCATCATCACCGGAATTATTTTCTAGCATTATAAGTGAGTTCTCCACTCTCATTTCTTTTCAAAAGAATTTGAGTGAAGTATTTTGAAACATTCCTGTTGTATAATACTTTTAAATAATAGAAGTATAATTTTCCAAAATTGTTAGAAATCAATTTCGGAATTTAATTCTTAAATTTTAATTAAATAACTTTTAAGTTACAGCTTAATCAAGTTTTAATACACAATTTCTAATTAAATCAGATTTATTTCATATACACTTCATTATAATTTTCCATTTCAATTTACTAACCTTAGGTGTATTATCAATAATGACAAATATTTTAGGATAAAAATGCAATTAAAGAGCACAGGTTCGTTTCTTTAACAGGTTTAAATTAATAACAATTTCACTTAAGATTTAAATTATGAAAAACCTATGCTTATTTTACTTAACTTGTTATATAATTACTTGAATTTAATTCAAATCATCAAATTATACTAATTATTAAAAATCTCAAATATATTTACAAAATACATGTACGCTCTCTCAATACACACAACTCATTTTACGACACTATTGACCCTATCTCTAATGTATTTATCGCACAGGCTAAGGTTTATCGCTAAACTAAAGCTTTGATATCAACTGTAAGAACCCTTCGTTTTAAGATGATTTGAGTTGACAATAAACCGCATATGTCCAAATCAAACCATTCCAAAATGACAGATTATTATTGGGGTTTAAAATAAGAAGGGAAAATAAGATGAAAAGGAACTAAAAAATACACAGAATCTTACAGTGGAACGATAAAATATAAAAATATCACATATAGTTCATAAAACTATTAAATAATATTCACTTGATTTCAATTTACAATATAAGATTTTTACTTTTTAACATCACCTACCAATAATGCAGTGGAAATTAAATAGTAGTATATATGGTCTTCAACTCCATCTTTGTCTTCTAAAAATAATGTCTTTACTAAACTGAAATTGAAATGACCCAAACTTCCCCTTTCGGGAAAGCCCAGATTGAGTTGAGAACACGACGCATCAGAACACGAACAATAGAACATTTCATTGCTGTTACAACAATTTACATCAGAGTACAAGAATATAACAGAGTATGAATAAATAATATACATCAGAAAAATGTCAGAGATTAAATTACAATGCAGCGGAAAATTAATACATAACACAAATGAAAGAGACATACGGATACAAAGCTTTACGAATATAGCTCCAGCTGTAAATCCAGGATCCTGGGAAAATAATATCTGCAAAACCAAAACTACCGACTGCCCGTGTGGAAAATAGGGGAACCCAGAGTTTAGGTTAAAATAATAAACTTCAGGTCAGTCATGGGACTGGTGTAAGAACTCAAAATAATTATTAAAACTTAACTTTAAAATAGAGTAAATCAAGGGACCGCACATGGAACGGGTTTTCTCCCAAGATTACCAGTGCATAAAACAGTTTATAAACAGCGCAATGCTTTTCGAAAAATGAAGCTATTATAAGACTCACGTCCCATCACACAATGCAACGCAAGCCGGAGGATAGAATTTTTCCATATAATAGCCAACATGCTTGGTACGTTTTAAAACAAATCATTTTGATATTACTAAAAGTGTATAGTGTCAAAACAATTTCAAACATAAATGTATCAATCATAGACGACATAGCTACCATATACTCTTTCGCCATACTAGTTTTACAACTAAAATCGAAATGTCACGTATTGGAAATTAGATTTGCATCATGAGTCAAGGCCAGAGATGATCTCCTCCCCGATTCGGATCACCTTTAATAGATGACCTAGGATCCCCCGCAGTGAACCCTTGGATCCTCCAAGGCCGATCCTCCCTTACGTTTGAGGATTAGTTATTCCTACGCACACGTTTCTCAGTCCTATCAGACCTATCGCTTGGCCACTAGGGACCAATATCCGAGGCGCCTCGCATTCCATCTTCCACACAGGTAAAAATAAATAAATGTCTGGGCTCCATACCATGACACCACCCATAGCTAGAGGGAAACGTCATGCATTCCTTGGGTCCCTTATCCCGTTTTTGACTCATACCGGGTGTGAGGCTCGCGAATTAACGCTATGCACAAAGTTATGCTATTTAATGCCGTGCTTTGATCATCAACCACAAGACTATGTTTTTCAATAGATGCCTTGATCACTGCATCTCTGCATGCCACACTGACAATTCACGCCATGCAACTGATATCTATCGATATATAAACTCAAAGCTCGTACGTCTCAGAGAAATGTGTTAAGCAAGAGAATAAATTCTCCGCCACCAAACAAATATATATATTTAATAGAAATTAATTAACACAGAATAAAATCCAATATCAGACACACATCCATTTACAAGTCCATTTTGGGTCTGAACGAAACCGGAGACACCTTATTCCTCGTCCCATATGTCCAATACAGGAGAGAGGTCCTCGAATATCCGATCGATTTCCAAGTACGTCTGGACGACCACCACTTATTACCTTGTATTGGGTGTACATCCCAATCAAGACATTAGTAATCATCCAAATGATGCAAAGAACTCCGATCTTCAAGCACCGTCTTTATCGTCAATTTTTAGCCGTCATATTGGTTATTCAGAATGGGATAAACCCGGTCTTTCCGAATAACCCGCGTATTTTATAATCAATAATCAAGTGGTATAAAAACACACCATATGCCTCATTCCAATTCAGAATATTCTTTTATTCAAATATTCATATCATTAGGGAAAGGTTCCCATTAATTTTATCAAAGATAAATTCTTTGAAATTTAGTCTTTAATCTTCCTTTGGATACCATTTCTGAACCAAATTAAGGTTTATCAACTAGTCGGGATTATCGAGCCTTACCGAAGTAATCATTTATTCATTAATCCCAATCCCAACCTACTCATCCCATGGAGCAAAACTGGCAATACTCCATATCTAACACCATGGTGTTATCGGTAAATTAATTACCATTTCACATTCAAATCTAATTAAAGATGTAACTATTGCCTGGAGTAAAATTGGTGGTACTCCATTCTCGATCATTTCCCAAATTTGATAATTTAAATTATCACATTCTCAGTTCATTCTAATTAAAGATTCATTAAAACTCCACTTAGATTTAATCTCATAAATCATTACACAATGATTATTTAACTTTGGAAACACAAACATGCCACATCGACAATCTACACCATACCACTGAATTCTGCCAATATATAACCTCTAAGCTCATACGTCTTAGAGAAGGGTGTTAAGCGAGAGAATAAATTCTCCGCCACCAAATAGATATATATTTAGCAGAGATCAACATACAGTTCGAAATACAATGTTAGACATGTAATCCTATTTATAACTGGGTAAAGAACCAATGTCATTTATAGCACAGTTCACGATAAACCCAAAATCACATTCCATTAATTATGGAATCTTGACGGAAAACAGATCAATATATAATCGATATCAATTTCCGTATCCAACTAATAATATAAATGGAATAACGACGAAGCCTTTTAAATTCCATATATAGTAACAGTATTCCTTCAAAGAAGCTCATTTCGATTATAACTAAATCGAATTCCATTCAATTCCAAATTAATATATTAAATTAGAAAACTTTACTTTGGAAAATTTCCGTTAAATCTTATTTAAAAGATTTATATATTCCAAATCACATTTCACTGTTAATCGGGTTAAACAATGAATGTCATTAAAAACACAGTTCACAATTAACCCAATTCACATTCCATTTTTATTCTTACTAAATATAACTGGAAACTCTAATAATCTTAATTAAAAGATTTATTCCTTTCACACGGGGTTTAAGAACGGTGTTACTAAAGACACCATTCACGACTAACCCAAAATCCAATTTGATATTAAATATAAGGCTCTAAATAGAAATTATATCGGCTTATATTCAATATCATATTCTGAAACACACACACATCGTATGGGGAATAACGATATATATCTATCTTCCAAATTCCTCCACAATATCCGTATATCCACGGAATCCAATATCGAAATATCCCGAAGATGATTTCCATTCAAATCCATTCCAATTCATATATTGGAAAATTCTGGTTAGATTAAAACCATTCACAAATCCAATTTATTTATTTACAAACATTGGATTATCTTTCTAGTTAATAACTAGTTCATTTTGGTAAAAGTATATTTTTATCTTTACAAACGTGGAATTTTTCATCAAAATTCTTTCCAAATCATTTATTAAGATTTTACACAAATTATTAATATTTTTAATAATTTTATCAAGGCCCGTAATGTCAGTTTCCAATAACGGCCACAGAACTGCATCCATAGCGACATTTTCCAAATTTGATTTGGACATAATTCCAAATCCAACCATTTAAATTTAAATCTCTTATATTCATTGGATAGCTCTTTCTGATACGAACCCAACGGTTCCAGTTTTAGGAGAATCCGACGGTCGGATCTCCTGTAATTTCAATTCGAAGTCAATGTTGAAATTCGCGAACGGTCGCGGCGCGGCACGTTCTATTCAAGCCATTAATATTTATTTATATATATAATATATACAATATATATTTCGTTCAAAACGTATTTTATAAATTCGTTTTAAAAATGATTCCCACAGGCTTTTTATTTTTTAAATCAAAATTAAGTACTCCTTATCATTATAATATTTAAATGGTAATATTTTCAAAATATCATATTTTGAAATAATTTCCTTTTCGATATTCATTATAAAAATGAAAAAAATCGATATAAATATCGTTCGCGTTAAAATGGCGCAAATCTAATCAACACGGCTTCACATATTTCAATATTTTCGTGTCCATCCTAAATCGGACATCAAATTCACATTTTAATCCTTTACTGAATATTATTTAAAAATATTCCACATTTTAAAATATTCGTTATTGTAAAATATTCGTTCTTTCTGAATTGGAATCAAACCCAATCAATTACCATATATTTTATTTTTATGGATTTCATATATCACATGTACACAACAATAATGATACACAATCAACCATCATCCAGAGTGCATTACACCACTGCATAAGCATTAAATAAAAATAATTAACGCTTACAACAGTCTGTCAACCAATCGATTGACATACAACAAAACAATAGGGATTAGTGTACGCCAAATATCATCCCAATACCCGTATGGGGTTTCAACCAACAAATATTGAATATTATTTGTGCAGTCGGGTGATGTGTAAAATTTATAGTCCCAATCCATGTCAGTTAAATGGGCGTACATAAACAAATCGTCCGATTTGTAAATGAATATATATTTTCAATTTAGGAGAATTTTATGTCATTCATATGTACGTTAAAAATTATATTTTTAACGATTAAATATTTATTTCAACACATGAATATTTTTACTAGTTCATACATTCAATAAAAATAATATTTTTATTGTTTAAACAATTTATTCAACATATGAATATTTTATACAGTTCATATACACATTAAAAACGATATTTTTAATAAACAATATTTATTTCAGAAAATTTCGGCATTATAACAGCGCGATATTAGAACCTGAGTAATGTCTAGCATTACCTCTCTCATGATACTGGCTCGCGCCATACATAATAATCAATCCAATCCACAAACCACAATACAACTCAATTCACCACAATACAGTCAATTTTCCCAAAATTCAATCCAAACAAACAACCATGGTTTGTACAAATAAATAGTGTCGGGGGCTACTAAGCACCGTCTGCAACCTAAATTATATTTAACTAAAATAATTTGAATGAGAAGGTGTTCTCACGTTGGGATCCACTCCGCAGTTATTTTCTGACGCTTTGATTTGCTGTTCTGGTTTCAGAATTTGCAAACGAGTTCCAGTCTTCACATGGTCTTTTTTTCTAGCTTAAATGCGCAATTCCAGACAACTTTCGCCTAGTTAACTTTTTCCCGAAAATGCTCCATTTCGCCGGTAATCGCGAAAAGACAGTATTTGGACAGCAGATTTTGGACGCGTTTTCTGAACAACTCCGCAATCCAAAATATGACTTTCATATACTCAAATTGAAGAGAAAATCGTACTCTTCGACTTTGGTACTATGGAGTTTTGGCCAAAAGCCCACCGTTTGAGATTTATTGGCGAAATAGTGACAGGGGGTTATTTGTAAAACGAGAATTTTGTAAAAATTGAATTTTTTGGAGGAGGGGGGCTCACGACCGGACTTGGGTGGGGTTCAGAGGTGGTGCAGGTTTGACTGGGCATGAGGGAGGTGCGAGCAGGTGGTGGTGGCGCTGGAGCGGCCCACTGTCGCGGGTTTGTTGATTTGGGGCCTAGGTTTACAAATTTGAAGAGGGAAAGAGGAGGAGAGAGAGGAGAGGAGGAAGAGGGGGAGGAGATTGTGGAGGGGATGCTGCGGCTGCTGGTGGTAGGTAGAGGAGGGCGGCTAAAGAGGGAGAACGACGTTCTTTTTTTCTTCTCTGATTTCGGTTTTGAACGATTGGGAGAGAGAGAAGGGAGAGGCTGACTTTATATAATAATATATATTTAATTTATTTTATTTCCAAAAAGTTACTTTTATATTCGAACTCCAAATCGAAATCAACGACTATCGCCCTTAGATAAATACCCCTATTCCAAACACAATGGAATATGTCCCGTAAGCCCATTCGATTGTTTCGATCAGTTTTTCTTTAAAATAAATTATAATTTAATATAACGTTCAAAAATTAATTCAACGTACATTTTAATTTACCGGGGACACATACTGACTCCAAAATTTTTAGAAAAATAAACCTAGCTATCTTTTGACGATATGGTCCTAACAAAACTAATTTTGTTGAATTTGGAGACCATTTGAAAAATGGTCATTTTCCAATCGATTAAATTCAAAATGAAATTACCAAACATGTTTATATTCACCAAGCTCATATTACTTCCAAAAATTATGAAAATTGGAATCTAGCAATAATTTGACATTCCGGATCCAACAAAAGTGGTATTGTCGAAAATGTAGGTCGTTTGCAAAATGGCTATTTTTAAGGGCCATATATTATTTTAAAATATATAAATTCCATAGCGACTATTTCAAATTTTAATCTGGACATAACTTTTAATTTATACAGTGAAATCTCAATTTCTTACATTCGTTAGAAAGATATAATTAAACAGATTCAAATGTTTCTTTTTTTACTGAAATCCGATTTATTTCTAATTCTTTACATTCAATTGAAATTAGAAATCGAATTTTCAAACTACCGCACCATTTCAGGCTCATTTTATAATTAAAATAAATTTATACATTCTAACTTCGATTAAAATAAATTTTAGGCATTTTTATTTAAAATAAATCATTTAAAATATTCAAATACATTAAAATAGCTAAAATAAAAATTTTAAATTGGTTCAAAAAATCCGGGTTGTTACAATCTCCCGCACTTAAAATCTTTTCGTCCTCGAAAAGTGACGAAGCTGAAAGTTGTTTAACTAACCAACTCAACTTTCATTCTTCAACTTTTCAGTTTCCATGAATTTTCTAATTTTTCTAAAATGTGACAAACACCTTAACTTTTCAAAAAATTTCGCCATAACCTCCTTTGTACGGGGAGACCTTTAAAATCGAAACTTGCCTCACAGGGACCTCATCAATCCAAAGAAAAAGAAAAAGCCAAGTGGCTTACCAATCGGCTCATAAAATCATCAAAACCCAAGAAATACAGTAAATATGTACCTATTTGTCGGGCATACAATTTTATTCCTCTTATTATCTTCCATGCTATGACATGTTCATTGTATATACATGTCCATATATGCAATTTCAATCAATTTCCAATTCAGTACAATAATAAATTCAATTTGGCTAAATTTTACATTTCCTTCTCTTGTTGGTTTTATTATTCCAATATCTTTATTAATCAAACTAATAATCAAAAAACACAACCAACAATCAATTTATCAATTAAATTTTCAATCATATAACTTTAATATATTCTCAAAAATCATATTATTAGTTCCAAATCACAACAATAAACTCTAACTAAGTTTTGGTTCTCACACCAGTTAATTGGAAATATATAGATATTCCACTTTCGAAACTCAAACATAAATGCTGATGATGAGATCTCAATCATCAGAATCATCTCCGGGAGACTATAGTGAGATTCTACATCTACCTAGTATATTTAAGGCTTCGTATACACGTTTGCAGGGCGTATATGCAAAGTCTACTTATACACGATACTCCAAAATCAATTTAAAATAAAATACTCACACACGTATAATAAGGTTTAAATTTTCAAAACAAAATTTGTTTTCATTTTTATTTTGAAAAATAACACTCTTTGAAACTCATTCTAGGATACTACTGATCCCATCTATAATGAGTCATTCTCCTTGGATATTCCTAATCCAATCTCTGATGAATTCTTTCGTTCAGTTCTAATGTGTCTTATTCTCGAGCTCTGTAAACCAAAGCTCTTATACCAAAATGAAATGACCCGAACTCACCCTTAAGGGAAAGCCCGGATTGAGTTGAAAACATGTCTAATCGGAACACAAACAGTAGAACATTTCATTGCTGTTACAACAATTTACATCAAAGTACAAGAATATAACAGAGTTGAATAAATAATATACATCAGAAAAATGTCAGAGATTAATTTACAACGCAGCGGAAAATTAATACATAACACAACTGAAAGAGATATACGGATACAAAGCTTTCAGCATATAGCTCCAGCTGTAAATCCAGGATTCTGGGAAAATAATATCTGCAAAACCAAAACTACTGACTGCCCGTGTGGAAAATAGAGTCGCCTAGAGTTTAGGTTAAAACAATAAACTCCAGGTCAGTCATGGGACTGGTGTGAGAACTAAAAGCAGTTATTAAAACTTTACTTTAAAATAGAGTAAATCAAGGGACCAAGCCGTATAACACGGAGCCAGTTTTCTCCCGAGAATACCAGTGCATAAAACAGTTTGTAAACAGCACAATGCTTTTCGAAAAATGAAGCTATTATAAGACTCAGGTCCCATCACACAATGCAACGCAAGCAGGAGGATAGAATTTTTCCTTATAATAGCCAAACATGCTTGGTACGTTTAAAAACAAATCATTTTGACATTACTATAAGTGTATAGTGTCAAAACAACTTCAAATATAAATGTATCAATCATAGACGGCATAACTACCATATACAATGTCGCCATACTAGTTTTACAACTAAAACTGAAATGTCACGTACTGGAAATTGGATTTCCATCATGAGTCGAGGCCAGGGATGGTCCCCTCACTGGTTCGGATCACATCTAGCAAGATGACCTAGGATCCCTCGCAGTGAACCCTTGGATCCTCCAAGGCCGGTCCACCCTTACGTTTGAGGATTAGTTATTCTAGAACACATGTTTCCAGGTCCTATCGGACTTATCACTTGGCCACTAGGGACCAATATCCGAGGTGCCTCGCAATCCGTCATCCAGACAGGTAAAAATAAATAAATGTCTGGGCTCCATATCATGACACCACGCATAGCTCGAAGGAAACGTCATGCACTCCTTGCGTCCCTTATCCCGTTTTTGACTCATACCAGGTGTGAGGCTTGCGAATTAACGCAATACACAAAGCTATGCTTTTTAAAGCCGTGCTTTGATCCTCAACCACAAGACTCTGCTTTTCAACAGAAGCCTTGATCACTGCATCTCTACATGCTACATTGAAAATTCTCGCCACACAACTGATGTCTATCGATATATAACCTCTAAGTTCGTACGTCTCAGAGAAGGGTGTTAAGCAATAGAATAAATTCTCTGCCACAAAACAAATATATATATATATTTAATAGAAATCAATTAACACAGAATAAAATCCAATGTCAGACACACATCCATTTACAAGTCCGATCTTGGTCTGAACGAAACCAAAGGCACCTTATTCCTCGTCCCGTATGTCCAATACAGAAGAGAGGTCCTCGCATATCCGGTCGATCTCCAAGTACGTTTGGACGATCACCACTTATTACCTTGTCTGGGGTGTACAGCCCGATCAAGACATCAGTAATCATCCAAACGATGTGAAGAACTACGGTCTTGAACCACCGTTTTCATCGTCGACTTTTAGTCGTCATATCGGTTATTCAGAATGGGATAAACCCGCTCTTTCTGAATAACCCGTGTACTTTATAATCAATAATCAAGTGCTATAAAAACACACCATAATATTCTTTTATTCAAATATTCACATCATTAGGGAAAGGTTCCCATTAAGTTTATCAAAGATAAATTCTTTAAAGTTTATTCTTTAATCTTCCTTTGGATATCATTTCTGAACCAAATTAAGGTTTATCAACTAGTCTGGATTATCGAGCCTTACCGAAGTAATCATTTATTCATTATTCCAAATCCCAACCTGTTCATCCCATATCTAACGCCACGGTTTTATCAATAAATTAATTACCATTTCATGTTCAAATCTAATTAAAGATTTCACTATCGCCTGTAGTAAAACTAGTGGTACTCCATTCTCGATCATTTCCAAAATTTGATAATTTAAATTATCACATTCTCATTTCAATCTAATTAAAGATTCTTTAAAACTCCACATAGATTTAATCTCATAAATCATTACTCAATGATTATTTAACTTTGGAAACACAAACATGCCACACCGACAATCTACACCGTACCATTGATTTCTGCCAATATATAACCTCTAAGTTCGTACGTCTTAGAGAAGGGTGTTAAGCAAGAGAATAAATTCTCCGCCACCAAACAGAAATATATTTAGCAGAGATCAACAATACAGTTCGAAATACAATGTTAGACATGTAATCCTATCTTTAACTGGGTTAAAGAACCATTGTCATTTAAAACACAGTTCATGAAAAACCCAAAATCACATTCCATTAATTATGGAATCTTCACAGAAAACAGATCAATATATAATCGATACCAATTTCCGTATCTGACTAATAATATAAATGGAATAACGACGAAGCCTTTTAAATTCCATATATAGTAACAGTCTTCCTCCACAGAAGCTCACTTCGATTATAACTAAATCGAATTCCATGCAATTTCAATTTAATATATTAAATTAGAAAACTTTACTTTGGAAAATTTCCTCTAAATCTTAGTTAAAAGATTTATATATTCCCAATCACATTTCACTGTTAATCGGGTCAAAGAACGAATATCATTAAAAACACAGTTCACATTAAACCGAATTCACATTCCATTTTTATTCCAATTACTAAATATAACTGGAAACTCTAATAATCTTAATTAAAAGATTTATTCCTTTCACACGGGGTTTAAGAACAGTGTTACTGAAGACACCATTCACGACAAACCCAAAATCCAATTTGATATTAAATATAAGGCTCTAAACAGAAATTATATCGGCTTATATTTAATATCAAATTCTGAAACCAACACATATCGTATGGGGAATAACGATATATATCTTCCAAATTCCTCTACAATATCCGTATAGTCACGGAATCCAATATCGAAATATCCCGAAGATGATTTCCATTCAAATCCATTCCAATTCATATATTGGAAAATTCTGGTTAGATTAAAACCATTCACAAATCCAATTTATTAAAAAATGTTGGATTATCTTTCTAGTTAATAACTAGTTCATTTTGATAAAAATATATTTTTATCTTTACAAATGTGGAATTTTTCATATAAATTCTTTTCAAATCATTTATTACGATTTTACACAAATTATTAATATTTTTAATAATTTTATCAAGGCTCGTACAGTCGGTTTCCAATAACGACAGCTGAACTACATCCATAGCGACCTTTTCCAAATTTCATTTGGACATAATTCTAAAACTAACCATTCAAATTTAAATCGCTTATATTCATTGGAAAGCTCTTTCCGATACAAACCCAACGGTTCCGGTTTAGGAGAATCCGACAGTCGGATCTCCCGTAATGTCAATTCGAAGTCAATGGTTGAAATTCGCGAACAGTTGTGGCGCGGCACGTTCTATACAAGACATTAATATATATATAATATATATACAATATATATTTCGTTCAAAACGTATTTTATAAATTCGTTTTAAAAACGATTCCCACTTTCTTTTCAATTTTTAAATCAAAATTGAGTACTTCTTATCATTATAATATTTAAATGATAATATTTCAAAATATCAGATGTTGAAATAATTTCCTTTTCGATATTCATTATAAAAATAAATAAAATCAATATAAATATCATTCGCGTTAAAATGGCGCAAATCTAATCAACACGGTTTCACGTATTTCAATATTTTCGTGTCCATCCCAAATCGGACATCAAAATCGCATTTTAATCTATTACTGAATATTATTTTAAAATGTTCGTTATTTTAAAATATTCATTCTTTCTGAATTGGAATCAGACCCAATCAATTAACATATATTTTATTTATATGGATTTTGTACATCACATGCACACAACAACAATGATACACAATCAACCATCATCCGAAGTGCATTACACAACTGTACAAGCATTAAATATAAATAATTAACGCTTACAACAGTCTGTCAACCAATCGATTGACATACAACTAAACAATTGGGATTAGTGTACGCCAAATATCATTCCAATACCCATGTGGGATTTTAGCCAACAAATACTGAATATTATTTGTGCAGTCGAGCGATGTGTAAAATTTATCGTCCCAATCCATGTCAGTTAATTGGGTGTAAATAAACAAATCGTCTGATTTGTAAATGAATATTTATTTTCAATTCAGGAGAATTTTATGCCATTCATATATACGTTAAAAATTATATTTTTAACGATTAAATATTTATTTCAACACATGAATATTTTTAATAGTTCATACATTCAATAAAAATAATATTTTTATCATTTAAACAATTTATTCAACACATGAATATTTTATACAGTTCATATACACATTCAAAATGATATTTTTAATGAACAATATTTATTTCAGAAAATTCGGCATTATAACGGCGCGTTATTAGAGCCGGAGTAATGTCTAGCATTACCCCTCTCCTGATACTGGCTCGCGCCATACATAATAATCAATCCAATTCACAAACCACAATACAATTCATTTCACCACAATACAGTCAATTTACCCAAAATTCAATCCAAACAAACAAACGACCATGGTTTGTACAAATAAATAGTGTCGGGGGCTACTAAGCCCCGTCTGCAACCTAAAATATATTTAAATGTAAAATAATTTGAGTGAGAAGGTGTTCTCACATTGGGATCCACTCCGTCGTTATTTTCTAACGCTCTGATTTGCTATTCTAGTTCCAGAATTTGCAAAGAGCTCCAATCTTCAGATGGTCTTTTTTTCTAGCTTAAACGTGTTATTCCGGACAACTTTCGCCTAATAGACTTTTTCCCGAAAATCCTCCATTTCGCCGGAAATCGCGAAAAGACAGTATTTGGACAGTAGACTTTGGACGAGTTTTCTGAACAACCCCGCATTCCAAAATATGACTTCCATATACTCAAATCTGTAATGATCGGGAATTTCGCTCGATCCGAGTCGATCGCTAAACCGACCAAGACCGTTCGAAACCCCTGATTGTTTTGAGAACACGACAAACCAGAACACAAACAGAAGAACATTTCATTGTTAATTACAACAATTAATCAGATTACAAGAATATACAGAGTATGAATAAATATTATACAGAAAATATCAGAGATTTAAATTACATTACGTAGTAGCGGAAAAATAATACAATATACAACTAGAAGTAATACGCGGATACAGAGCTTTCCGAGTATTGTTCCAGCTGTAAATCAGGATCATGTGAACATAAATCTGCAAAACCAAAACTACTAGCTGGCCGTGTCGAAATAAGGGCACCCAGAGTTTAGGTTAAAAAAATAAACTCTAGGTCAGTCATGTGACTGGTGTGAGAACTAAAACAGTTATTAATCTTTATTTTAAAGTTAAGTAAATTAAGGGACCACGCCGTATAACACGGAACGTGTTTCGTCCCATGAACACCAGTGCATAAAACAACAGCGCAATGCTAAATTAAGAACAATGAAGCTATTATAAGACCCAGGTCCCATCACACAATGCAACGCAAGCCAGAGGATAGGGTTTTTACCTTATAATAGCCAAAGAATGATTGATACACTAAATTTCATCTTTTATTATTACTATAAGTGTATAGTGTATAAAACAACTTCAAATCAGGAGTATCAATCATAGGCGGCATAAGTGCCCCATACTACTATGTCGCCATATATAGGTTCTATAAATAAAACCGCAAAGTCACGTATTGGAAGCTGGATTTCCATCGTTGAACCGAGGCAAAATATAGTCCTCACCGAATTTGAGACTCTCTAGCCCGAGCCTCAGGACAAGTACTCAGTCAAGCCCTTGGAGCGACAGGGCCGATCCACCGATGTGGATTAAAATGCCTAAACACTGCGTTTCCCCACCCTTTGGGGCGTAAATGAGCCAAATGACTCCATCGGCTCCACACAGTCACCGATATATCCGAGGTGCCTCGCAACAGCAACAACCACACAGGTGAAAATAATATAAATGTCAGGGCTGGTAGGTCACTGACACCACCCTAGCTAGAAGGAAACGCATGACCTCCCTAAGGTCCTCTCCCGTTTTTGGTTCACAACCGGGGTGTGAGGCTCGCGAATCAACGCTACAAAATGCTATGCCACACACGCCGTGCTTTGATCATCAACCACAAGACTCTGCTTTTCAACAGAAGCCTTGATCGTATTGCCACTTAGGTATGCCACACAGGCAATTCACTCCATGCACTTGATATCCATCAATATATAACCTCTGAGCTCGTACGTCTCAGAGAAGGGCGTTAAGCAAGAGAATAAATTCTCCGCCGCCAAACAGATATATATTTAATAGAAATCAATCACACAGAATAAAATCCAATGTCAGACACACAGTCCATTTACAAGTCCGTTCTGGGTCTGAACGAAACCGGAGGCACCTTGTACCTCGCATATCCATCGATCTCCAAGTACGTCTGGACGATCATTAACAGATTTGTAAAGACCCATAACTTCCCCGGTAAGGAAAGCACAGATACTTTGAGAACAAGCTGCACTGGGACACAAGCAGAAGAACATTTCATTGTTTATTACAACAATTGCATCAGAATACAAGAATATTATAGAGTATTAGTGAATATTAAACAAAATATCAAAGATTTAAATTAAATTTAAATTCATCGCAGCGGAAAAATAATACAATACACAACTGAAGGAGATATACGGATACAGAGCATTCCTGATATCGTTCCAGCTGTAAACCAGGTTCCTGTGAATATAAATCTGCAAAACCAAAACTACTAGCTGCCCGCGTCAAAATAAGGGCACCCAGAATTTAGGTTAAAACAATAAACTCCAGGTCAGTCATGGGACTGGTGTGAGAACTAAAACAGTTATTAATCTTCATTTTAAAGTTAGGTAAATCAAGGACCATGTCGTATAACACGGAACGGGTTTCCTCCCAAGAACACCAGTGCATAAAACAATAGCGCAATGCTAAATAAAGAAATATGAAACTATTATAAGACCCAGGTCCCATCACACAATGCAACACAAGCCGGAGGATAGGGTTTTACCTTATAATTGCCAAAGAATGCTTGATACGCAAAATTTCATCTTTTATTACTATAAGTGTATAGTGTCAAAACAATTTCAATCATAAATATCAATCATAGACGGCGTTGGTACCATATATCATGTCGCCAATACTAGGCTCTACAATCAGTACCGCAAATGTCACATATTGGAAATTGGATTTCCATCTGTGAACCGAGGCAAGGGATCGTCCTCTATCGAATTCGAGACGCTCTAGCCCGCCCCTTAGGCAAGTACTCAGTCAAGCCTTTGGATCGTCAGGGCCGGTCCACCGATGTGGATTAAAATGCCTGAGCACTGTGTTTCCCCACCCTTTGGGGTGTCAATGAGTCCAATGACTCCATCGGCTCCACATAGTCACCGATATATCCTAGGCGCCTCGCAACAGCAACAACCACACAGGTGAAAATAATATAAATGTCAGGGCTGGTAGGTCACCGACACCACCCTAGCTAGAAGGAAACGCATGCCCTCTCTGATGTCCTCTCCCATTTCTGGTTCACAACTGGGGTGTGAGGCTCGTGAATCAACGTTACACAAAGCGATGCCACACAAGCGGTGCTTTAATCATCAACCACAAGACTTTGCTTTTTCAACAGAAGCCTTGATCATTTGCCACTTAGGCAATTCACTCCATGCGATTGATATCCATCAATATATAACCCGTGAGCTCGTACGTCTCAGAGAAGGGCGTTACGCAAGAGAATAAATTCTCCGCTGCCAAACAGATATATATTTAATATAAATCAATCACACAGAATAAAATCCAATGTCAGACACAAAGTCCATTTACAAGTTCGTTCTGGGTTTAAACGAAACCGGAGGCACCTTGTACCTCGCATATCCATCGATCTCCAAGTACGTCTGGACGATCACCAACTGATTCCCTCCTCTTGGGTGTACATCCCAATCAAGATCATCAGTAATCACCCAAACGATGTGAAGACCTCCGGTCTTTGACCACCGTCTTCATCCTCGACACCACGTCGAATCAATTATTCAAAATGGGATAAACCCGGTCTTTCTTAATAACTCGCGTATATAATAAACAAGTGTTACACAAACACAACATACGCCTCATTCCAATTCAGAATATTCTTTTATTCAAATATTCTTATACTTTGGGAAAGGTTCCCATTAATTTTATCAAAGTTAAATTCTTTAAATTTATTCTTTAATCTTCTTTGAATATCAATTCAAACTAGTTGGGATTAGCGAACCACACCGAAGTAATCATTTATTTTATTTCCCAATCCCAACCTATCCATCCCATGAAGTAAAACTAGTCATACTTCATATCTAACACCACGGTGTTATCGGTAAATTCAATTACCATTTCACGTTCAAATCTAATTAAAGATTTAACTATCGCCTGGAGCAAAACTGGTGATACTCCATCCTCGATTATTTCAATCTAATTAAAGATTCATTAAAACCCCACTTGGTTTTAATCTTCCCAGTAATCACTATCAATGATTATTTAACTTGGGAAATCATATCCTGTCTTTAACTGGGTTAAAGAACCAATGTCATTTAAAACACGGTTCACTATAAACCCAAAATCACATTCCATTCCAATTCAAGTATTGAAACTTCTGGTTACTTTTAAAACCCTTTCAAATCCAATTTACTTATTTAAAAATAAATAAATTATTATTCTAGTTCCAAACTAGTTCATTTCGATAAAAATTTATTTTTATCTTTTCAAATTTGGAATTTTTCATCTCAAATCTTCACAAATCATTTCTTATGATTTTACACCAATTATTACTATTTTTAATAATTTTATCAAGGCCCGTACAGTCGAATTCCATCAACGGCCATCGAACTGCACTTACAACGACCTTTTCCAAATTTGATTTGGACATAATTCCAAATCCAACCGTTAGATTTCAAATCTCTAATATTCGTTAGAAATCTCTTTTCGATGCGAACCCAACGATTTCGGTTTTAGGAGAATCCGACGGTCGGATCTCCCGCAATATCCATTTGAAGTCAATGGTCGAAATTCGCGAACTGCCGCGGCGTGACGCGTTCTATTCAAGCCATTATATTATATATATAATATATATAATATATGCTTTGTCGATTTCCTTTTAAAACATATTTTATAAATCGTTTTAAATTCGTTTTCGAAATGATTTCAACTTCATATTCAATTTCTAATAAAAATTGAATATTCCATATCATCGATATACAAATGGTAATATTTTCAAAAACGTTATATTTTGAAATCACTTCCTTTTCTATATTCATTATAAAAATGAATAAAATCGATATAAATATCGTTCACTTCAAAATGGCGCATATCTAACCAACACGGCTTTTATTCAACACATGAATATTTATTCTATTCAACACATGAATGTTTATTCTATTCAACACATGAATTTATTTACAATTCAACACATGAATTTATTTTTTAAATTGGAATGAGGCCCAATCAGTTACCATATAATGTTAATTATATGGATTTTCTACAACATGTATATAATAGCAACGATAAATAATCAACCATCATCCAGAGTGCACCACACAACTGCATAAGCATTAAATATAAATAAATAACGCTTACACTGTCTATCAATCCATCAATTGACATACAACTAAACAATCGGGATTAGTGTACGTCAAATCTCATCCCAATACCCGTGTGGGGTTTCAAATCAACAAACACAGATTTTATTTGTGCAGTTGGGCGATGTGTAAAATTTATCGTCCCAATCAATATCAGTCCAATCAGTGTATATAAACAAATCGTCCGATTTTTTTATTACTATTTATTTTATATACATGTTAAAAATCATATTTTTAACTATAAAATATTTTCCACTATAAAATATTTTATTTCATTCCACATCACACAATCAAATTTCACAACATAACAATCAAACAAACAAGTCATCCACGGTCTGTGGACGACGGGTGTCGGGTGCTGCTAAGCACCGTCTGCATCCTAGTATATATTTCAACTAGAAATCAAAATAAAAGTGAGGAGTTCTCACCAAGAGCTAAACCAAACGTCACGACTCTTCATATGTTGGAAATCTTCACCTCGCTTCCAACGAGATCTGTTCAACACCGTTTATGTTAAAAATTATATTTTCAACAATGCTGCTTCCTATATAAAGATTATATTTTTATAACGCTACTTCATATATAAAAATCGAATTTTTATTTCTAATTTACATATATAAAAGTCATATATTTTTATCGTTTCTTTCCATATAAAAATTATATTTTTATATTTCTACTTCCTCTATAAAGATCAAATTTTTATATCATCGCTATAGAAATCACATTTTTATTTTATCACTTCATATATATATAAATCAAATTCTTACTATCTATATAATATAAAAATCGTATTTCGCTACATATATAAAAACCATATTTTTATATCGTTACATATATTATAAAGATCACATTTTTATTCTCCTCACTATATAAAAATTATATTTTTGATTCACTTCTTATATAAAAATCATATTTTTATTATCTCACATATATGAAAATCATATTTTTATTCTGCTACTACTTCATATAGAAAAATCACAACTTTATGAATTGAAAATCATAGCTTTCTATACATAAAAATCTAAACTTCCTATATTTAAAAATCTAAGCTAATCTATATAAAAGAAAATCTAATCTTAATAGTTTAAAAACCTAAACTAGTATAGTTTAAAAATCCAACTTTTATAGGCTATTACTCACCTAATAAACTGATTTTTACACCCCTTTTTCTAATTACATTAAGCAAATATAAATAAATGGGCAAAAATGATAAAAGGAGAGCTTACAGGTGGTTTAGGGGTGGAGGAGGGCGCAGCAGGGGGGTCTGGTGGTCGGCATTGGGGTCAAGGAGAGGGAGGTGGCGGTTTCTTCGATGGGGGCGGCGTTTGAACGGGCTGGAGGAGGGGAGTGAGGTCGCGGCTATCAGGAGGGGGCGTCTGAGGCGGAGTGGCGGTGGGAGGGGAGGCCGGAGGCGCGATCGACGAGAAAGGATTTTTTTCTCCTGTTTCTTTTCCTAAATCTGATCGTGGAAAAATGACCGGGGGGAGTGTGTGTGTTTGACTAAGCAAGGAGAGAGAGAGAAAGGAAGTATAAATAAATAAATAAATATTTAATTAATTAAATTCTCCATAACGTCACTTTGTCATTCGACCTCTAAACGAGACCCAACGACTATCGCCCCTAGCTAATTACCCCCATTCCGAACACAATGGGATATGTAGCATGGGCCAATTCAATCGTTACGACCAGTTTCCGTCAAAATCAAAACATAAATCAATATATTGAATTTGACCGCGCATTTCAATTTACCGGGGCCACATACGAACTCTAAAAATTCCCGGAAAATATTTTCAAGCTTCATATTGACGACACGGTCCTAACAAAACTAATTTCATCGAATTCTGAGACCGTTTGAAAAATGGCCATTTTCAGGTCGATCGAAATCAACTGAAACTGGTCAAACGCGTTTTCCTTTGCCACGCTCACAAATTGATTCAGAAAATTATGAATTTTGAAACCTAGCAATAATTTGACATTCCGTTTCCAACAAAAGTGTTTTCGTCGAAATAGAGGTCGTTTGCAAAATTTCCATTTTAAGGGTCGGAATTCCATAGCGAGTATTCTGAATTTTCAACTGGACATAACTTTTGATTCTTGCTATGAAATTTCAATTTTTCGGATTCGTTGGAAAGATATTCTCAATTAGATTCTATTATTTTTGGTTTCACTAAAATCCGGTTTATTTTGAATCCTGTACATTCATTTGAAATTTGAAATTGAATTTTCAAACTACCGCGCCATTTTCAATTTCTTTTATAATTTAAAATAAATATTTATATTCTAATGACGATCTATATAAATATATACGTTCTAATTCTATTCAAAATAAATTTCTCGTCGTTATTATTTAAAATAATTCATTTTAAATAATCAAAATTCGCTAAAATTGCCAAAATAAAATTTTTAAATTGGCTTGGATTACCGGGTTATCACAATCTTCCCCACTTAAAACTTTTCGTCCCCGAAAAGGAACGAAGCCGAAAGTTGTATCACAAACCAACTCAACTTTCACTATTTCCATTACGGCTTAAGTTCTTCAACTTTTCAGTTTCTAAGAACTTTTCAAATTTTTCAAAAATATGGCTAACACCCTAAATTTTCGAAAAATTTCGCCATAACCTCCCCTGCACCGGGGACTTCGGGATATTTCAAATAGCCTCCCATGGCCCTCACCAATCCAAAAAGAAAAAGAAACAGCCAAGCGGCTCGGCTCATAAAATCATCCAAACCCAATAAATACAATAAACATGTACCTATTTGTCGGGCAAACAATTTTATTCCTCTTCTCTTGCCTCCTTGCTATGACTTGTTCAATGTAAGTACATTTATATGTATGCAAATGCGACAAATTTTCAATACAACTCACTATTTGGTTCAATTTGGCTAAAGGTTCAACGTTTTAATTAATCAAATAATAATCAAATAACACAATCAGCAATCAATTAGTTGATTAGCTTTTCAAATTCATAACTTTGATACATAGTCCAAAAATCAGATTTTTGATGCCAAATCACAACAATATGCCCTATCTAATTTTGGTTCTCACACCAGTCAATTGGAATCATATAGATATCCCACCTTCGAAACTCGAACACTAATTACTGATAACGCTGCAGCATTACCAGAATCATCCCCGGGCGACTAGAGTGTGATTCTATATCTATCCAGCAAATTAAAACTTCGAATACACGTGGATCAGACGTATACGCAAAATCTTTATATACTGGATTGTCCAAATTCAATATAAAAAATTATTCAAACACGAATAATTCGATTTAATTTTTCAAAACAAAACTTGTTTCCAATTTTATTTTTCAAAACAACACTCTTTACACCCGTTCTAGGATACTACTGATACCATCTCTAACGAGTCATTCCCATTGGATATTACTAATCCAATCTCTGATGAATTCTTTCGTTTGGTTCTAACGTGTCTTGTTCTCGAGCTTTGTAAACCAAAGCTCTGATACCAAACTGCAAAGACCCGTAACTTCCCTGGTAAGGAAAGCCCGGATACTTTGAGAACAAGCCGCATCGGGACGCAAACAGAAGAACATTTCATTGTTTATTACAACAATTGCATCAGAATACAAGAATATTACAGAGTATGAATAAATATTACACAGAAAATATCAAAGATTTAAATTACATTTAAATTCATCGCAGTGGAAAAATGATACAATACATAACTGAAGGAGATATACGGATACAGAGCTTTCCGGATATCGTTCCAGCTGTAAACCATGTTCCTGTGAATATAAATCTGCAAAACCAAATCTACTAGCTGCCCGTGTCAAAATAAGGGCACCCATAGTTTAGGTTAAAACAATAAACTCCAGGTCAGTCATGGGACTGGTGTGAGAACTAAAACAGTTATTAATCTTCATTTTAAAGTTAGGTAAATCAAGGGACCACGGCGTATAACACGGAACGGGTTTCCTCCCAAGAACACCAGTGCATAAAACAACAGCGCAATGCTAAATAAAGAAAAATGAAACTATTATAAGACCCAGGTCCCATCACACAATGCAACACAAGCCGGAGGATAGGGTTTTACCTTATAATAGCCAAAGAATGCTTGATACGCTAAATTTCATCTTTTATTACTATAAGTGTATAGTGTCAAAACAATTTCAATCATAAATATCAATCATAGACGGCATGGGTACCATATATCATATCGCCAATACTAGGCTCTACAATCAAAATCGCAAATGTCACATATTGGAAGTTAGATTTCCATCTGTGAACCGAGGCAAGGGATCGTTCTCTACGAATTCGAGACGCTCTAGCCCGCCCCTCAGGCAAGTACTCAGTCAAGCCTTTGGACCGTCAGGGTCGGTCCACCGATGTGGATTAAAATGCCTGAACACTGCGTTTACCCACCCTTTGGGGTGTCAATGAGTCCAATGACTCCATCGGCTCCACACAGTCACCGATATTTCTGAGGTGCCTCGCAACAGCAACAACCACACAGGTAAAAATAATATAAATGTCAGGGCTGGTAGGTCACTAACACCACCCTAGCTAGAAGGAAACGCATGCCCTCCCTGATGTCCTCTCCTGTTCCTGGTTCACAACCGGGGTGTGAGGCTCGCGAATCAACGTTACACAAAGCGATGCCATACAAGCGGTGCTTTGATCATCAACCACAAGACTTTGCTTTTCAACAGAAGCCTTGATCATTTGCCACTTAGGCATGCCACACAGGCAATTCACTCCATACGATTGATATCCATCAATATATAACCCCTGAGCTCGTACGTCTCAGAGAAGGGCGTTAAGCAAGAGAATAAATTCTCTGCCGCCAAACAGATATATATTTAATAGAAATCAATCACACAGAATAAAGTCCAATGTCAGACACATAGTCCATTTACAAGTTCGTTCTGGGTCTGAACGAAACTGGAGGCACCTTGTACCTCGCATATCCATCGATCTCCAAGTACGTCTGGACGATCACCAACTGATTCCCTCCTCTTGGGTGTATAGCCCAATCAAGATCATCAGTAATCACCCAAACGATGTGAAGACCTCTGGTCTTCGACCACCATCTTCATCCTCGACACCACGTCGAATCAGTTATTCAGAATGGGATAAACCCAATCTTTCTGAATAACTCGCGCATATAATAAACAAGTGTTACACATACACAACATACGCCTCATTCCAATTCAGAATATTCTTTTATTCAAATATTCTTATACTTTGGGAAAGGTTCCCATTAATTTTATCAAAGATAATTTTTTAAATTTATTCTTTAATCTTCTTTGAATATCAATTCAAACTAGTCGGGATTAGTGAACCACACCGAAGTAATCATTTATTTTATTTCCCAATCCCAACCTATCCATCCCATGAAGTAAAACTAGTCATACTTCATATCTAACACCACGGTGTTATCGGTAAATTCAATTACCATTTCACGTTCAAATCTAATTAAAGATTTAACTATCGCCTGGAGCAAAACTTCAATCTAATTAAAGATTCATTAAAACCCCACTTGGTTTTAATCTTCCCAATAATCACTATCAATGATTATTTAACTTGGGAAATCACATCCTGTCTTTATCTAGGTTAAAGAACCAATGTCATTTAAAACACGGTTCACTATAAACCAAAAATCACATTCCATTCCAATTCAATTATTGAAACTTTTGGTTACTTTTAAAACCCTTTCAAATCCAATTTATTTATTTAAAAATAAATAAATTATTATTCTAGTTCAAAACTAGTTCATTTCGATAAAAATCTATTTTTATCTTTTCGAATTTGAAATTTTCATCTCAATTCTTCACAAATCCTTTCTTATGATTTTACACCAATTATTGCTATTTTTAATAATTTTATCAAGGCCCGTACAGTCGAATTCCATCAACGGCCATCGAACTGCACTTACAGCGACCTTTTCCAAATTTGATTTGGACATAATTCGAAATCCAACCGTTAGATTTCAAATCTCTAATATTCGTTAGAAAGTTCTTTTCGATACGAACCCAACGCTTCCAGTTTTAGGAGAATCCGACTGTCGAATCTCCCGCAATATACATTCGAAGTCAATGGTCGAAATTCGCGAACTGCCGCGGCGTGGCGCGTTCTATTCAGGCCATTATATTATATATATAATATATATAATATATACTTCGTCGATTTCCTTTTAAAACGTATTTTATAAATCGTTTTAAATTCGTTTTCAAAACGATTTCAACTTCATATTCAATTTCTAATCAAAATTGAATATTCCATATCATCGATATACAAATGATAATATTTTCTAAAACGTTATATTTTGAAATCACTTCCTTTTCTATATTCATTATAAAAATGAATAAAATCGATATAAATATCGTTCACGTCAAAATGGCGCATATCTAACCAACACGGCTTTTATTCAACACATGAATATTTATCCTATTCAACACATGAATGTTTATTCTATTGAACACATGAATTTATTTTCAATTCAACACATGAATTTATTTTCTATTAAACATATGAATTTATTTTCTAAATTGGAATGCGGCCCAATCAATTACCATATAATGTTAATAATATGGATTTTCTACAACACATGTATATATTAGCAACGATAAATAATCAAACATCATCCAGAGTGCACCACACAACTACAAAAGCATTAAATTTTTATAATTAACGCTTACACAGTCTATCAATCCATCGATTGACATACAACTAAACAATCGGGATTAGTGTACATCAAATCTCATCCCAATACCCATGTGGGGTTTCAAATCAACAAACACAGATTTTATTTGTGCTGTTGGGCGATGTGTAAAATTTATCGTCCCAATCAATATCAGTCCAATCAGTGTATGTAAACAAATCGTCTGATTTGTTTATTACTATTTATTTTATATACACGTTAAAAATCATATTTTTAACTATAAAATATTTTCACTATAAAATATTTTACTTCATTCCACATCACACAATCAAATTTCACAACATAGCAATCAAACAAATAAGTCATCCATGGTCGGTGGACGACGGGTGTCGGGTGCTGCTAAGCACCGTCTGCATCCTAGTATATATTTCAACTAGAAATCAAAATAAAAGTGAGGAGTTCTCACCAAGAGCTAAACCAAACGTCACAACTCTTCATATGTAGGAAATCTTCGCCTCGCTTCCAACGAGATCTGTTCAACACCGTTTATGTTAAAAATTATATTTTCAACAACGCTGCTTCCTATATAAAGAATATATTTTTATAACGCTACTTCATATATAAAAATCGAATTTTTATTTCTAATTTACATATATAAAAGTCATATATTTTTATCACTTCTTTCCATATAAAAATTATATTTTTATATTTCTACTTCCTCTATAAAGATCGAATTTTTATATCATCGCTATAGAAATCACATTTTTATTTCATCACTTCATATATATATATATATAAATCAAATTCTTATTATCTATATAATTCAAAAATCGTATTTCGCTACATATACAAAAATCATATTTTTATATCGTTACATATATTATAAAGATCACATTTTTATTCTCCTCACTATATAAAAATTATATTTTTGATTCACTTCTTATATAAAAATCATATTTTTATTATCTTACATATATGAAAATCATCTTTTTATTTTGCTACTACTTCATATAGAAAAATCACAACTTTATGAATTAAAAATCATAGCTTTCTATACATAAAAATCTAAACTTCCTATATTTAAAAATCTAAGCTAATCTATATAAAAGAAAATCTAATCTTCATAGTTTAAAAACCTAAACTATTATAGTTTAAAAATCCAACTTTTATAGGCAATTACTCACATAATAAACTGATTTTTACACCCCTTTTTCTAATTACATTAAGCAAATATAAATAAATGGGCAAAAATGATAAAAGGAGAGCTTACAGGTGATTTAGGGGCGGAGGAGGGCGCAGCAGGTGGGTCTGGTGGTCAGCGCCGAAGTCAAGGAGAGGGCGATGGCAGTTTCTTCGATGGGCGCGGCGTTTGAACGGGCTGGAGGAAGGTAGTAGGATCGCGGCTATCAGGAGGGGGTGTTTGAGGCGGAGTGGCGGTGGGAGGGGAGGCCGGCGGCGCGATCGACGAGAAAGTTTTTTTTCTTCTATTTCTTTTCCTAAATCTGATCATGGAAAAGTAACGGGGGTGGGGGGGGGAGGTGGGGTTTGTTTGACTAAGCAAGGAGAGAGAGAGAAAGGAAGTATAAATAAATATATTTAATTAATTAAATTCTCCATAACGTCACTTTTTCATTCGACCTCTAAACGAGACCCAACGATTGTCACCCCTAGCTAATTACCCCCATTACGAACACAATGGGATGTGTAGCATGGGCCAATTCAACCGTTACGATCAGTTTTCGTCAAAATAAAAATATAAATCAATATATTGAATTTGACCGCGCATTTCAATTTACCGGGGCCACATACGAACTCTAGAAATTCCCAAAAAATATTTTCTAGCTTCATATCGATGATACGGTCCTAACAAAACTAATTTCGTCGAATTTTGAGACCGATTGAAAAATGGCCATTTTAGGGTCGATCGAAATCAACTGAAACTGGTCAAACGCGTTTTCCTTTGCCACGCTCACAAATTGATTCAGAAAATTATGAATTTTGAAACCTAGCAATAATTTGAGATTCTGGTTCCAACAAAAGTGGTTTCGTCGAAAACAGAGGTCGTTTGCAAAATTTCCATTTTTAAGGGCCAGAATTCCATAGCGACTATTCTGAATTTTCAAATGGACATAACTTTTGATTGCCGCTATGAAATTTCAATTTTTCGGATTCGTTGGAAAGATATTCTCAATTATATTCTACTATTTTTTGTTTCACTAAAATCCGCTTTATTTTGAATCCTGTACATTCGTTTGAAATTTGAAATCGAATTTTCAAGCTACCGCGCCATTTTCAATTCCTTTTATAATTTAAAATAAATATTTATATTCTAACGACGAACTATATAAATATATACATTCTAATTCTATATAAAATAAATTTCTCGTCGTTATTATTTAAAATAATTCATTTTAAATAATCAAAATTCGCTAAAATTGCAAAAATAAATTTTTTAAATTGTCTCGGATTACCGGGTTATTACAATCTTCCCCACTTAAAACTTTTCGTCCCCGAAAAGGAACGAAGCCGAAAGTTGTTTCACAAACCAACTCAACTTTCACTATTTCCATTATGGCTTAAGTTCTTCAACTTTTCAGTTTCTAAGAACTTTTCAAATTTTTCAAAAATTTGGCTAACACCCTAAATTTGTGAAAAATTTCGCCATAACCTCCCCTGCAACGGGGACTTCGGGATACTTCAAATAGCCTCCCATGGCCCTCACCAATCCAAAAAGAAAAAGGAACAGCCAAGCGGCTAGCCAATCGGCTCATAAAATCACCCAAACCCAATAAATACAATAAACATGTACCTATTTGTCGGGCAAACAATTTTATTCCTCTTCTCTTGCCTCCTTGCTATGACCTGTTCAATGTAAGTACATGTATATGTACGCAAATGCGACAAATTTTCAATACAACTCACTATTTGGTTCAATTTGGCTAAAGGTTCAACATTTTAATTAATCAAACAATAATCAAACAACACAAAAAGCAATCAATTAGTTGATTAGCTTTTCAAATTCATAACTTTGATAAATAGTCCAAAAATCAGATTTTTGATGCCAAATCACAACAATATGCCCTATCTAATTTTGGTTCTCACTCCCGTCAATTGGAATCATATAGATATCCCACCTTCGAAACTCGAACACTAATTACTGATAACGCTGCAGCATTATCAGAATCATCCCCGGGCAAGTAGAGTGTGATTCTATATCTATCCAGCATATTAAAACTTCGAATACAGGTGGATCAGACGTATACACAAAATCTTTATATACTGGATTGTCCAAATTCAATATAAATAAATTATTCAAATACGAATAATTCGATTTAATTTTTCAAAACAAAACTTGTTTTCAATTTTATTTTTCAAAACAACACTCTTTACACCCGTTCTAGGATACTACTGATCCCATCTCTAACAAGTCATTCCCATTGGATATTACTAATCCAATCTCTGATGAATTCTTTCGTTTGGTTCCAACGTGTCTTGTTCTCGAGCTTTGTAAACCAAAGCTCTGATACCAAACTGTAAAGACCCGTAACTTCCCCGGTAAAGAAAGCCCGGATACTTTGAGAACAAGCCGCATCGGGACGCAAACAGAAGAACATTTCATTGTTTATTACAACAATTGCATCAGAATACAAGAATATTACAGAGTGTGATTAAATATTACATAGAAAATATAAAAGATTTAAATTGCATTTAAATTCATCGCAGCGAAAAAATGATACAATACACAACTGAAGGAGATATACGGATACAGTGCTTTCCGGATATCGTTCCAGCTGTAAACTAGGTTCCTGTGAATATAAATCTGCAAAACCAAAACAATTAGCTGCCCATGACAAAATAAGGGCAACCATAGTTTAGGTTAAAACAATAAACTCCAAGTCATTCATGGGACTGGTGTGAGAACTAAAACAGTTATTAATCTTCATTTTAAAGTTAGGTAAATCAAGGGACCACGCCATATAACATGGAACGGGTTTCCTCCCAAGAACACCAGTGCATAAAACAACAGTGCAATGCTAAATAAAGAAAAATGAAAATATTATAAGACCCGGGTCCCATCACACAATGCAACACAAGCCGGAGGATAGGGTTTTACCTTATAATAGCCAAAGAATGCTTGATACACTAAATTTCATCTTTTATTACTATAAGTGTATAGTGTCAAAACAATTTCAATCATAAATATCAATCATAGACGGCATGGGTACCATATATCATGTCGCCAATACAAGGCTATACAATCAAAACCGCAAATGTCATGTATTGGAAGTTGGATTTCCATCTGTGAACTGAGGCAAGGGATCGTCCTCTACCGAATTCGAGACGCTCTATCCCGCCCCTCAGGCAAGTACTCAGTCAAGCCTTTGGATCGTCAGGGTCGGTCCACCGATGTGGATTAAAATGCCTGAACACTGCGTTTCCCCACCCTTTGGGGTGTCAATGAGTCCAATGACTCCATCGGCTCCACATAGTCACCGTTATATCCGAGGCGCCTCGCAACAGTAACAACCACAAAGGTGAAAATAATATAAATGTCAGGGCTGGTAGGTCACTGACACCACCCTATCTAGAAGGAAACGCATGCCCTCCCTGATGTCCTCTCCCGTTTCTGGTTCACAACCGGGGCGTGAGGCTCGTGAATCAACGTTAAACAAAGCGATGCCACACAGGCGATGCTTTGATCATCGACCACAAGACTTTGCTTTTCAACAGAAGCCTTGATCATTTTCCACTTAGGCATGCCACACAGGCAATTCACTCCATGCGATTGATATCCATCAATATATAACCCCTGAGCTCGTACGTCTCAGAGAAGGGCGTTAAGCAAGAGAATAAATTCTCCGCCGCCAAACAGATATTTATTTAATAGAAATCAATCACACAGAATAAAATCCAATGTCAGACACACAGTCCATTTACAAGTTCGTTCTAGGTCTGAACGAAACCGGAGGCACCTTGTACCTCGCATATCCATCGATCTCCAAGTACGTCTGGACGATCACCAATTGATTCCCTCCTCTTGGGTGTACAGCCCAATCATGATCATCAGTAATCACCCAAACGATGTGAAGACCTCCGGTCTTCGACCACCGTCTTCATCCTCGACACCACGTCGAATCAGTTATTCAGAATGGGATACACCCGGTCTTTCTGAATAACTTGCGTATATAATAAACAAGTGTTACACCAACACAACATACGCCTCATTCCAATTCAGAATATTCTTTTATTCTAATATTCTTATACTTTGGGAAAGGTTCCCATTATTTTTATCAAAGATAAATTCTTTAAATTTATTCTTTAATCTTCTTTGAATATCAATTCAAACTTGTCGGGATTAGCGAACCACACCGAAGTAATCATTTATTTTAATTCCCAATCCCAACCTATCCATCCCATGAAGTAAAACTAGTCATACTTCATATCTAACACCACGGTGTTATCGGTAAATTCAATTACCATTTCACGTTCAAATCTAATTAAAGATTTAACTATCGCCTGGAGCAAAACCGGTGATACTCCATCGTCGATCATTTCAATCTAATTAAAGATTCATTAAAACCCCACTTGGTTTTAATCTTCCCAATAATCACTATCAATGATTATTTAACTTGGGAAATCATATCCTGTCTTTAACTGGGTTAAAGAACCAATGTCATTTAAAACATGGTTCACTATAAACCCAAAATCACATTCCATTCCAATTCAATTATTGAAACTTCTGGTTACTTTTAAAACCCTTTCTAATCCAATTCATTTATTTAAAAATAAATAAATTATTATTCTAGTTCAAAACTAGTTCATTTCGATAAAAATCTATTTTTATCTTCTCAAATTTGGAATTTTTCATCTCAATTCTTCACAAATCATTTCTTATGATTTTACACCAATTATTACTATTTTTAATAATTTTATCAAGGCCCGTACAGTCGAATTCCATCAACGGCCATCGAACTGCACTTACACCGACCTTTTCCAAATTTGATTTGGACATAATTCCAAATCCAACCGTTAGATTTCAAATCTCTAATATTCGTTAGAAAGCTCTTTTCGATATGAACCGAACGGTTCCGGTGTTAGGAGAATCTGATGGTCGGATCTCCCGCAATATCCATTCGAAGTCAATGATCGAAATTCGCGAACTACCACGGCGCGACCCGTTCTATTTAGGCCATTATATTATATATATAATATATATAATATACACTTCGTCGATTTCCTTTTAAAACTTATTTTATAAATCGTTTTAAATTCGTTTTCAAAATGATTTCAACTTCATATTCAATTTCTAATCAAAATTGAATATTCCATATCATCGATATACAAATGATTATATTTTCAAAAACGTTATATTTTGAAATCACTTCCTTTTCTATATTCATTATAAAAATGAATAAAAACGATATAAATATCGTTCTCGTCAAAATGGCACATATCTAACCAACACGGCTTTTATTCAACACATGAATATTTATTCTATTCAACATATGAATGTTTATTCTATTCAACACATGAATTTATTTTCAATTAAACACATGAATTTATTTTCTATTCAACACATGAATTTATTTTCTAAATTGGTATAAGGCCCAATCAATTACCATATAATGTTAATTATATGGATTTTCTACAACACATGTATATAATAGCAACGATAAATAATCAACCATCATCTAGATTGCACCACACAACTGCATAAGCATTAAATATAAATAATTAACGCTTACACAGTCTATCAATCCATCGATTGACATACAACTAAACAATCGGGATTAGTGTACGTCAAATCTCATCCCAATACCCTTGTGGGGTTTCAAATCAACAAACATAGATTTTATTTGTGCAGTTGGGCGATGTGTAAAATTTATCGTCCCAATCAATATCAGTCCTATCAGTGTATATAAACAAATCGTCCGATTTGTTTATTACTATTTATTTTATATACACGTTAAAAATCATATTTTTAACTATAAAATATTTTCCACTATAAAATATTTTATTTCATTCCACATCACACAATCAAATTTCACAACATAGCAATCAAACAAACAAGTCATCCATGGTCTGTGGACGACGGGTGTCGGGTGCTGCTAACCACCGTCTGCATCCGAGTATATATTTCAACTAGAAATCAAAATAAAAGTGAGGAGTTCTCACCAAGAGCTAAACCAAACGTCACGACTCTTCATACGTAGGAAATCTTCGCCTCGCTTCTAACGAGATCTGTTCAACACCGTTTATGTTAAAAATTATATTTTCAACAACGCTGCTTCGTGTATAAAGATTATATTTTTATAACGCTACTTCATATATAAAAATTGAATTTTTATTTCTAATTTACATATATAAAAGTCATATATTTTTATGGCTTCTTTCCATATAAAAATTATATTTTTATATTTCTACTTCCTCTATAAAGATCGAATTTTTATATCATTGCTATAGAAATCACATTTTTATTTCATCACTTCACATATATATAAATCAAATTCTTATTATCTATATAATATAAAAATCGTATTTCGCTACATATATAAAAATCATATTTTTATATCGTTACATATATTATAAAGATCACATTTTTATTCTCCTCACTATATAAAAATTATATTTTTGATTCACTTCTTATATAAAAATCCTAATTTTATTATCTCACATATATGAAAATCATATTTTTATTTTGCTACTACTTCATATAGAAAAATCACAACTTTATGAATTAAAAATCATAGCTTTCTATACATAAAAATCTAAACTTCCTATATTTAAAAATCTAAGCTAATATATATAAAAGAAAATCTAATCTTCATAGTTTAAAAACTTAAACTATTATAGTTTAAAAATACAACTTTTATAGGCTATTAATCACCTAATAAACTGATTTTTACACCCCTTTTTCTAATTACATTAAGCAAATGTAAATAAATGGGCAAAAATGATAAAAGGAGAGCTTACAGGTGGTATAGGCGTGGAGGAGGGCGCAGCAGGTGGGTCTGGTGGTCGGCGCCGGGGTCAATGAGAGGGCGGTGGTGGTTTCTTCGATGGGAGCGGCGTTTGAATGGGCTGGAGGAGGGGAGTGGGGTCGCGACTATCAGGAGGGGGCGTGTGAGGCGGAGTGGCGGTGGGAGGGGAGGCCGGCGGCGCGATCGACGAGAAGGTTTTTTTTCCTTCTATTTCTTTTCCTAAATATGATTGTGGAAAAGTAACGGTGGGGGGGGGGGGGAGGGGTTTGTTTGACTAAGCAGGGAGAGAGAGAGAGAAAGGAAGTATAAATAAATAAATATTTAATTAATTAAATTCTCCATAACGTCACATTTTCATTCGACCTCTAAACGAGACCCAACGACTGTCACCCCTAGCTAATTACCCCCATTCCGAACACAATGGGATATGTAGCGTTGGCCAATTCAACCGTTACGATTAGTTTCCATCAAAATCAAAATATAAATCAATATATTGAATTTGACCGCGCATTTCAATTTACCGGGGCCACATACGAACTCTAAAAATTCTTGAAAGTATTTTCTAGCTTCGTATTGACGATACGGTCCTAACAAAACTAATTTCATCGAATTCTGAGACCGTTTGAAAAATGGCCATTTTCAGGTCGATCGAAATCAACTAAAACTGGTCAAACGCGTTTTCCTTTGCCACGCTCACAAATTAATTCAGAAAATTATGAATTTTGAAACCTAGCAATAATTTGACATTCCAGTTCCAATAAAAGTGGTTTCGTCGAAAACAGAGGTCGTTTGCAAAATTTCCATTTTTAAGGGCCAGAATTCCATAGCGACTATTCTTAATTTTCAACTGGACATAACTTTTGATTCCCGCTATGAAATTTCAATTTTTCGGATTTGTTGGAAAGATATTCTCAATTAGATTCTATTATTTTTGGTTTCACTAAAATCTGCTTTATTTTGAATCCTGTACATTCATTTGAAATTTGAAATCGAATTTTCAAACTACCGCGCCATTTTCAATTCCTTTTATAATTTAAAATAAATATTTATATTCTAACGACGATCTATATAAATATATACGTTCTAATTCTATTCAAAATAAATTTCTCATTGTTATTATTTAAAATAATTCATTTTAAATAATCAAAATTCGCTAAAATTGCCAAAATAAAAATTTTAAATTGGCTCGGATTTCCGGGTTATTACATGATTCCCTCCTCTTGGGTGTACAGCCCAGTCAAGATCATTAGTAATCACCCAAACGACGTGAAGACCTCCGGTCTTCGACCTCCGTCTTCATCCTTGACACACTGTCGAATCAGTTATTCAGAATGGGATATACCTAGTCTTTCTGAATAACTCCCTTATATAATAAACAAGTGTTACACAAACACGACATACTCCTCATTCCAATTCAGAATATTCTTTTATTCAAATATTCTTACACTTTGGGAAACGTTCCCATTAATTTTATCAAAGATAAATTCTTTAAATTTATTCTTTAATCTTCCTTTGAATATCAATTCGAATTAGCCGGGATTAGCGAACCACACCGAAGTAATCATTTATTTTATTTCCCAATCCCAACCTATTCATCCCATGAAGTAAAACTGGTCATACTTCATATCTAACACCATGGTGTTATCGGTAAATTCAATTACCATTTCACGTTTAAATCTAATTAAAGATTTAACTATCGCCTGGAGCAAAACTGGTGATACTCCATTCTCGATCATTTCAATCTAATTAAAGATTCATTAAAACTCCACTTAGTTTTAATCTTCCCAAAAATCAATATCCTTTCTTTAACTGGGTTAAAGAACCAATGTCATCTAAAACACGGTTCACGATAAACCCAAAATCACATTTGATATTAAATACAAGGCTCTGAATAGAAAATATATCGGCTTATATTCAATATCAAATTCTACGATTAACAAATAACGTATTGGAAATAACGATATAAATATATCTTTCACATTTCCATAACAATATCTGTATAATCACGAAATCCAACATCGAAATATTCCAAAGACAATTTCGATTCAAATCCATTCCAATTCAATTATTGGAAATTCTGGTTACTTTTAAAACCCCTTTCAAATTCAATTTATTTATTTCAAAAATAAATTGATTTTAATTCTAGTTCAAAACTAGTTCATTTCGATAAAAATATATTTTTATCTTTTCAAATATGGAATTCTTCATCCCAATTCTTCACAAATCATTTCTTATGATTTTACACAAATTATTACTATTTTTAATAATTTTATCAAGGCCCGTACAGTCGAATACCATCAACGGCCATCGAACTACACTTACAGCGACCTTTTCCAAATTTGATTTGGACATAATTCCAAATCCAACTGTTAGATTTCTAATTTCTAATATTCGTTAGAAAGCTCTTTTCGATACGAACCCAACGATTCCAGTTTTAGGAGAATCCGATGGTCGGATCTCCCGTAATATCCATTCGAAGCCAATGGTCGAAATTCGCGAACTACCGCGGTGCGGCGCATTCTATTCAGGCCATTTAATATATATATATATATTATATATATATATATTATATATATTTCATCGATTTCCTTTTAAAACGTATTTTATTAATCGTTTTAAATTCGTGTTCGAAACGATTTCAACTTCATATTCAATTTCGAATCAAAATTGAATATTCCACATCATCGATATGCAAGTTATAATATTTTCAAAACATTATATTTTGAAATCACTTTCTTTCTTATATTCATTATAAAAATGAATAAAATCGATATAAATATCGTTTATGTCAAAATGGAATCAATATCAACACGGCTTTTATTCAACACATGAATGTTTATTCTATTCAACACATGAATATTTATTCTATTCAACACATGAATTTATATTATTCAACACATGAATTTTTATTCTATTCAACACATGAATTTTTATTCTATTCAACACATGAATTTTCATTCTATTCAACACATGAATTTATTTCTATTCAACACATGAATTTATTTCTATTCAACACATGAATATATTTTCTATTCAACACATGAATTTATTTTCTATTCAACACATGAATTTATTTTCTATTCAACACATGAATATTTATTCTACTCAACACATGAATTTATTTTTATAATATTCCTTATTTTCCAAATCGGAATGAGGCCCAATCAATTACCATATAAGGTTAATTATATGGATTTTCTACAACACATGTATATAATAGCAACGATAAATCATCAACCATCATCCAGAGTGCACCATACAACTGCTTAAGCAATAAATATAAATAATTAACGCTTACACAGTCTGTCAACCCATCGATTGACATACAACTAAACAATCGGGATTAGTGTACGCCAAATATCATCCCAATACCCTTGTGGGGTTTCACATCAACAAGCACAAATTTTTTATTTGTGCAGTTGGGCGATGTGTAAAATTTATTGTCCCAATCAATATCAGTCAAATCGGTGTACATAACCAAATCGTTCGATTTGTAAATGAATATTTATTTTACTTCAACACATGAATATATATTTTACTTCAACACATGAATATATACTTTATTTCAACACATGAATATATAGATTTTATTTCAACACATGAATATATATTTTACTTCAACACATGAATATATAGATTTTATTTCAACACATGAATATATATATTTTATTTCAACACATGAATATATATATTTTATTTCAACGCATGAATATATATTATTATTTCACATCACAATCAGCAGTCAAATTTCACAACACAAACAATCTTGCATACAAGTCATCCATGGTCTGTGGACGACGGGTGTCGGGTGCTGCTAAGCACCGTCTGCATCCTAGTATATATTTCAAACTAGAAATTAAAATAAAAGTGAGGAGTTCTCACCGAGAGCTAAACCAAACACCACGACTCTTCATATGTAGAAAATCTTCGCCACTGGCCTTTTATCACTTTCGTTGTCCGCATCCACGTGGTAAGGGAGCTGTGTCTACTGGAGATGGGGCGTCGGAGGCTTGTGCTCGGAAGTGGGGACTTGTGGCGGGAAGAGGTGGCTGTGGCAGAGGGGTTTCAGTGGTGGAAGGGGCGTGGGTTTCTCGAGAAGGGGGAGAAGAGGAGGAGGGCGATAGAGTGAGGCTGACGCGAGGAGGAGGGGCGCGACGCCATGAGGGGGAGGAGGCGCGAGGCATATCGTCGATCGGGGGGGGGGGGGTTTGGCAACGACGGGTTTGGTTTTTTTTCCTATTTCGTTCTAAATGAACTGTTGAGAGAGGGGTTGACCGGCATAGGAGATAAAGTCAGGGATATTTAATTAATTAATTATTTTAATTTCCCAAAAAGCAACTTTTTCATTCGAACACCAAATCGAACCCAACGACTGTCACCCCTTGCTAATTACCCCCATTCCGAACACAATGGGATATGTATCGTAAGCTAGTTCGGCTGTTTCGATCAGTTTTCGCCAAAATCAAAATATAACTCTATATATTGAATTTGAGTGCACATTTCAATTTACCGGGCCCACACACGGACTCTAAAAATTCCTGAAAAATATTTCCTAGCTTCGTATTAACGATACGGTTCTAACAAAACTAATTTCGTCAAATTCCGAGACCGTTTGAAAAATGGCGATTTTCCAGTCGATTAAAATCAACCGAAACTGGTCAAACGCGTTTTCCATTGCCATGCTCACATATTGATTCGAAAAATTACGAATTTTGGAATCTAGCAATAAACTGACATCACGGATCCAACAAAAGTAGTTTCGTCGAAAACCGAGGTCGTTTGCAAAATTTCCATTTTTAAGGACCAGAATTCCACAGCGACTGTTCTGAATTTTCAACTGGGCATAACTTTTTATCCCCGCTATGAAATTTCTCTTTTTCGGATTCGATGGAAAGATATTCTCAATTAGATTCTATTATTTTTGTTTTCGCCGAAATCTGGTTTATTTTGACTCCTGTACACTCATTTGAAATTTGAAATCGAATTTTCGAACTGCCGCGGCATTTTCAATTCCTTTTATAATTAAAAATAAGTACTTATATTCTAACGACGATCTAAATAAATATATACGTTCTGTTTCTATTCAAAATAAATTTTTCATCATCATTATTTAAAATAAATCATTTTAAATACTCAGAATTCACTAAAATTGGGAAAATAAAAATTTTAAATTGGCTCAGATTTCCGGGTTATTACAATCTCCCCCACTTAAAAATTTTCGTCCCCGGAAAGGAACGAAGCCGAAAGTTGTTTAACTAATCAACTCAACTTTCACTATTTTCATTATGGCTTAAGCTTTCAGTTTCTAAGAACTTTTCAAATTTTACAAAAATTTGGCTAACACCCTAAATTTTCGAATTTTTTTGCCATAACCTCCCCTGCACCGGGAGCTTCGGGATATTTCAAATAGCCTCCCATGGCCTCACCAATCCAAAAATAAAAAGGAACAGCCAAGCGGCTAGCCAATCGGCTCATAAAATCATCCAAACCCAAAGAAATTAGTAAATACGTACCTATTTGTCGGGCAAACAATTTTATTCTTCTTCTCTAGCCTCCTTGCTATGACCTGTTCAATGTAAGTACATGTATATGCATGCAAATGCGACTAATTTTCAATACAATTCACTATTTTTTTTTAATACAATTTGGCTAAAGTTTCAAATTTTAATTAATCAACCAATAATCAAACAACACAATCAGCAATCAATTGGTTGATTAACGTTTCAAATTCATAATTTTGATACATAGTCAAAAATCACATTTTTGGTGTCAAGTCACAACAATATATTCTAACTATATTTTGGTTCTCACACCAGTCAATTGGAAATATATAGAAATGCCACTTTCGTAACTCGAAAATAAATACTGGCGATGGTGCCCCATCACCAGAATTATCCCAGGGCAACTAGAGTGTGATTCTATAACTATCCAGTACATTAAAACTTCGAATACACGTTTGTAAGGCGTATATGCAAAATCTTTATATATTGGATTGTCCAAATTATTTTAATATAAATATTCAAATACGTATAAAACGATTTAAATTTCAAAACAAAACTTGTTTTCAATTTTATTTTTCAAAACAACACTCTTTACACTCGTTCTAGGATACTACTGATCCCATCTCTAACGAGTCATTCTTATTGGATATTACTAACCCAATCTATGATGAATTCTTTCATATAGTTCTAATGTGTCTTGTTCTCGAGCTTTGTAAACCAATGCTCTGATACCAAATGTAACGATCAGGAATTTCGCTCGATCCGAGTCGATCGCTAGACCAAGACTGTTCGAAACCCCTGATTGTTTTGAGAACATGACAAACTAGAACACAAACAGAAGAACATTTAATTGTTAATTACAACAATTCATCATATTACAAGAATATACAGAGTATGAATAAATATTACACAAAAAATATCAGAGATTTAAATTACATTACATAGCAACGGAAAAATAATACAATACACAACTAGAAGTAATATGCGGATACAGAGCTTTCCGAGTATTGTTCCAGCTGTAAATCAGGATCCTGTGAACATAAATCTGCAAAACCAAAACTAGTAGCTGGCCGTGTCAAAATAAGGGCACCCAGAGTTTAGGTTAAAACAATAAACTCCAGGTCAGTCATGTGACTGGTGTGAGAACTAAAACAGTTATTAATCTTTATTTTAAAGTTAGGTAAATCAAGGGACCACGCCGTATAACACGAAACTGGTTTCCTCCCATGAACACCAGTGCATAAAACAACAGCGCAATGCTAAATAAAGAACAATGAAGCTATTATAAGACCTAGGTCCCATCAACAATGCAACGCAAGCCGGAGGATACGGTTTTTACCATATAATAGCCAAAGAATGCTTGATACGCTAAATTTCATCTTTTACTATTACTATAAGTGTATAGAGTATAAAACAACTTCAAATCATAAGTTTCAATCACAGGCGGCATAAGTGCCCCATACCACTATGTCGCCATTATAGGTTCTACGAATAAAACCGCAAAGTCATGTATTGGAAGCTGGATTTCCATCTGTGAACCGAGGCAAAAGATAGTCCTCACCGAATTCAAGACTCTCTAGCCCGAGCCTCAGGACAAGTACTTAGTCAAGCCCTTGGAGCGATAGGGCCGGTCCACCGATGTGGATTAAAATGCCTGAACACTGCGTTTCCCCATCCTTTAGGGCGTAAATCTGCCAAATGACTCCATCGGCTCCACACAGTCACCGATATATCTGAGGCGCCTCGCAACAGCAACAACCACACAGGTGAAAATAATATAAATGTCAGGGCTGGTAGGTCACTGACACCACCCTAGCTAGAAGGAAACACATGCCTTCCCTGAGGTCCTCTCCCGTTTTTGGTTCACAACCGAGGTGTGAGGCTCGCGAATCAACGCTACACAAAGCTACGCCACACAGGCCGTGCTTTGATCATCAACCACAAGACTCTGCTTTTCAATAGAAGCCTTGATCATATTGCCACTTAGGCATGCCACATAGGAAATTCAATTCATGCCCTTGATGTCAATCAATATATAACCTCTGAGCTCGTACGTCTCAGAGAAGGGCGTTAAGCAAGAGAATAAATTCTCTGCCGCCAAACAGATATATATTTAATAGAAATCAATCACACAGAATAAAATCCAATGTCAGAAACATAGTCCATTTACTAGTCCGTTCTGGATCTAAACGAAACCAGAGGCACCTTGTACCTCGCCTATCCATCGATCTCCAAGTACGTCTGGACGATCACCAACTGATTCCCTCCTCTTGGGTGTACATTCCAATCAAGATCATTAGTAATCACCCGAACGACGTGAAGACCTCCGGTCTTCGACCACCGTCTTCACCCTCGACAGACCGTCGAATCAATTTTTCAGAATGGGATAAACCCGGTCTTTCTGAATAACTCGCGTATATAATAAACAAGTGTTACACAAACACAACATACGCCTCATTCCAATTCAGAATATTCTTTTATTCAAATATTCTTACACTTTGGGGAACATTCCCATTAATTTTATCAAAGATAAATTCTTTAAATTTATTCTTTAATCTTCCTTTGAATATCAATTCAAATTACTCGGGATTAGCGAACCACACCGAAGTAATCATTTATTTTATTTCCCAATTCCAACCTATTCATCCCATGAAGTAAAACTGGTCATACTTCATCTCTAACACCACAGTGTTATCGGTAAATTCAATTACCATTTCACGTTTAAATCTAATTAAAGACTTAACTATCGCCTGGAGCAAAACAGGTGATACTCCATTCTCGATCATTTCAACATAATTAAAGATTCATTAAAACTCCACTTAGTTTTAATCTTACCAAAAATCAATATCCTGTCTTTAACTAGGTTAAAGAATCAATGCACCTAAAACACGGTTCACGATAAACCCAAAATCACATTTGATATTAAAAACAAGGCTGTGAATAGAAAATATTTCGGCTTATATTGAATATCAAATTCTACGGCCAACAAATATCGTATTGGAAATAACGATATAAATATATCTTTCAAATTTACATAACAATATCTGTATAATCACGAAATCCAACATCGAAATATTCCAAAGACAATTTCGATTCAAATCCATTCCAATTCAATTATTGGAAATTCTGGTTACTTTTAAAACCCCTTTCAAATTCAAATTATTTATTTCAAAAATAAATTGATTTTAATTCTAGTTCAAAACTAGTTCATTTCGATAAAAATCTATTTTTATCTTTTCAAATATGGAATTCTTCATCCCAATTCTTCACAAATCATTTCTTACGATTTTACACAAATTATTACTATTTTTAATAATTTTATCAAGGCCCGTACAGTCGAATTCCATCAACGGCCATCGAACAACACTTACAACGACCTTTTCCAAATTTGATTTGGACATAATTCCAAATCCAACTGTTAGATTTCTAATTTCTAATATTCGTTAGAAAGCTCTTTTTGATACGAACCCAACGGTTCCGATTTTAGGAGAATCCGATGGTCGGATCCCCCGTAATATCCATTCGAAGCCAATGGTCGAAATTCACGAACTACCGTGGCGCGACGCGTTCTATTCAGGCCATTTAATATGTATAATATATATATATTATATATATTTCATCGATTTCCTTTTAAAACGTATTTTATAAATCGTTTTAAATTCGTTTTCGAAACGATTTCAACTTCATATTCAATTTTGAATCAAAATTGAATATTCCACATCATCGATATGCAAGTGATAATATTTTCAAAACGTTATATTTTGAAATCACTTTCTTTCTTATATTCATTACAAAAATGAATAAAATCGATATAAATATCGTTCACGTCAAAATGGCGTCAACCTAATCAACACGGCTTTTATTCAACACATGAATGTTTATTCTATTCAACACATGAATATTTATTCTATTCAACACATGAATATTTATTCTATTCAACACATGAATTTATATTATTCAACACATGAATTTTTATTCCATTCAACACATGAATTTTTATTCTATACAAAACATGAATTTTTATTCTATTCAACACATGAATTTATTTCTGTTCAACACATGAATTTATTTCTATTCAACACATGAATATATTTTCTATTCAACACATGAATTTATTTTCTATTCAACACATGAATTTATTTTCTATTCAACACATGAATATTTTTTCTACTCAACACATGAATTTATTTTTATAATATTCCTTATTTTCCAAATCGGAATGAGGCCCAATCAATTACCATATAAGGTTAATTATATGGATTTTCTACAACACATGTATATAATAGCAACGATAAATCATCAACCATCATCCGGAGTGCACCACACAACTGCATAAGCATTAAATATAAATAATTATAGCTTACACAGTCTGTCAACCCATCGATTGACATACAACTAAACAATCGGGATTAGTGTACGTCAAATATCATCCCAATACCCGTGTGGGGTTTCACATTAACAAGCACAAATTTTTTATTTGTGCAGTTGGGCGATGTGTAAAATTTATCGTCCCAATCAATATCAGTCAAATCGGTGTACATAAACAAATCGTTCGATTTGTAAATGAATATTTATTTTACTTCAACACATGAATATATATTTTACTTCAACACATGAATATATATTTTATTTCAACACATGAATATATAGATTTTATTTCAACACATGAATATATATTTTACTTCAACACGTGAATATATAGATTTTATTTCAACACATGAATATATATATTTTATTTCAACACATGAATATATATATTTTATTTCAACACATGAATATATATTATTATTTCATATCACAATCAACAGTCAAATTTCACAACACAAACAATCATACATACAAGTCATCCATGGTCTGTGAACGACGGGTGTCGGGTGCTGCTAAGCACCGTCTGCATCCTAGTATATATTTCAAACTAGAAATTAAAATAAAAGTGAGGAGTTCTCACCGAGAGCTAAACCAAACACCACGACTCTTCATATGTAGAAAATCTTTGCCACTCGCCTTTTATCACTTTCGTTGTCCGCATCCACATGGAAAGGGAGTTGTGTTTACTGGAGATGGGGCGGCGGAGGCTTGTACTCAGAAGTGGGGATTGGCGGAGGGAAGAGGTGGCTGTGGCGGAGGGATTTCAGTGGTGGAAGGGGCGTGGGTTTCTTGAGAAGGGGGAGAAGAGGAGGAGGGCGATGGAGTGGGGCTGATGCGAGAAGGAGGGGCGCGACGCCATGAGGGGGAGGAGGCGCGAGGCAGATCGTCGACAGGGGGGGAAGGGTTTGGGCAACGATGGGTTTGGGTTTTCTTTTTTCTTTTATTTCGTTCGAAATGAACTATTGAGGGAGGCGTTGACCGACATAGGAGATAAAGTCAGGGGGATATTTAATTAATTATTTTAATTTCCCAAAAAACAACATTTTCATTCGAACGCCAAATCGAACCCAACGACTGTCGCCCCTAGTTAATTACCCCCATTCCAACTACAATGGGATATATATCGTAAGCTAGTTCGGCTGTTTCGATCAGTTTTCGCCAAAATCAAAATATAACTCTATATATTGAATTTGAACGCACATTTCAACTTATTGGGGCCACACACGGACTCTAAAAATTCCCAAAAAATATTTCCTAGCTTCGTATTAACGATACGGTTCTAACAAAACTAATTTCATCAAATTCCGAGAATGTTTGAAAAATGGCCATTTTCCAGTCGATTAAAATCAACCGAAACTGGTCAAACGCGTTGTCCTTTGCCACGCTCACATATTGATTCGAAAAATTACGAATTTTGGAATCTAGCAATAACCTGACATCCCGGATCCAACAAAAGTGGTTTCGTCAAAAACCGAGGTCGTTTGCAAAATTTTCATTTTTAAGGGCCAGAATTCCACAACGACTATTCTGAATTTTCAACTGGGCATAACTTTTTATCCCCGCTATGAAATTTCGATTTTTTGGATTCGTTGGAAATATATTCTCAATTAGATTCTAATATTTTTTGTTTCGCCAAAATCCGGTTTATTTTGAATCCTGTACACTCATTTGAAATTTGAAATCGAATTTTAGAACTACCGCGCCATTTTCAATTCCTTTTATAATTAAAAATAAATATTTATATTCTAACGACGATCTAAATAAATATATACGTTCTATTTCTATTCAAAATAAATTTTTCGTTGTCATTATTTAAAATAAATCATTTTAAATACTCAAAATTCACTAAAATTGTCAAAATAAAATTTTTAAATTGGCTCAGATTTCTGGGTTATTACAAAATCAAAGAGAAAATCGTATTCTTCGACTTTGGTGCTGTGGAGTTTTGGCCAGAAGCGCACTGTCTGAGAGTTATTGGTGAAATAATGATGGGGGGTTATTTGCAAAACGGGAATTTTGTAAAAATTGATTTTTTTGAAGGACAGGAGCCCACGGCCGGACTTGAGTGGGGGTCAGAGGCGGCGCAGATCTGACTAGGTGTGGTGGAGGTGCAGCCAGGTGGTGGTGGCGCTGGAGGGGCCCGCGATCGCAGGTTTGGTGATTTGGGGCCAAGGTTTGATAATTTAAAGAGGGAAATAGGAGAAGAGAGAGGAGAGGAGGAGGAGGCGGTGGAGGGTGTGCGGCGGCTGCTGGTGGCAGGTGGAGGAGGGGCGGCTTAAGAGGGAGAACGACGTTTTTTCTCTAATTTTGGTTTTGAACGATTGGGGGAGAAAGAAGGGAGAGACTGACTTTATATAATAATATATATTTAATTTATTTTATTTCCAAAATGTTACTTTTACATTCGAAATCCAAATAGAACTCAACAACTGTCGTCCCTAACTAAATACCCCTCTTCCGGACATAATGGGATATGTCTCGTAAGCCAATTCGATTGTTTCAGTCAGTTTTTCTTTAAAATAAAATATATTTTAATATAATGTTCAGAATTTATCAATGTACATTTTAATTTATAGGGGCCACATACTGACTCCAAAAATTCCAAAAAAATAAACCTAGCTATGTTTTGACGATATGGTCCTAACAAAATTAATTTTATCGAATTTGGAGACCATTTGAAAAATGGTCATTTTCCAGTCGATTAAATTCAAACTGAAATTACCAAACACGTTTAAATTCACCACGCTGACATATTAGTTCCAAAAATTATGAAAATTGGAATCTAGCAATAATTTGACATTCCGGATCCAAAAAAAGTGGTTTTGTCGAAAACGGATGTAACGTTATGGATTTTGCCCAGACTTAATCGATCGCAAAATCGACCAAGACCGTTCAATTCCCGCATAAGTTAACTTTGGGCATACAACACATCAGAACAAAAACAAAAGACTTTTATAAACATCATAATAATGTAACATCATAGTACAGAATATCAGAGTACATCGATAAATAAAATACAGCGGAAGACTTATTACAATAAATTAATACAATACATAGCGAAAGACTTTCTATACTTTGGACACAGCTTTAGGCTTCGATCCAGAATCCTGGTCAAGAGATAAATATCTGCAAAAAGCTACTCGACTGCCCGTGTGGAAAAGAGGGCACCCGAGTTTGCAAGTGAAAACCACATGGTGTCGTATTGGAAATTGGGTTTCCAGAATCCTACTATGTCGCCATACTAGTTCTACAATAAAAACCGCATGGTGTCGTATTGGAAATTGGGTTTCCATCAAGAGTCAAGGCTAGGGGAGGTCTCCTTACCGATTCGAGACACTCTAGCAAATGCCTCAGGATCTCACCTATGGGCAACCCTTGGATCCTGCAGGGCCAGTCCACACCTACGTTAATGAATTAGTTATGCCTGAACACACATTTCCCGGTTCTTTTGAACCTCTAATATGGCCACTAACAACCTATAAAACCTGAGGTACCTCATAATCCAACATCCACATAAGTAAAAATGTCAGGGCTGGTAGGTCGCTGACATCACTCTAGCTAGAAAGAAACGTTTGCACTCCCTGCGTTCCCTTGTCCCGTTTTAGACTCTACCGGGGTGTGAGGCTCGTGAAGTCACGCTATACACAAAGCTACGCCTAAACAGGCTATGCTTTGATCATCAACCACAAGGCCTTCTTTTCAACAAAAATTTTGATCGTCTGCATCTTGGCATACTACATTGTCAATCCATACCATACCATTGATTTCTACCAATATATAACCTCTAAGCTCGTACGTCTCAGAGAAGGGTGTTGAACACCAAACATATATATATATATTTAGCAGAGATCAACGAATACAGCAAAAAGGAATACAACGTCGGACATACCATCCATTTACAAGTCCGTTCTGGGTCTGAACGAAACCGGAGGCACCTTATTCCTCGCATATCCGAACAATCAACATGTACGTCCGGACGGATACCACTGTAGCCCCTTCAAGGTAGCTACTCCAATCAAGGGCATCAATAGCATCACATACATTAGATGTGAAGATCGTTGGTCTTGCCACCATCTTCAATTTCTTCGACTGCTAGTCGTTGTATTCATTATTCAGAATGGGTTAAACCCGGTCTTTCTGAATAACTCGCGTGATTTAAAATCAAGTGCTATATAAACATATCAACACCTCATTCCAATTCAGAATATTCTTTAACTAAAATATTCACATTATTAGGGAAAGGTTTTGTCAAAAATAAATCTTTTAAATTTATTCTTTAATCTTCCCTTTTGATCCTTATTTCAAAAGATTCTATTTAAACCCTTATCCATATTCAACCAAATTATGGTCTATTCAAACTAGTCAGGATTTACGTCTTAACGAGGTGGTTATTTATTAATTAATCCCAATCCTAACCTATTCATCTCCATTCATTCCGGTAAATTAAATTACCATTTTCCGTTTAAATCTAATTAAAGATTTAACTATCACATGGAGTTAAACTAGTGGAACTCCATTTCCATCACTTCTTAAATTCAATAATCACTTTATTCACCTACAATCTAATTAAAGATTTATTAAAAACTTCATTTAGTTTTAATCTTTTAAAATCATTATTAAATGATTAATCAACTTCAGGGAATTAATCTTATCTTTAATCCGGGTTAAAGAACAAATGTTACTTAAACATAATTCACGATAAACCCAAATTCATATTTCATTAATTTCCCATTTAATATATTAAATTATTTAAATCTTAATTAAAAGATTTATTCTTTCAAAAAGGTTTAAGAGTAGTGTTAATTAAGACACCATTCACGACAAACCCAAAATCTAACTTGGTATTAGATATAAGACTTTAAATAGAAATTATATCGACTTATATACAATATCAAATTCTAAAACCAACGGATATCATATCAGAAATAACGATATTAAATATCTTCCAAATTTCCAAAATAATATCCGTACAATCATAGAAATAAATATTGAAATAATCCGTAGATAATTTTCATTTAAGTCCAATTTAATTCAATATATTCATTGGAAATTCTTAATTATAATAAAGTTGTAACGAACCGGATTTCGCCCGACCCCAATCGATCGCAAGATCGATTAAGACCGTTCAAAACCCGCGTACGTTAACTTTGGGCATACAACACATCAGAACAACAACACATACTTTTATAACATCAATAATAAATGTTACATCAGAGTATAGAATATATCAGAGTACATCGATAAATAGTACAACGGAAGATACATTTAAAATATATTAAATACATTGCAGCGGAACTAATCTCAGTGGAAAGCCATCAATATTCTAGACTCGGCTTCAGACTTCAATCCAGGATCCTGCTTAACTATATCTGCAAAAAGCTACTCGACTGTCCGTGTGGAAAGAGGGCACCCGAGTTTGCAAAGTGAAACAAACTACAGGTCAGTCGTGGGACTGGTGTGAGAATTCTTAACTTATCTAATAATTAGGCTAATCACAGGACCATGCCGCTAATGCGGAACGGGTTTACTCCATTGGATTGCTAGTGCATAAATAAAGTAAATTGTCAAATAACGCAATGCTTTTTTTAGAAAAATGAAACCATTATAAGACCCAGGTCCCATCACACAATGCAACACACCAGAGGATAGGGTTTTACCTTATAATGGTCAAAAGATGCTTGATACGTAAAAACGATATTATTATTAGTGTGTATATATATATTTAAAACATTTCAAGATAAATGTATTAATCTTAGATGGCATAGGTACCATATACTATGTTACCATATATAAGTTTACAATCAAAATCGTAATGTCGTATTGGAAATTGGTTTTCTGTCATGAAATCGAGGCTAGGGATCGTCCTCTTCTGATTCGAGACACTCTAGCAAATGCCTCAGGATCCCCCGCAGTGAACCCTTGGATCTTCAGGGTCGGTCCCCACCTAACGGTAGTGGATTAATTATGCCTAAACACACGTTTCCCGGTTCCTACGAACCTATAGTATGACCACTTCCGGCCTATAAAAACCCGAGGTACCTCAATCCAAAATCCACATAAGTAAAATGCCGGACCGTGTTAAAACCCAAACACCACTAGCTAGAAAGAAACGTGTGCACTCCCTGTAGTCCTAATCCCATTTTTGACTCATACCGGGGTGTGAGGCTCGCGAAGTCACGATATACACAAAGCTATGCCTAAACAGGCTATGCTTTGATCATCAACCACAAGGCCTGCTTTTCAACAAAGCCTTGATCATTTGCATCTTAGCATGTCACATTGTCAGACCCTACCATATTATTGATCATCTACCAATATATATATAACCTCTAAGCTCATACGTCTTAGAGAAGGGTGATAAGTAAAGAATAAATTCTTCACCACCAAACAGAAATATATAATCAGTAGCGTTCAACAAATACAGTAGAAAGGAATACAATGTCAGACACACAATCCATTTACAAGTCCGTTCTGGGTCTAAGCGAAACAACGTGTCCGTCGATCTACAAATGCGTTTGGACGATTATTACCAAATACCTTGCCTTGGAAGGCCAATCCCAATTCAAGATACCAGTCATCATCATCCCAACGATGTGAAAACCTTCGGTCTTCAATCACCGTCTTCATCTTCGACTCTTGATTGTCGTGATGATTATTCAGAATGGGTTAAACCCGGTCTTTCTGAATAACTCGCATATTTTATGATTAAAAACAAATATTGGAAGAAAAAAACACATATTTCATCACATTCCAACTCCGAGTATTCTTTTAATAAGATATTCGATTTAAAAGATTCTCATTAATTTTATCAAAGATAAACACTGAAAAATAAAATCTAAAAATCCATTTCCAAGAATATGGAATTTCTCAGAAATCAAACCAATACATAATCGATATAGATTTTTGTATCAGACTAATAATATAAATGGATTAACGGCAAAGCCTCTTAAATGCCACATATAATATAGGTCTTCTTTTACAGAAGCCCATTCCGATTATTACCAATCGAATTTCCACTTAATTCCAATTTAATATATTAAATTGAGAAACTTGATTTTTAGAAAATGCCCTTTTTAAATCTATAAAATAGATTCATAAGTTCCAAACAATAATTTCAATGTAAATTGGATTAAAGGACAAATGTCGTTTAAAACATCGTCCACGATAAATCCACTTCACATCTCAATTCAATTCATATCACAAAATATAATTGCAAATGCTAGTAATCTTTTAAAAACATATTTTAAAATAATCATAAAAATATTCTTTATATTACAAATCTTTATCTTTTACAAATACTCTTTGTTTTAACATATAGTTGATTAAAAATATATTATAAAAACACATGCACTTTATATAAAAAGGATTTCTAATGTAAAAATATTCTTATTTAAAAGAACACCTGAATCGAAATGCGACTCAAACATTTACCATATAATTTGGATTATATGGATTTCACACACATCATATATATGATAATAACAGTAAACCATCAAATCATCCATCTACATCCGAAGTGTAATTTCCACTGTGTAAGCGTTAAAATTAAATAATAACGCTCATCGCAGCCTGTCGATCTAGCGATCAACATACAACTGAATATTGGGATTAGTGTATGTAAATTTTCATCCCAACACCCGTGTGGGGTTTCATCCAACAAATAAATAACAAATTTATTTGTGTACTTGGGCTATGTGCGAAAAATTATCGTCCCAATCACATACACAAGTCGGGTAACTTGTGAATGGAAGTGTATTACACAATACATATAATGATGACAAGAAAGTATCTCTATTGCAATGAATGAATAAGCATAATAACTTCATCTCTATTGACAATTTCTATTTTGCTAATTAAACTCTAAACAAAAATGGTTATTTTGTTTGGCAATTCTAATGAGACAAAATGATAAATATGTTGATTTAACTAACCTATCTTGACAATTATATATCTTGCCAAACATATATATATAAATTGCTTCAACTAATTCATTTTGACAAAAATTAATATTTCTGACAAAATGTAAAATTTGGTTTAACTAGTATAAATTGACTAAAATGAATAATTGTTTTTAACTACTGTAAATTAACAAAAATGAATAATTGGTTTTAACTAATATAAATTTACAAAAATGAATAATTTGTGTTTCAACTCTAATAAACATCCTATGCTATATTTTATTTCATTCTTTTAATTTAGACAAAATGAGTGTTTTTGTCTATTCTACTTTAATGATAAAAAATGTGAATGTTTAGTTATTAAAATGTAACTTTTAAAATTCTATCCTTTTATTTCAAAAAATCTTTATTCATATCAAAATTATTAATCAAGAATATAATCTTCAATCTGATGGTTAGTTTGCATTAATGAATTGCAAACAAAGATGAACTTTATTTTAAGGTTTTATTTGCAACAAGGAATGCAGATAACCAATGTGACTTTTATTTTATTTAAAATTATATTTGTGTGCATGTAAAAAGAACCTCATTTACAAAGTGTATTTACATTATTGAATGTAAATAAAAGAAACAAATTTTATTTAAGTGAGCATTTACATTTGTGAAAGCAAACAAAGAATAGTTTTGTTTACAAATTTTATTTACATTAGTGAATGTAAATAAGAGAACAAAATTTATTTACAAAGTATATTTTAAACAAATTCTGTTAAATGTATAAAGGTGTGTACCTTTGTATGGGTAATTGTAGATAAAGGAAATAGACTATAGTTTAATTGAATATTTGCATTGATAAATGCAAATAAAAGAATAAACCTTAATTTCAATGCAAATGCGTATTGATAAATGCAAACAAAGAAATAAACTTTATTTTCAATATATGTATGTATTGCATTGGTGAGTGCAAATGAATAATTTGTTTTCAATATACATTTTGCATTGGTAAATGCAAAAAGAACAATTTCTATTTTCTATATACATATGCATGGTTGAATGTAAATAGAAGCACAAACATTATTTTCAAAACATGTTTACATTTTTGAACACGAAACAAAGAACAAAACTTTATTTTTAATATATGTTTTATTGGTGTTGTCGAACACGAATAAAAATGTACTTTTTATTTTCAAGTTATGTTTGCATAGGTAATTCCAATTAAAAGAACAAACTTTATTTTCTACGTAACTTCTGAAAATACTTTCTTATCAACATAAAAAAAATGCAAACAAAATTGTTACTTTCATTACATTAATCAAGTTTTGACAAAAATGATATTTTCAATTCAACAATCTAGTTTTGAAAATTTTACTCTTTTAATATATAATAATAAACATGATGTTTGACTGTGACTACAACTGACAAATAAAATAATGTTTTTATTTGTATAACAATTTTAATAATTCATTTACAAAAAAAATGTAAATTACATGTTCACAAGTTTTCGAACAAAGGTTCATTCTTTTTAATATCTTAAAAGACATAGCGACAAAATGGTTCTTTTTTGTCTAGAAAGATAACAAGTGATTCTTTTTATATGTTAAAAGACATAGCAACAAAATGGTTCTTTTTATCTAGAAAAGAAATGTAAACAAGAATGTTTCCTTTTTAATTCTAAAAAGAAATGCAACTTATACATTCTTTTTAGTAATAAAAAGAAATGCGACATAAGAATGCTTCTTTTTATTGCTAAAAATAAATGTTATAAAATTGTTTACTTTTAATGCTAAAAAGAAATGCGACAAAAATTATCCTTTTTAATGTTAGAGAAAAAAATAGCAACAAAGATGTTCTTTTTAATGTTAAAAAAAAAGCGACTAAAATAATTCTTTTTATTGACAAAAAGGAATATGAACAAAAATGTCTCTTTTTGCTGATAAAAAGAAATATAAACAAAAATGTTTCTTTTTATATGTAAAAAGAAACGCAAAACAAAATGACCTTTTATTACCAAAGAATTAACAACATAAATTGACCCTTTTATCATAAAGGGAATAACAACATAAATTGATGTTTTTATTATAAAAGGAATAACAACATAAATTGATCTTTTTATTATAAAAGAAATAACAACAAACTTGATTCCATTTTTTTCACTAAAAAGAAATGACAATACAATCAACAAACAAGCAAGGTGATATTTTTATACATTGAATTGGCAATTCTAACTAAATCAAATAAACAGATAAAATGGGATTATAATCAATAAACAAATAGACAAACCATCATCCAAATTTTATCACAACACAGGATTATCTCATTACATACAATCCATTATTTAACGGCTATGAAAATAATTGAATTAATTAAATAATTAAATTAAATTCAGAAATCTCATATTGATATGGCTAAAAATTCGACTGTCTCGGAATCAGCTCTGATCTACGCCATCGCGAAGATCTCGTAAAGACGAGTCCAACGCAACTTACGGTTCGTCAATCGGACCTCGTATGAAAGATATATTGATTTTTAAAGATTGCATAAATTAAATAGTTAATTAATAAAATAATAAAAAAAACCTTCTTCCTCCACGTTATCACGTCGCTCAGCCGAACCCATATCACGTCCGCACCCCCTTCTGCGCGCGCCCCCCTAGGATCACCCGACCGCCGATCAGACCTCGCCACTCCGACGCTCCGCCCGCGAGCCACCACCGCCCAGATGGCCACCCAACTCGACCTCCTCCTTGCCTCGCAAATCGAACCCGAACCCGCCATGTTTCAGCCCAGAATTCGTGAAATCCGTGAATCAAAACCCGATCTTGACCGTATGGATTGAAAGATCTCTCTGAGAGCTTCGATTTGGTACCAAGTTTGTCGATTTTCGTTGAGCGAATGAAAAGTTATGAGCGTTTGAAATTGGAGAAATTCTGGCCTTCGGTTTAGGTGGCGGCTGCCATGTCAAATTAAGGTTTCGGCCTGATTATTTTAATATTAAATCTCGAAAATCGTGCTTAAAAGGTGGATTTTCGGACTTTCTCTGATTTGGGCCGGCTTACTGTCGTTCTTAAGGTTTTGACACCTTCTGAACGCAATGGGATAGGTCCCATGGCCCAATTCCGAAATCTGTATGATTTTTATTTAAAATTGCATTAAAAATTAATTAATTAAATATTTATCGTACATTAAAATATGCCGGGGGAACATATGACCTCAGAAAATTCTAAAAAGAATATTTTTAGCTTTCTTATGACGATACGAGTCCAACAAAATTATTTCCATCGAATTCTGAGACTGTTTGAAAAATGGATATTTTTAAGGCGTTTAAATTTAACTGAAATAGTCAAAACACATTTTCTTTTGCCACGCTCACATATTACTTCGAAAAATTCTGAAAATTGAAATCTAGCAAAAATTTGACATTCCGGTTCCAACAAAAGTGGTTACGTCGAAAATAGAGGTCGTTTGAAAAATGACTATTTTCAAGGCCAATATATTTAATATTAAAAATACATTTTCAAACAAATAATTTCCGAAACTCAAAATATATAAGTGTTTACTGTTTTTCAATGCAGAAACGTCATTCCGAACTCAAAGGAAGTGGTTTCGAGTCGAAATTCCTTCATATGTGAAAAGTAGCCTTTTGGGCCCTATATAATATATATATAAATTCTACAGCGACCTTTCTAAAAATTGAATTGGCCATAACTTTTGATTTCCGCTATGAAATTTCAATTTTTCAGATTCGTTAGAAAGATATGGTTAAACAAATTTAAATATTTCTGGTTTCACTCAATTCTGATTTATTTTGGGTCCTGTGCATTCAGTTAAAGTTAAAAATCAAATTTTCAAACTACGGCGCCATTTCTCACTCCTTTTATATTTAAACTAAATTTATTCGTTCTAACTTCTTTTAAAATAAATTCTAGCCATTATTATTTAAAATAAATCACTTTATATTTTTGAAATTCATTAAAATTTTCTAAAATAAAATTTTTAAATTGGTTCAGAATTTGCGGTTTGTTACAATCTTCCCCACTTAAAATCTTTTCGTCCTCGAAAAACGAAATGAAGCTAAAGTTGTTTATTTAACTAATTTAATTTTCATTCTCTAATTGTTTAATAATTTTATTAGTCGAATTCTTATTCACACAACACAATCATCAATCAATTAGTTGATTAAATTTTCAAAAATATATAACTTTTATATATTCAAAATCATATTTTCTAAAATCGAACTATATAGAATAACAAGTACGTTAATTATGAATTTCTTCTTCACTCTGACTCATTCTAGGGCGTTGCTAACCCCATCTCTAATGAGTATTCTCATTCTAGGATACTGCTGATCCTATCTCTAATGAGTATTCTTATTGGATATTACTAATCCAACCTCTGATGAGTCTTCTGTTTAGTTCTAATGGGTTGTACCCCAAAGATTTGAGCTAAACCTGGCTCTGATACCAGCTGTAACGACCCGGATTTCGCCCGACCCCAATCGATCGCAAGATCAATTAAGACCGTTCAAAACCCGCGTACGTTAGCTTTGGGCATACAACACATCAGAACAACAACACAGACTTTTATAACATCAATAATAAATGTTACATCAGAGTATAGAATATATCAGAGTACATCGATAAATAATACAGCAGAAGATACATTTAAAATAAATTAAATACATTGCAGTGGAACTAATCTCATCGGAAAGCCATCAATATTCTGGACCCAGCTTCAGACTTCAATCCAGGATCCTTCTTAACTATATCTGCAAAAAGCTACTCGACTGCCCGTGTGGAAAGAGGGCACCCGAGTTTGCAAAGTGAAACAAACTACAGGTCAGTCGTGGGACTGGTGTGAGAATTCTTAACTTAACTTATCTAATAAGTAGGCTAATCACAGGACCACGCCGCTAATGCAGAACGGGTTTACTCCATTGGATTGCCAGTGCATAAATAAAGTAAATCGTCAAATAACGCAATGCTTTTTTTAGAAAAATGAAACCATTATAAGACCCAGGTCCCATCACACAATCCAACGCACACCAGAGGATAGGGTTTTACCTTATATTGGTCAAAAGATGCTTGATACGTAAAAACGATATTATTATTAGTGTGTATATATATATTTAAAACATTTCAAGTAAATATATTAATCTTAGACGGCATAGGTACCATATACTATGTCGCCATATATAAGTTTACAATCAAAATCGTAATGTTGTATTGGAAATTGGTTTTCTGTCATGAAATCGAGGCTAGGGATCGTCCTCTTCCGATTCGAGACACTCTAGCAAATGCCTCAGGATCCCCCGCATTGAACCCTTGGATCTTCAGGGACGGTCCCCACCTAACGGTAGTGGATTAATTATGCCTGAACACACGTTTCCCGGTTCCTATGAACCTATAGTATGACCACTTCCGGCCTATAAAAACCCGAGGTACCTCAATCCAAAATCCACATAAGTAAAATGTCGGGCCGTGTTAAAACCCAAACACCACTAACTAGAAAGAAACGTGTGCACTCCCTGCAGTCCTAATCCCGTTTTTGACTCATACCGGGGTGTGAGGCCCGCGAAGTCACGATATGCACAAAGCTATGCCTAAACAGGCTATGCTTTGATCATCAACCACAAGGCCTGCTTTTCAACAAAGCCTTGATCATTTGCATCTTAGCATGTCACATTGTCAGACCCTACCATATTATTGATCATCTACCAATATATATATAACCTCTAAGCTCATACGTCTTAGAGAAGGGTGATAAGTAAAGAATAAATTCTTCACCACCAAACAGAAATATATAATCCGTAGTGTTCAACAAATAAAGTAGAAAGGAATACAATGTCAGACACACAATCCATTTACAAGTCCGCTCTGGGTCTGAGCGAAACAACGTGTCCGTCGATCTCCAAATGCGTTTGGACGATCATTACCAAATACCTTGCCTTGGAAGGCCAATCCCAATTCACGATACCAGTCATCATCATCCCAACGATGTGAAAACCTTCGGTCTTCAATCACTGTCTTCATCTTCGACTCTTGATCGTCGTGATGATTATTTAGAATGGGTTAAACCTGGTCTTTCTGAATAACTCGCATATTTTATGATTAAAAACAAATATTGGAAAAAAAACACATATATTTCGTCACATTCCAACTCCGAGTTAACTTTGGGCTGATACCAGTTGTAACGACGCATATTTTTATATTCTAATTTTATTCTAACGCTTCCTTTTTCTCCAACAATGTAACCTATATTTTTATATTCTTATATTCCAAGCTGATTTCATATTTTTATATTCTAATGCATATTATTGATTTTATATTTTTATATTCTATATTGTTATTGCTCTGATACCAGGTGTAACGACCAGGATTTCGCCCGACCCCAATCGATTGCAAGATCGATTAAGACCGTTCAAAACCCACGTACGTTAACTTTGGGCGTACAACACATCAGAACAACAACACAGACATCAATAATAAATGTTACATCAGAGTATAGAATATATTAGAGTACATCGATAAATAATACAGCGGAAGATACATTTAAAATAAATTAAATACATTGCAGCGGAACTAATCTCAGCGGAAAGCCATCAATATTCTAGACCCAGCTTCAGACTTCAATCCAGGATCCTGCTTAACCATATCTGCAAAAAGCTACTCGACTGCCCGTGTGGAAAGAGGGCACCCGAGTTTGCAAAGTGAAACAAACTACAGGTCAGTCGTGGGACTGGTGTGAGAATTCTGAACTTAACTTATCTAATAAGTAGGCTAATCACAGGACCACGCCGCTGATGCTGAACGGGTTTACTCCATTGGATTGTCAGTGCATAAATAAAGTAAATCGTCAAATAACGCAATGCTTTTTTATGAAAAATGAAACCATTATAAGACCGAGGTCCCATCACACAATGCAACGCACACCAGAGGATATGGTTTTACCTTATAATGGTCAAAAGATGCTTGATACGTAAAAACGATATTATTATTACTGTGTATATATATATATATATATATATTTAAAACATTTCAAGATAAATGTATTAATCTTAGACGGCATAGGTACCATATACTATGTCGCCATATATAAGTTTACAATCAAAATCGTAATGTCGTATTGGAAATTGGTTTTCTGTCATGAAATCGAGGCTAGGGATCGTCCTCTTCCGATTCGAGACACTCTAGCAAATGCCTCAGGATCCCCCGTAGTGAACCCTTGGATCTTCAGGGCCGGTCCCACCTAACGGTAGTGGATTAATTATGCCTGAACACACGTTTCCCGGTTCTTATGGACCTATAGTATGACCAATTCCGGCCTACAAAAACCCGAGGTACCTCAATCCAAAATCCACATAAGTAAAATGCCGGGCCGTGTTAAAACCCAGACACCTCTAGCTAGAAAGAAACGTGTGCACTCCCTGCAGTCCTAATCCCGTTTTTGACTCATACCGGGGTGTGAGGCTCGCGAAGTCACGATATACACAAAGCTATGCCTAAATAGGCTATGCTTTGATCATCAACCACAAGGCCTGCTTTTCAACAAAGCCTTGATCATTTGCATCTTAACATGTTACATTGTCAGAACCTACCATATTATTGATCATCTACCAATATATATATAACCTCTAAGCTCATACGTCTTAGAGAAGGGTGATAAGTAAAGAATAAATTCTTCACCACCAAACAGAAATATATAATCAGTAGCGTTCAACAAATACAGTAGAAAGGAATACAATGTCAGACACACAATCCATTTACAAGTCCGCTCTGGGTCTGAGCGAAACAACGTGTCCGTCGATCTACAAATGCGTTTGGACGATCATTACCAAATACCTTGCCTTGGAAGGCCAATCCCAATTCAAGATACCAGTCGTCATCATCCCAACGATGTGAAAACCTTCGGTCTTCAATCACCGTCTTCATCTTCGACCCTAGATCGTTGTGATGATTATTCAGAATGGGTTAAACCCGGTCTTTCTGAATAACTCACATATTTTATGATTAAAAACAAATATTGGAAAAAAAACACATATTTCGTCACATTCCAACTCCGAGTATTCTTTTAATAAGATATTCGATTTAAAAGATTCTCATTAATTTTATCAAAGATAAACACTGAAAATAAAATCTAAAAATCCATTTCCAAGAATATGGAATTTCACAGAAATCAAACCAATACATATTCGATAAAGATTTCTGTATCAGACTAATAATATAAATGGAATAACGGCAAAGCCTCTTAAATTCCACATATAATATCGGTCTTCTTTTACAAAAGCCCATTCCGATTATTACCAATCGAATTTCCACTTAATTCAAATTTAATATATTAAATTAAAAAACTTGATTTTTAGAAAATGCCCTTTTTAAATCTATAAAATAGATTCATAAGTTCCAAATAATAATTTCAATGTAAATTGGATTAAAGGACAAATGTCGTTTAAAACATCGTCCACGATAAATCCACTTCACATCTCAATTCAATTCATATCAAAAAATATAATTGCAAATGCTAGTAATCTTTTAAAAAAATATTTTAAAATAATCATAAAAATATTCTTTATATTACAAATCTTTATCTTTTACAAATACTCTTTGTTTTAACATATAGTTGATTAAAAATATAGTATGAAAACATATGCACTTTATATAAAAAGGATTTCTAATGTAAAAAATTTCTTATTTAAAAGAACACCTGAATCGAAATGCGACTCAAACATTTACCATATAATTTGGATTATATGGATTTCACACACATCATATATATGATAATAACAGTAAACCATCAAATCATCCATCTACATCTAAAGTTGAAGTAGCCCGACGAAATCCGGTAGGCTTTGCAACCATCCCTTCATCCCCCAAAGCAGCAGGTAAAACCCACTGTGGCTTCCAAGTGGTCCCCCAGTCCCTTGTTTTACGGCGACCCTCTCGAGTCTCCCGGCCACTGCTTAACCAACCCTCTACAGGGACATGTAGGGGTAAGAGTCTCCCGTTCGCCACCAAACCGCGAAGCGAGAACCCCCTATCATGCGTACCCCAGCCCACACAGGGCCAGCAACAAGAACTGGCCCCTCTCCAGTGTGCTCCGACCCTTCTGCAACCGCCAAGTCCTCCAACAATCGATTGAAGGTGATTTTTTAATTTTTAAAAATCGGTTTTTATTTATGAATTCAGTTTAAATGGGTATACAAATCAGTTTTATTATGAAGGCAACAATATAAAGAAGAGGTCTTTTAGTGTATAAAAGATTAGTTTTTTTTAACATGAGAAAAGAAGTGATTTTTATAAATAAAGATGAGCATAGATTTTTATATGCGAAATGATATGATTTTTATATATTGAATAGCGAAGTAAAAATTCAATTTTTATATATTGAATAGCGCAAGTAAAAAAAATGATTTTTATATATTGAACAACAAAGTAAAAATTCGATTTTTATATATTGAACAACAAAGTAAAAATTCGATTTTTATATATTGAATAGCGAAGTAAAAATTAGATTTTTATATATTGAATAGCGAAGTAAAAATTCGATTTTTATATATTGAATAGCAAAGTAAAAATTTGATTTTTACATCTGTAGAGAATACAGGCAAAGAAAGTGACAAGAGGCGAGAACGATGAAGATTTCTACATAAGAAATGTCATGGAGTTGGGATAGCTTTGGTGAGAACTTCTCACCTTTTAATTTAATTTTCTAGTTAAAAATATAAACTAGGATGCTGACGGTGTTTAGTAGCACCCGACACCCGTCGTCCACAGACCATGGACGGCTTGTATGCTTGTTTGTTTGATTTTGATGTGTAGTTGATTGTGTGATGTGAAATGAAATAAAATATTTTATAGGGGAAAATATTTTATAGTTAAAAATAGAATTTTTAATGTGTATATGAAATGAAATAAAAATAAACAGATCGGACGATTTGTCTATATACACACATTTGACTGATATTGATTGGGACGATAAATTTTACACATCGCCCAACTGCACAAATAAAATCTATGTTTGATTGTTTGAAACCCCACACGGGTATTGGGATGATATTTGACGTACACTAATCCCAATAGTTAGTTGTATGTCGATCGATTGATTGACAAACTGTTATAAGTGTTGAATATTTATATTTGATGCTTATACAGTTTAGAATGCACTTTGGATGATGGTTGATTATTAATCGTTGTTATTGTATACATGTGTTGTAGAAAATCCATATAATTAACATTATATGGTAATTGATTGGGCCTCATTCCAGTTTTGAAAATAGAAATATTTGAAATAGAAATATTTGAAAATAGAAATATTTGAAATAGAAATATTTGAAAAAGAAATATTCGAAATAGAATATTTGAAAATAGGAATATTTGAAATAGAAATATTTGAAAAAGAAATATTTGAAATGGAATATTTGAAAATCGAAATATATGAAGCCGCGTTGATAGATTGACGCCATTTTGACGTGAACGATATTTATATCGATTTTATTCAAATTGAAGTGAATATTAAAGTGAATTGAAATTCGAATTTAATTGATTTGAAATTCGAAATAAACTGAAATGGTTTTAAATTCGAATAGAATTGAAATAGAATTGAAATCGTTTTGAAATGAATTCAAAAACGAATTGAAATTGAACTAAAAATTGTTTTGAAAAGGAAATCGACGAAGTATACATTATATATATATAATATAATGGCCTGAAAAGAACGCGCCGCGCCGCGGCAGTTCGCGAATTTCGACCATTGACTTCGAACGGATATTACGGGAGATCCGACCGCCGGATTCTCCTAAAAACGGAACCGTTGGGTTCGTATCGAAAAGAGCTTTCTAACGAATGTTAGAAATTAGAAATCTAACGGTTGGATTTGGAATTTTGTCCAAATCAAATTTGGAAAAGGTCGTTGTAAGTGCAGTTCGATGGTCGTTGATGGAAATCGACTGTACGGGCCTTGATAAAATTATTAAAAATAGTAATAATTTGTGTAAAATCATAAGAAATGATTCGTGAAGAATTGGGATGAAAAACTCCATATTTGAAAAGATAAAAATAGATTTTTATCGAAATGAACTAGTTTTGAACTAGAATAGTAATTTATTTATTTTTAAAATAAATAAAGTGAGTTTGAAATGGTTTTGAAATATAACCAGAACTTCCAAAAATTGAATTGGAATGGATTTGAATCGAAATTGTCTTTGGAATATTTCGATGTTGGATTTCGTGATCATACAGATGTTGTTTGGGAAATTTGAAAGATATATATGTATATATCGTTATTTCCAATACAATATCCGTTGGTCATAGAATTTGATATTGAATATAAGCCGATATATTTTCTATTCAGAGCCTTGTATTTGATATCAAAGGTGATTTTGGTTTGTCGTGAATGGTGTCTTCATCAACACTGTTCTTGAACCCAGTTGAGAAAAGATTAAATCTTTTTATTTAGATTTAATGAAGTGTAACAATTAAATGATATTTAATTGGAATTGAACTGGCATTGATTTTTGGGTTTATCATGAATAGTGTTTTAAATAACACTTGTTCTTTAACCCGAGAATTAATGGAATGTGATTTTGGGTTTATCGTGAACCGTGTTTTAAATGGCACTGATTCTTTAACCCAGTTAACGATTAAAACTAAGTGGAGTTTTTATGAATCTTTAATTAGATTGAAATGATCGAGAATGGAGTATCACCAGTTTTTCTCAAGGCGATAGTTAAATCTTTAATTAGATTTGAACGTGAAATGGTAATTGTTAGATCAAAATTTGGACCTAACACCCAAATTGTTCTGATTCGTAGAGAATTATAACTAGAGAATGAATAAAAAGCGGAAAACACACAGAATTTATAGTGGTTCGGCGTTAACAAGCCTACGTCCACTTTATATGTTATCGATTATACTTTGAATGCTAGTACAATCAATGATTTCTCTCAAGCTCACTCTTACAATTATGATTTCTCTCAGTAATTTCGTAGTAAAACTGATAAGAAATAGAGGCATGACAGTAATGGTGGAATCAGTGCTCAATACTGCCAAAAGGATCTCCAAAAATGCCAGTCTCTGGGCTATTTATAGCTAATTCTGTCAGGCGGTTCGCGGTCACACGTGGTGCAGATCCCAAGAAAATCGAATCGGATCGAGCGTTGAGGAGGAATTGGTCAATATGACAGTTATGGACAGGTGTCGCGAGATCCGTGCATTTCGGATCGCTGAAGACCCGCTCGTGGTTTGAACAAGTCAGAAGTTTCGCCACGTAGCAGGGAATCGGATCGGAGTGAGGTGGTGGCATAGGTGCGGATCGGGTCACGTTCCTATGGACGAAATGGGTCGCGTTCCTATGGACGAATCAGGTCGCGTTCAGCCCTGGCGATCCGAGGGTGCTTGGCGATTCGAAGGGTGGAGAGCGATCGTGACCTGATCTCTGAAGGTTGAAAGGAATGACGCTCCGTATTCTCTTCCCGTATGTGAACCTTGGTGGCTTGGTCAAAATGCTAGCCAACATTTTGCCCCCTCGAAGTATGTTTTATCGAGGATGGAACATGCTTCGAAATTGCAAAGATATCTTTCCATAAAACGGTGCAAGCCAATGGTCACATCTGTCTGAAATGTCATGTTGCTTTGGAAAGTTTTGTCCCTTTGATTTGTATAAATATCGGGTGGATCTTCGATCATTTCTCCATTTATCGAACAATTCTCATTTCTGGAATTTTTCTTGGAGACCTCGTTGTTGAGTATACCAAGTAAGCTTCTCGACTTTTCCTCTCCCCTTTTCTCTCTCTTTTTTTTTACAAGTATTTCTGGAGGTTTGCTTCTTTTCATCCTTGGTCGGTTCGGTTCGCAGCAACGCGCCATTGTTCGCAGGAGCATTCTTTGTCATGGTCCAGTGAGACGAGATGCTCGTCTCGTTCCAGCCTTTGTGTGGGTCTTAGGTATGGTGGCCCATCCTTGGTAGCGAGTCGATCCAGAGATCGGCCTCTTTCTTCTCTGCTGGGTCCAATGGGCTTGCCCCTACGATCCACCGAAGTCCACGGTTCGTGTGAGACAAAAAAGGGGAGGCCAACGGTCACCGTTTTCTCTATATAAATCGAACCGAACTTCACTTTTCTCCTTCTTCTTCTTCCTTCAGCAACGCGCCGCCAAGTCTTTTCGAGAAAAACCCTAATTTTTTCTTCCAAAAAAAAAAACCCGATTGTTCTTCCCAATTTAAGAAAGGTAATCTCGTCGAAATCATTCTCATGCAATTTCTCACTCGTTTTTCTAGAATTTAAGAAGAGAAAATGGGAAAATTGGTGATGTTTGAGACCGCATCCGCGATGGATGATGGGTTCAGGTGTTCGCATGACGGAGCAAGGAGGGGTGATGAAGAAGAGGCGAGGGAGAAGAAGAAGGATGAATTAGATCGGATAGGAGCATCGGTTCGTGGTGATGCGAGGTTCAGGGGGGAAGTCATGGTGTGGAATCCGATATTGGACCGGATCGTGTCCGAGGTCAGGGAGCAGATCGCGGTGATGGCATGAGTACGGTTCGCTATGAACTTACGGCGATCTGAATCGATACATTCTCATGAGTTAGCGTTTCAGCTGCGGATCCATATTTGCCTCGCGACCCTCGAATATGCCACGATCCGAACCCCAACATGCGATCCGAAGGGGTACCACGAACCAGACAATGAACAATCCAACGAACTTGTATAGTAAGCAGTGCAACTTAATTCCAGTACATCAATGGATAGTTAGGTTAGAGCCTTTGAGACGAACTTTCTGGACTGACCAAATGCATAATTTAACAGCGAACAACGACTGACATCTTGATGATCTCGTTGACTTTTATGTTTTTCTTTAATGCATGCACAGGCACACACTGGCACTTGCACACACAGGGGGGATGGGTAATTATAATCTTATTTCTCATGTTTACTCGCCTAAACAGTAATGTCGGATAATCATTCCCCTTCAAGATCTGACACAAAGACGGATCCCGAGGTGTTTGAGCATCTCAACCCCGAGGTTCTTCCATCTAATCCAGAGGGTACAGATTCTGGATCCGAATATGAGGTAGAAATATAATCGAATCCGTTTGAGAGTACCTCGCTTGATGAAGAGTCGGAGGTAGATGGCCGAGCTCCCCACGAAGTCCCTGGTGCAATAGAAATAGAGAAATTCACAGACTCTCTAGCTTCCAAACTTGATGACATAAAGTTTAAAAGAATTTGCTTGAGACATGGGATCCCCTGGGATGATGTGAGGACACCCGACAGCGAAGATAGACCTCACTTAGCTCCGGAAGGGTATATGACAGTCATCCGACTCATGTGCTGGGTAGGAGGTATTCCTCCGTTTCCTCCAATCGTCATTGAGACCTTAAAACGATTGGGTATTGCTCCGATGCAGCTTCATCCCAATGCCTACGCGGCTCTATACACTCTACATATCGCATACGCGGAAATCCTGCATACCGAGCTCACATTTAAAGACTTAAAATTCTTTTATCTTTTCAAGCTTCGCTCCTCGGCAACCCCAAATTTCTCTTTCTTCGAATCAGTAGCAAATAAGAAGGTTCTGTCTGACGGATACACCAACATAGGGGATCCCAAGGCTGATTGGTTCTATATAAAGAAACAGGCTGGGTGTTCAAGAAGATGGCTTAAATCAAGTAAACTTTAATCTTTTGACTGAATAAATTGTTTAAGAAATCGAAGCATTAACATGCCCCCTTTTTTTTAAACAGATCACGTCTTTCCCAAGACGGTAGGCTCGGTATACAATAATTGACTGTCTCTTCTTCTACAAAGCAAAACTGATTTTCTAAAGTTCAAGAAGTGCATTACTGACGAGAACCTTCACAAGCATCGCCTTCTGGATATAAGGTTTGGACTTGGTGCAGGCGGCAAACCCTACAAATACGTGCCCTCAACGGAGGGAGAAGGAACGGCACGGGCAGCAGGAACAATTAAACTTCGTAAGAGTCCTTCACCGATAGTCATTCAGGACGACGAAGACTTAACCATATATAGAGGAGATGAGGCCCGTGGTGATAAGTCTATGGAAATCCCAGTTTCTCCGGGGGGTTTCCCCTCAAGGGCCTCTCTTCCGATTGAACCTGCTGCTCCCGATGATTTAACAGAAGAACAACTATTTAAAGAGCTGAGCAAAATTCCTTTGCCTGATGATGTATACACACAGGGGGACTTTGAAGAGGAGCCATTTTTCCCTGTTTCTGAGGAAACAACTGTTCCAGTTGGAGGACAAGAAACTACTCAGATGAGCCTGACTTCGGGCCCTGGTCTGTTAGGGGGAATTATATGGGATGCACAAATCACACGCACTGCCTGACCCCACACTTTTATATCAACAGTATTCAAGGTTGTAATATGCTCTTTTTTCTTTTGCAGGAAAGATGTCTCGCAGGCGGTCTTATTCTTATCGCTCTCTTCGTGAAGGCACATGTAACACCCCGAATTTCACTTAATATTAATGTTTGGTAATTAAAGAATAATTAATCTCAGACGTGAGAATTAAGGGAAATGGGTTTCGCGGTTGCATTCGTCTCGGAAAAATATGCGAAATAGAGTCCGAAATTTCGTGAATCGGAGTCCGTATGTCCGAGATATGGCCTTCAGAAGTTTCACGAAAAATCAAAAAGTGAAACAGATTTCAAAAATGCAGAATATGGGCTAGGCGGGAAAATTCCCGCCCAGACCAGGTCGACCTGGGAGTCGACCTAGGGGTCGACCTGGGGGTCGACTTGCCCACCAGGTCGACTTGGGTGTCGACGCTAGGGTCGACCTCCCTGGTCGAGCCCAGGTGACCTGGGTGCACTGATTTGGGATCTGGGCTGTGTTTTGGTGGCTAGTGACGAGATCTGACGGCTCTAATCTGATTTAGGGTTAATCTAATGGCCTAAAACACCTAACTACTCTTATAAATAAAACCTAATCCTACCCTAAAACTCATTAAAATTGGAGACAACATCGTCATGCCATCAAAATGCAACTTAGAAGGAGCCTCCACAAGTTAAAGAGGAAGATAGCTTCTCAAATCAACTTCTAATCAACTCTAGCAACTTAATCTTGTTCATAGAAGTGCTAATCAACAAGTTGTGAGTTTCTATGCCTTTAGAAAGCAATTGCTAAACTAATTATGATAGTATATAATGAGGTTATGGTTATGTATGTGGATCAATGCAAGTTATGTTATCATATGCTATGTGTTCATGATGCTAGTTATGCAAGTTTTATGCTATATGTTCATGATGCTAGTTATGCAAATCACTATGATAAACATTGATCCATTATGACACCATGTTATGCAAGTTTGGTGTTTTATTATATGCAAGTTCATATATGACATGTTATGCAAGTTTGGTGTTTGATTATATGCAAGTTCATATATGACATGTTATGCAAGTTTGGTGTTTGATTATATGCAAGTAACATGTGCGACATGTTATGCAAGTTTGGTGTTTGATTATATGCAAGTTCATATATGACATGTTATGCAAGTTTGGTGTTTGATTATATGCAAGTAACATGTGCAAGTTTACACCTTTGTATGATATGCAAACATATGCAAGTTTACCCCTTTGTATGTCATGCATATATATGCATGTTTACCCCTTTTCATGATATGAGTAACATATGCAAGTTCATCCCTTTTTTAGACCTATGAGATGTATGCAAGTTTATCCCTTTATGATAAGTCTATGACATGAACATCTATGCAAGTTACCCTCTTTATGACATATGTGATTCATGCAAGTTTGGGTTGGTTATTTATGCTAGTTGGGTTTGATGCTATGGTCATATATGCAAGTTGACACCTTTAAAACCCATGATGATGCTAATGTTATGCTAAGTAGAACCCATTGCATTTGTGATGAATCTTCCCTTTTAAGTATGTCATGTTAGCGTATTACGTGGGGAATGATGGGGTTAATATTCATGTTAACAAAATTGTGGTGAAATTGGTATGATGTTGCATACCATAAGTGGATGGACATAATTGAGTCAATTATGTACATCATTAAATTGGAATTAATTAGGGAAAATTAATTCAAAATATGGGGGTGATTAATTAGGTGTAATTAATCGACTAAGACACGAGGTTGGACCCTTTTGTAGCATAAGACTGCCCGGACCCGACCGGCAAATCCAGCGGCTACAAATGATTGGCCCAATGTGAGAGGTCTTAGGCATAAACTAAATACGTGACAAGTGTAAAGACACGAGGTTAGACTCGGTTATGGCGTAAGGCTTCCCGGACCCGACCGGCAAATCCAGCTGCCATAAAAGATAGTCTAACGTGAGAGGTCTTTGCAAAGGTTACAGTCTTAATCAATTAAGAAACACTTAACCAGATAAGCATGTAGTGGGGCATGAGGGGTTAAGTGGGTGCCTTGGGTGGCATGTGGAAATCAAGTAAGTGCCTTGGGTGGCATGTGGAAATCTAGTGGGTTGCCTTAGGTGGTAATAGAAAATACGATTAGAATACTTAACCAAGTGCAAACATGTAATTAAACATGATTAAAGGGTTAAGTGGGATGCACTAGAAAAGGGACAAGCTTAGGTGGGTAGCTTGTGGGGGCCCATTTCAACCAGTAACCCAAAACGTATCTTTGTGGGCTCGACCCAAGTCGAGGACGGGACACGCATACTGGGCTTAACTATAAGAGGCCAAAAACGGGTTAGCGGTGGCAACGCAAGTCCAACGGGTTTCATATGCGTGTGTGGACCCGGGCTGGTAGGTAAGACGTTGTTGCATCGTGTAGGTATAAGTCGTGCACCGTTGGTTGTATCGGGTTGCCACTTTGGGGAGTGATACACCCCACTGTGGGGCCAGCACGGGTATCTACGTTAGGGAGCCGATCGCTTGGGGAGTAGTGGGTACACCTAGTGGAGATAGGGGCAGACGACACCTATGTGGTCAACTAGGGGTACACGAAACTACTAGTTATATTTTCTAAATCCATGGGTGGGATCAACCTTTAAGTAGGAATGACTGGTGTGGTGCAGTGTAGTAATTACCCTTGGGTGGGTAGATGCGTCTTTACCGATATCTTAGTTCTTCCTATGTCTAGTTGGCTGCTTAGTGTAGTCATTTATCCCCAGTCTTTACCGTACCAAGTTTATATCATACCCTAATTACATTAATGATTGTATTGTTAAAGTTATAGGACTCGCTCAGACTTATGTCTGACCCCGTTGTTTTTATCTTTTTCCCAACCCTCAGGTCCTCAGAGTGGGCCTAGCACTAGTGGGCTTTGATCAGATTGCTTTATCTATCTTTTGGAGCTTGGACCGCTGATGTAAAGCTCAGCTTATCTTTTCTATTATGGCTATTAGTTATGTAGTGGGATTATGTACTTATGTTTTATCAAGATGGATATTTTGTACTTGACTATTGTTGATTTTTGGTATGTACCAAACATATTTACCTTCTGCTACAATGAAATGATGTTTTAAATTTCAAGTATTACTTATATCTGTCTTGTTGTAATTTCTCTGTTCTATATTCACTTAAAATACTCCACCGAAGTTAAGGCATTCCCTTAGTGAGTGACCTTAGCGGGTGTGGGGTGTTACAGCACACCCAGTCTTCATCCAAATCCCGAGCGTTCTCGCGGCCTTTCTCACAAGCCTACTTCTTCACAATCCCGGTCTCCATCAAAATCAACCTTTGGCAAGCTTCCCAGTTATTCGGTGCCACCTACAGGGGGAAAACAACTTCCCAAAGAATTAACCCCTCCGAAGAGTGCACCCTCTCACAGCAGGTTATCAAAAAGACACTACGAGCCCAAGTATAAAAGCAAGGATCTAATCAAGGATTCTGAGAAGGAGAAAATTGACATTGTCCCTTCCAGCCAACAAGATTTGGTTGCCCCCGGGTCACGAGATTACATCCATGGTCCTGATACTCAGGCTAAGCTGGAAAAGTTGTGAGAACAATTCCCTAACATCTTTTTCGAAAGGATGATGTTTGTTCCAGCCTTGGAACCAGTCCCTAGGAACTGGGATACTGAAGTCATCGGGCACATTCGCCATGTAGCCAGACAGTATGAAGCGATGAAGAAACATGCTATTAATCTTTCAGAAGTCATCTGAACGCTTGAGATGGAAGCACATAGATCCAAAGTGAAGATAGATAACAATGAAAGGGCCAGGGCAAAAATGGAGAAGGACGTAGAGGATGCACAATCTCTGCTTGCCTTGGCCCAATGAGACGCTAGAGCTTACAAAATAGAGCTGGAGGAGGCCAGGCAACGTTTCCATAATGAGCTTGATTCTAATAGCAAAGAGCTAGTGTTATTGAAGCAAGAGGTGGAAGATCTCAGGATGGCCAACTCCGAATTGAAAACACTACAGGATCACTTTGAGGCCGAAAGAGCTGCTTAGGAGAAAGAAAGGGCGAGTTTGAAGGAGAGTTTAGTTTTGGCCGAAGGAGAGAAAGTAATTCTGAATAAGCAAGTCACAGATGCAGAGAGGCGCGCGGCTCTCGCCGAAAAGAATGTAGAAAGTGCCATTGAAATGGCTGCTGCTTCTAACAACAAGCTCCTCGAGAGAGAAAAGGATAACGAAGGGTTTGAAGAGATGATATTTGACTTCCTCGGCCACGTCCTCAAAACCCGTAACATCTCGTGGATCCCGGACTACCACGTCACTTTAGCCAACATATGGGACGCCATTGTCGAGGGTGAGAAGCGGAGATTAGGAGTTGAAGAGATTGACGAAGATGAGCTGATGAGGACCATTCAGAGGGATAGCGAGCCCGAGGATCTGGCAGAACGCCGGCGCCTAATTCAAGAAGAAATGGAGAAGGAGAGGACCCTAGTTAAGGGCAAAAACAAGATTGACGAAGGTTCGAGCTCAGCTGTAGAGCCCAAGGCCTCCGGAGTTGAGGAATACAATCCTGATGATCCATTAATTCCTTTGGGCCTGACTCCTGTGGTTGTTGGAGCTTTTGCAGCTAGCCTGGATGGAGGATCAGCGGAAGGTATCTCCCTTTTTTCCCCACAATTTGTCAAAGCAATTGTGAGTTGTCGTCGTCTGGTGGAGCAACCAATCGAATTAATAACATGTGTTCCTCATAATACAGGTGGCGGGCAAGTCGATAAGGATGTCGAGAAAAGGACAGAGGCGGAGAAGATTGACGTCTCACCTAGCGCCGGTGTTGGTATACTGAAGCAGGCTGAAGGTACAACAGCGGAGAAGGGTGTCCTGGCACCCAGTGCTGATGCTCCTAAGGATGATGAAACCATCGATGCCTTGAAAGATATAGACGGGCGCCATGTAGATGATGAGGAGGATATCATTTGTACCAAAGAAGTTGAAGGCGACGACGATGAAACTTTGGCTAAAAGAAAGGCTAGGCAGGAAAAGCAGCTGGCTTTAAAGAAGGTGGGACAAGAGCCTTTGAACGTAGCTCCTATCTCGGAGTTTAATCCCAAAACTGGGATGGTTCTAAAACTCTAGCCCAAATCCATCACCAAACAGCTTCATTTTGCGAACCCTGATGATTTCCCAGCTTCCTTTACTGATAAAAGAAAGAGAAAGAAGGAGGAGGAGGAGGAGTCTTCTGATGAGTCGGACGTTCCTCTTATAGAAAAAAGGAAAAGAAAGAAGGGTGATCAATCCGACACTGACAAGGCGAAGCTGGAGAAGCAGAAACAGGAGAAGAAGTCCAAACATAAATAGGATATTGTCGCTTGTCTATATTTTGTCTTTAGGCTTCCCACTGGCCATGAAATGTAATTGTGAGACTGGCCCTCACTTTTGTTTTAGGTTGTTTTTCACTTTGTAGGCTTGCAGTTTATAAATGAAAGTTTATCTCTTTTGCATCATCGTGTACCTGCATTTAATAAACTTTTCATGCTTAGTCATAGATCATCTGATTATAACTACAAATCAGTCAAGCAACAGAAGGAAAAATTTAAAAATTTCTGTGCTGCATCAAGGTTCATGTGTATATGTATATGCCCCCAATCAATCGTTAACGTAGTGCCTAACCAGGGCTTATTAAGGATTGATTAGTGTTGTATGCATGTTGCCCCCTATTTCTGAATATGGGGGACTTAGAAAATTTAGTAAGATAACTATCCTTGTGGTGCTGAGTTTCCGGCACCTTTCTCAGCGCTTAATCATAGACTCTTTTATACTCTCCTGGCGGCCGCCGAGGTTAGAGTTCGAATTCAGCAGTTCAGTCGCTCCCCGATCCTTCAACGGGGTAGGAGCTCTTTCTCAGCGCTCAATCAGAGACGCTTTTATACTCTCTCTGCTCTGAAGAGTTAGAGTTCGAGCTCAGCAGTTCAATCGCTCCCCGATCCTTCAGCGGGGTAGGAGCTCTTTCTCAGCGCTTAATCGGAGACGCTTTTATACTCTCTCTGCTCTGGAGAGTTAGAGTTCCGTCAAGGCGATTCCGATCATGGTACACCGTCGTGACTCATGGGACAGCTTTCGTGTCTGCTATACTCTCTCTTAGCTCTGGAGAGTTAGAGTGTCGTTAATGATATGATTTACTTTATCGGCCCCTTAGAGTTTTGACTGTTGATTGCTATCCATTCTAATGGAAGGCACCTAAAATTATATATTCTTGTGATCGTCGTATGGTTCACAGCAATTTCAATAAAAGCGGAAAGGCAGATAAATAATAGTGCAATAAAGGTAAATGACACACAATATTTTTATAGTGGTTCGGTCGAATCATGACCTACGTCCACTTTATAATTTTTTGCTTAAGAAATCGGACTATTCTAGGCAAGTCGTGCCTTGTACATGGTCCTTAATAAAGCAAAAGAACAGATATGACATCTTTACGTTAGATACGGCCGTAAATGTTGGGCATTCCACACTCTAGGGATTTCCTTTCCATCTACGGTTGTTAGCTTGAAGGTTCCATTATCAAGCTTGCACAGAATGGAGTACGGTCTTTCCCACTTCGCACCCATATGAGTTGGGGGTGGAAAGACACACTTCAGAACCAAGTCTCCGGGTTCAAAGGTTCGAGCTCAAAACTTTTTGTTGTAGTATCGGGCGACCTGTTGTTTGCATCTCAAGGCACGCAGGTCTGCTTCGTCCCTCTTTTCTTCGATCATATCCAAGGATTCAAGGAGCAATTCGTTATTAGTCATCGGATCGTAATAAGTCACTCGGTGAGAAGGTACTTTTATTTCAACCGGGATGACTGCTTCTTCTCCAAAAGCAAGAGAGAAGGGGGTATGGCCTGCTGCCGATTTATACGTTGTCCTGTAGGCCCATAGTGCTAAGGGTAATTCATCAACCCACATTGCTCTGGCCTGCTTTAGTCTTCTTTTCAGAATGGAATTAACCACTTTATTCACCGCTTCGACCTGTCCGTTCGACTGCGGATGTGCAACAGAGGTGTACCGTTTCTCAATGTGGTATTTATGGCAGAAGTCTCTGAATTCAGTGCTATCGAACTGAGTTCCGTTGTCAGTTATAACGATCTTTGGGATCCCAAGTCGACAGATGATGTTCCTAACGATGAAGTTGATCACTCGTTTGGTTGTGATTGTAGTCAGTGGCTCAGCCTCGACCCACTGAGTTAAGTAGTCTACAGCCACAATAGCGAACTTTGCTCCGCCCTTAGCTATGGGGAGACTTCCGATGATATCAATTCCCCACATAGCGAAGGGCCATGGGCTTGTCATCGTTTTTAACTGACCAGGAGGTGCCCTAGGTATTTTTGAAAATCTTTGGCATGCATCACACCGTCGTGCGTACTTCGCCGCATCTTTGTTTATGGTAGGCCAGAAATAACCATGCCGCAACACCTTTTTTGCCAATGTTTGCCCTCCAGTGTGATCGCCGCATTCACCTTCATGTATCTCCTGCAGCACACGCTTGATGTCGTCATGAGCTATACACCGGAGAAGGGGCATCGAAAATCCCTGTCTGTAAAGAACTCCTCCTTGCAGAACGTATCGGGAAGCTTTACGAATTACTTTACGCCTCTCGCTTTTCTTGGTTGAAAGCGTTCCTTTCATCAAGAAATTCTTTAGAGGGGTCATCCATGATTCCCTTTCTGGTTCCGTCTCTAGTACCGGATCAATTTCCATCTGATCTATACTAGGAGACCGAAGTACTTCAACTGGGGCTAGCCCGGTCTCTTCAGGATCGTCAGAACTAGCCATCTTTGCCAACTTATCCGCCTGTTGATTCTCTGACCGCAGAATATGAGATATGCTGTAGTGATCGAAGCCGTTCAGCAACTCCTTTACTTTCTCCAAGTATAAAATCAATCTTGGGCTTTTGGCTTGGAATTTTCCAGTGACCTGGTTTACAACTAACTTGGAGTCGCAAAAGATGTCCAGCTTTGTGATTTCTAACTCCTTTGCGATCCTTAGCCCGGCTATCAGGGCTTCATATTCGGAGTCGTTGTTAGTGGCGTGAAACTCCATCCGGATAGCATAGGATATCAGCCATTTCTCAGGAGTTTCAAGCACTACTCCAGCGCCAGATCTCTTGTCATTCCTAGCGCCATCAGTGTACAATCTCCAGGCACTGGGATCGAGAAGTAACTTTGAGGGGTCAACTTCTTCGTTCGCTATATCTTCCTCCGGGACAATAAACTCTGCTATGAAGTCGGCTATCACTTGCCCCCGTATTGACCGCCGAGGCTGAAAGTTCAGATCAAATTGACTCAACTCAATGTTCCATTTGAGTAGTCTTCCAGACGCTTCTGGTCTCTGTAAAACTTGCTTGAGTGGATGATCAGTGTATACGATAATGGGATGAGCCTGAAAATAATGTCGAAGCTTTCTAGAGGCAATCAGCAAAGTGTACGCCAACTTTTCTATCCTTGGATAATTACGCTCTGCTACCGTCAATTTTTTGCTCACGTAATACACTGGTCTTTGAAATTTATCTTCTTCTCTCACCAATGCTGAGCTGATCGCGTGGGACGACACTGCCAAGTACACGAATAAGTCCTCGTGATCCACCGGCTTAGATAATAGCGGAGGTTTCTCCAGATGACTCAGTAGGTTCTGAAACGCTTCTATGCAGTCAAGCGTCCATTTGAAGTGGCGTTTTCCTCGCTTTATCAATTCGAAGAATGGGATGCATTTGCCCGTAGCCCTGGAGATGAATCTGCTTAGTGCAGCTACTTTCCCTGCAAGGCTTTGCACATCTTTAATTTGCTTAGGCTCCTGAATGTCTCTGATTGCTGCAATTTGATCTGGATTAATCTCAATCCCACGAGAACTGACGATGAATCCTAAGAATTTTCCGGAGGCGACCCCGAATGAACATTTTGTTGGGTTGAGTTTCATCCCGTACTTTCAAAGAATGCCAAACATCTCTGCTAAGTCCGTAGTGTGATTGGAGGATTGCCTGGACTTAACCAACATGTCGTCGACGTATACTTCCATTGTTTTCCCAATTTGGTTATAGAACATTCTGTTCACTAACCGTTGATATGTAGCGCCTGTGTTCTTCAAGCCAAAGGGCATTACCACGTAGCAGTATAATCCCAGATCCGTAATAAAGCTAGTGTGTTCTTGATCTGGAACATGCATTGGAATCTGGTTATATCCTGAATAAGCATCCATAAAGGAGAGAAGTTCATGACCCGCCGTTGAGTCCACCAACTGATCGATCCTGGGTAACGGAAAACTGTCTTTTGGGCAGGCTTTATTCAAATCCGAGAAATCGATACACGTTCGCCACTTCCCGTTGGCCTTCTTTACCAGAACTGGATTTGAAATCCAGTCTGGGTAGATTGAGTCTCTGATAAATCCATTACTCTTTAGCTTTCCAACTTCTTCTTTCAAGGCAGCGGACCTCTCTGGGCCCAGCATTCGCCTTTTTTGTTTTACCGGAGGATGCTTAGGGTTAATGCTTAATGAATGGCTCATGATTGATGGAGATATCCCGCACATGTCTGCATGGGTCCAAGCAAATACATCCAAATTATCTTTCAAGAAATCCGTCAGTTCTTTAGCTAAATTCAGATTTAACTGGGATCCAATCTTAAGGACCTTCTCTGGGTCACTATCATCGATCGGTACATCCACAGTTGTCTTGTTGGGAGTCGCCATTCTGCCCCCAGGTTCTTTGTCCTCTCTGGGATCTATATCCTCGAGCAACTCTCTGGGCGACTCTCCTACGGTTATCCTCTTTAATTGCTATGAGGTCTCCGCCCTTGTGGCGGGAGAAGCGCCCTTGGTTTCTATGTCTCCTCCGTTGCGGAGTAGCTTTAGCTCTGCAATATAACATGCTCGTGCGGCAACCTGATCTCCTCTGACAATACCAACACCAGCTTCTGTAGGAAACTTCAATAACAAGCACCGGGGGCTATACAGGCTCTGAACTTTGCTAAGGCCGGTCGGCCCAAGAAGGCATTATAGGGCGATTCAATACCCAAAACCACGAAGGGAAGAATTCTCACTCTCTGGCGTTCTCCTTCCCCAAGTGTAACTGGTAGCTCTACATATCCCATTGGAGCGGTGGATGCTCCGTTGAATCCACAGATCCATCCCTCACAGGGCTTCAAGTCGTTTATTTCGAGATTCATTTGGTTGAATGTCTTTTTGAAAAGAATGTTGACAGAACTCCCGTTATCCACCAAGACTTTATGAACAGTGGCCGGGCCGATAGGAACTGTGATCACAAATGGATCTTCGGTCGAAGCATGGACTCCAACGCTTTCTCATTTGCGGAAAACGACGTCGTAGGACATCATCTTTTGTTGCTTTACCGGGACGTTGTCCTCAGGGTTGCTACACTCCCCTACCCCATGGTGCTGCTTGGCTGCATTGACATACTGATCCAATGCCTTGGAACCGTGCCCGGCGAGATAAAGCCCTCCGATTATGATATTGATAACAAGGTCCTTTCCCTTTTGCTGGGCAGTTGGCCTGACAGCAGGTTGATTCTGGTTCTGATTTGGGGCCTGTACGGCTTGCCCCCTGTCTCTGGGTGTCACTCTGTATTCATCCAATTTTCCTTCTCGGAGAAGCCTCTCGACCACATCTCTTAGGTGACGGCATTCATTTGTTGAATGGCCATGAATCTGATGAAAGAGACAAAACTTCCCCGTTTCACGTTCTTTCTCCGTCGACTCTCTGGGAGGAGGCCTTTTATTTTGGAGGACGTTGTACGAATCCATGAAGATATTCTCCAAAGTATCGTTTATTGGCGTATAACTCTCAAAAGACCTGGGATGAGTCCTTCTCTAGGAGTCGTTCCCTCGATTCCTCTTCCGGTTGTTGCCATTACTGTTATTACCATTGTTTCCTGACTGACGACCACCCTGGTTCCGATTTCCGACATTAACCTCGACCTTCCCCGAGCTGTCTCCTGTCTGCTTAATGGAGACATTGCTCTGGATTTCCTCTTTATCGGCCGTTTTTGCCTTTCGGTTAGCATATACCTCCTCCAGGCGTAAGTGCACGTTAGCTTTTTCGTAGAACAATTCTCTAGTATGAGGTGGCTTGCCGGCCAGGTATCTCCCAAATTCGGTGTCTTTATCTACCCCATCAATTAGGGCTGCCACAAAGTTGGCTCATGAGGATCTTTGACTTCAGTAGGGGCTAGGCTGAAACGGTCTAGATACACCCTCAAACTCTCGCCCGGTCGTTGCTTGACAAGGAACAAGTCAATCACACTCTTCGTCTTTTGTGCATAGATGCGGAACTATTCCACAAACCTTTCACTCAACTCCCTGAAGCTGGAAATTGATCTTGCTAGTAAGAGAGTAAACCATAATAACGCTACATCCTCCAGGAATATGGGAAATGCTTTGCACTTGACAGCGTCAGAAGCTGCAGCAGCGGTCATTGACCAAGAATATCTCATCAGATGTTGGACGGGATCAGATCTACCCGCGTAACGTTTCATTTGCAACATGTTGAAGCGCCTCGGGAACGTCGCATCTAAAATGTCATCATTGAAAGGGGTGTGACTGCGGTCAATTCCCCAATCTTCATTCCGTTGTCCATGGCTATCTGCCAGAATTTGATGGATCATAGCTGCAACATTTGCACTGGTCAGCGGAGGCTCGGGGTCAGCGCTTCTTGCTCGGTGGGATTCTCTAATCTCCCTTCCAGGAGCGGCCACGAAATTCGGGGCTCGGATTGGGCTTCGCTGCCCCCTGTTACCATGAGCATTTGTACGGCGAAGGGGCTGAGGTAGTCTATTCTGAACAAGGTTGTCCACACCTCGAGCTCTGGGAGTTGCGGCACGATCATTCACATTGCGGTTTGAGGGCCCTGCACCCGGTGCCTCTTCTTCCCGTGATGGCAGGGTTCCAAATCGAAGTTGCTCTATGTTTTCAGGCCTCTCATATGGTCACCGCAGAGGTCTTGGCGATTCCTCTGACGAAGAAGAGTACTCTGGGGTGAGCGGACGAACTGGAGGCGTCCTTTGCCTTGCGAGATCATTGAGCCTTCTATCCATAGCAGTCAAGTTCTGTCGCAGAACGGAGCTCTCCTGCCTTTGAGCAGCCAATTCATCAAACAACCTCTCCCACATTTCAGAAAAACGAGAAAGATCTCCCTCAGTAACGGGAGCAGAAGGGTCATATTGATCATCATCATTTTCTCTTATGTGCAAAGAGCTTGAGCCAGGTCGAGCGGAGGGGCCAGGACGGTAGGAGCGAGCCATGGGCTCCTTTCCAGGCCGAGTCGCAATCTGGTCATCACTTCAGATCGTGGTGGATCGGTGCCTGTGATTCGGTACGCCCCCCTGGGGTTGATTCGTGGTCATGGTATGCGGAGGATTCGGGGCGTTATCACGGGATCGAGTAACAACCCCTCCAGCTTCTCGGTTCGCAGCGCCTCCCTCAAGTCGGATCGTGGTACCCTGATTGGTTCGTGTCGCCCCCCTATCCTCGCGATCCGCGGTCGCCTCGACGACCTGCTCGTGTGTACTTTCGCCAACCACTTCATTTGTGACTTCATTTGCTTACGAAGCTCGCACTTCCTTAGACTTCTTCCCAGCCATGATATCAGATGTCGCTGGAATCTTCAGAAATCTGAACAGTGAAGTTTTGGGACTGTTTCCTTCGGACTTTCAAATCCAAATAGTAGAATAGCAATCCGGTAAGCTGAGAATTCAATTCTCAGTGAAAGCACCAAAATGTTAGATCAAAATTTGGACCTAACACCCAAATTGTTCTGATTCGTAGAGAATTATAACTGGAGAATGAAGAAAAAGCAGAAAACACACAGAATTTATAGTGGTTCGGCGTTAACAAACCTACGTCCACTTTATATGTTATCGATTATACTTTGAATGCTAGTACAATCAATGATTTCTCTCAAGCTCACTCTTACAATTTTGATTTCTCTCAGTAATTTCGTAGTAAAACTGATAAGAAATAGAGGTATGACAGTAATGGTGGAATCAGTGCTCAATACTGCCAAAAGGATCCCCAAAAATGCCAGTCTCTGGGCTATTTATAGCTGATTCTGTCAGGCGGTTCGCGGTCACACGTGGTGCAGATCCCGAGAAAATCGGATCGGATCGAGCGTTGAGGAGGAATTGGTCAATATGACAGTTGTGGAAAGGTGTCGCGAGATCCGTGCATTTCGGATCGCTGAAGACCCGCTCGTGGTTTGAACAAGTCAGAAGTTTCGCCACGTAGTAGGGGATCGGAGTGAGGTGGTGGCATAGGTGCGGATTGGGTTGCGTTCCTATGTACGAAACGGGTCGCGTTCCTATGGACGAATCGGGTCGCGTTCAGCCCTGGCGATCCGAGGGTGCTTGGCGATTCGAAGGGTGGTGAGCGATCGTGACCTGATCTCTGAAGGTTAAAAGGAATGACGCTCCGTATTCTCTTCCCGTATGTGAACCTTGGTGGCTTGGTCAAAAAGCTAGCCAACAGTAATTGAATTTACCGATAACACCGTGGTGTTAGATATGAAGTATTACCAGTTTTACTTCATGGGATGAATAGGTTGGGATTGGGGAATAAAATAAATGATTACTCTGGTGTGGTTCGCTAATCCCGACTAGTTTGAATTGATATTCAAAGGAGATTAAAGAATAAATTTAAAGAATTTATCTTTGATAAAATTAATGGGAACCTTTCCCAAAATATAAGAATATTTGAATAAAAAGAATATTCTGAAGTGGAATGAGGCGTATGTTGTGTTTGTGTAACACTTTTATTATATATACGCGAGTTGTTCAGAAAGACCGGGTTTATCCCATTCTGAATAACTAATTCGACGTGGTGTCGAAGATGAAGACGGTGGTCGAAGACCGGAGGTCTTCACGTCGTTTGTGTAATTGCTGATGATCTTGATTGGGCTGTACACCCAAGAAGATGGAAACAGTTGGTGATCGTCCAGACGTACTTGGAGATCGATGGATGTGCGGGGTACTAGGTGCCTACGGTTTCGTTCAGACCTAGAACAGACTTGTAAATGGACTGTGTGTCTGACATTGGATTTTAGTCTGTGTGATTGATTTCTATTAAATAAATATCTGTTTGGCGACAGAGAATTTATTCTCTTGCTTAACGCCCTTCTCTGAGACGTACGAGCTCAGGGGTTATATATTGATGGATATCAAACGCATGGAGTGAATTGCCTGTGTGGCATGCCTAAGTGGCAATTGATCAAGGCTTATGTTGAAAAGCAAAGTTTTATAGTGGATGATCAAAGCACGGCCTGTGTGGCATAGCTTTGTGTAATGTGAATTCGCGAGCCTCACACCCCGGTTGTGAACCAGAAACGGGAGAGGACATCAGGGAGGGCATGTGTTTCCTTCAAGCTAGAAGTGGCGTCAGTGGTTTTACACGCCCTGACAAGTTTGACTTATGTGGTTGTTGCTGTTGCGAGGCGCCTCGGATATATCGGTCGGTCCGGGACCGATGGAGTCATTGGGCTCATTGACACCCCATAGGGTGGGGAGACGTAGTGTTCAGGCTTAATAATCCACATCGGTGGACCGGCCCTGACGATCCAAGAGGCAGTTGCGGCTGTTCCTGAGACACGGGCTAGAGCGTCTCGAATCGGTTAAGGACTATCTTTTGCCTCGGTTCACAGATGGAAATCCAACTTCCAATACGTGACTTTGCGGTTTTATTTGTAGAGCCTAGTATGGCGACATAGTGGGATGGGGCGCTTATGCCGTCTACGATTGATACTTATGATTTGAAGTTGTTTTATACACTATGCACTTATAATAGTATCAAATGATTTGTTTTAAACTTATCAAGCATTCTTGGCTATTATAAGGTAAAAACCCTATCCTCCGGCTTGCGTTGCATTGTGTGATGGGAACTGGGTCTTATAATAGCTTCATTTTTCCTTATTTAGCATTGCGCTGTTTGTTTTATGCACTAGTGTTCTTGGGAGGAAACCCGTTCCGTGTTATACGGCGTGGTCCCTTGATTTACCCAACTTTAAAAATAAAGATTAATAACTGTTTTAGTTCTCACACCAGTCCCATGACTGACCTGGAGTTTATTGTTTTAACCTAAACTCTGGGTGCCCTTATTTTGACACGGGCAGCTAGTAGTTTTGGTTTTGCAGATTTATATTCACAGGATCCTGGTTTACAGCTGGAATGATATCCGGAAAGCTTTGTATCCGTATATCTCCTTCTAGTTGTGTGTTGTATTATTTTTCCGCTGCTATGTAATGTATTGTAATCTCTGATATTTTCTGTGTAATATTTGTTTATTCATACTCTGTATATTCTTGTATTCTGATGGAATTGTTGTAATATACAATGAAATGTTCTTCCGTCTGCGTTCTGATTTGTCGTGTTCTCGAAACAATCAGGCGTTTCGAACGGTCTGGGTCAGTCTAGCGACTGATTTAGATCGAGCGAGATTCCTTGTTGTCACTAAAGTGTAATTTCCACTGTGTAAGTGTTAAAATTAAATAATAACGCTCATCGCAGCCTGTCGATCTGTAACAACCCGAAAAATGCGAGCCAGTTTGAAATTTTTATTTTGGCAATTTTAGCGAATTTTGATTATTTAAAATGAATTATTTTAAATAAAATCGACGAGAAAATTTATTTTGAATATAATTAGAACGTATATATTATATACGTCGTCGTTAGAATATATAATAATTATATATAATTATAAAAGGAATTGAAAATGGCGCGGTAGTTCGAAAATTCGATTTCTAATTTCAAATGAATATACAGAATTCAATATAAGTCAAAATTGAACGAAACAAGAAATATTTGAATCTGTATAACTATATCTTTGTAACGAAGTTGACAAACTGAGATTTCATCTTAGAAATGATAAGATATGTCCAGTTTAAAATTAGAAATAGTCGCTATGGAATTCAGGCCCTTAAAAATAGCAATTTTGCAAATGATCTCGGATTTCGACGAAACCAGTTTTGTTGGGTCCGGGATGTGAAGTTATTGCTAGGTTTCAAATTTCATAATTTTTCGAATCAATATGTGAGCGCGGCAAAGGAAAACGCGTTTGACTAGTTTCAGTTGATTTTAATCGACTGGAAATTGGCCATTTTTCAAACGGTCTCAGAATTCGACGAAATTAGTTTTGTTAGGACCGTATCGTCAATAGGAAGCTAGAAATAATTTTTGTAGAATTTTTAGAGTCCGTATGTGACCCCGATAAATTGAAATGTGCGTTTAAATTAAATATGAAAAGATTTATATTTTATATTCAATGGAAACTTAGCGTAACAGCCGAATTGGGCTATGAAACATATCCCACTGTGTTCGGAATGAGGGTAATACACTAGGGACGACAGGCGTTGGGTCTCGATTGGGGTTCGTAAATTAAAACAAGTAAGGAACGAATTAAATATTATAATATTATTAAAATATATAAATTCCTTTAAAACCTTTCCTCCCTCCCCGGTTGATCATTCAGACAAAACGAAATAAAAAAAAAAGAAAATCGAGCTGCCCTAACCCTTCGACGGAGCCGCCGACGTTCTCCCCTCCCCCTGACCGACGTCGCACCCCCTCCTAGAGCCCCTGCTCCTCCTCCTTCATCGTCTCCCTCATCCTCCCTTCTCCGCTTCAGAAACCGCGCCCCGTTTCCCCTTTTCCTCCGCCGCCTCCTCCTCCTAATCGAGAGCACCCCGCCGCCTGCCCAAGCCTCCAACACCCCCTCCGCAGCAAGCAACGCCGATCAGCCCCCCCTCTTCCTTTTTTCTCGGTAAGTGTTTATTTAAATTCCTTTTCTGTTTTTATATATATTTTTAAATTAGAAATAAGTTTGATTTTTTAATTAGAAATAGGTTTGATTTTTAACTTAGAAAAGTTTGATTTTTAAATTAGAAAAGTTTGATTTTTAATATAGTAAAGATTTGGTTTTTATTTATTTTTATAGCGTTGAAATTAAAATGATATTTACTATGGAGTAGGAGAAAAATGTGATCATTATCTATTGAACTTCGAAATAAAAAAAATGTGATTTAAAATAAAAATGAAATCTTTAAATTAGAAAAGGTGAAACCTTTATTTTAGAAAAGGCGAAACCTTTACATTAGAAAAGGTGAAACCTTTATTTTAGAAAAGGCGAAACCTTCATTTTAGAAAAGGCGAAATCTTTATATGGAAAATAGCGTGATAAAAATATAATTTTTATCTATACAGCATAGTAGTGAATAGAAAAATAGAATTTTTATATATTGAACTTCGATAGAAAAATAGAATTTTTATATATTGAACTTCGATAGAAAAATAGAATTTTTATATATTGAACTTCGATAGAAAAATAGAATTTTTATATATTGAACTTCGATAGAAAAATAGAATTTTTATATATTGAACTTCGATAGAAAAATAGAATTTTTATATATTGAACTTCGATAGAAAAATATGATTTTTATATATGGAACATCAAAAGAAAAATTCGATTTTTATATATTGAATAGCGAAGTAAAAATGTGATTTTTACGTATGTAGAGAAAGCAGCAATGAAGATGCGAGAACAGTGAAGATTTCCTGCATTAGAAGAGCCGTGGAGCTAGGATAGCTATAGGTGAGAATTTCTCACCTTTCAATTTCTTTTCTAGTTATATAGATATATATATATACTAGGATGCAGACGGTGTTTAGTAGCACCCGACACAATCGTCCACAGACCATGGACTTGTTTGTTTGACTGTTTGGTGATTGATTGCGATATTGGTTTGAATGTGGTTTGTGGTGTGAAAAATCGAATCGATAAATTGGTTAGGATTAGACGTGCGCCGTTATAAGGCGAAGGAGTAAGGCTAGGTTAGACTCTTACTCCAAATTTTGTGGTTTGCATAATGAAATTGATTTGATTGATGTGTGAATGGCGTGGGCCTTCACTAGACCGGGGACAAGGCTAGGCCTCGTCCCGTTTCTAGTATCGTGCCGTTATGCCGCCGAAATTTTCTAAAATATGTTAGAAAACTAAAAATATCATTTTATTGAAAGAATGAACTGAATAGAAATTCATATGTTGGAATAAAATGTTTTATCGTTAAAAATATAATTTTTAACGTGAATGTGAATAAATGAATAGTTATAAACAAATCGGCCGATTTGTTTGTATATACACTGATTTGACTGATATTGATTGGGTCGATAAATTTCACACATCGCCCAACTTCACAAATAAAATCTGTGTTTGATTGTTTGAAACCCCACACGGGTGTTGGGATGAAATTTGAAGTTCACTCATCCTGATTGAGTAAATATGTCGATCGATTGATTGACAGGCTGTTATAAGCGTTAGATATCTATATTTGATGCTTATACAGTGTAGTGCACTTTGGTTGATGGTTGATTATTTTTCAATGCTATTATACATGTGTTGTATGAAAATCCGTATAATTAACTTTATATGGTAATTGATTGGGCCTCATTCCAGTTTCGAAAAGAAATATTTGAAAAAGAAATATTTGAAAAAGGAAATATTTGAATGGAAATATTTGAAATAGAAATATTTGAAATAGAATATTTGAAAATAGAAATTTATGAAGCCGTGTTGATTAGTTTGACGCCATTTTGACGTGAACGATATTTTTATCGATTTTATTCATTTTAAAATGAATATTGAAAAGTGATTTCGAAATCGACGATTTCGAAATGAATTGAATTGAAAACGATTTCAAAATGAATTGAAAATGAATTCAAATTGAATTGAAATTTGAATTGAATAGAAATGAATTTTGAAACAAATTTATAAAGAAGAATTCAATTTTGATTTGAATTGAAATGGAAGTTGAAATTACTTTTGAAACGAATTTAAAACTATTCATATAATTCGTTTTAAATAGAAATCGACGAAGTATATATTATATATATTATATATATAATATAATGGCCTGAATAGAACGCGCCGCGCCGCGGCAGTTCGCGAATTTCGACCATTTATTTCAAACGGACATTACGGGAGATCCGACCGTCGGATTCTCCTAAAACCGGAACCGTTGGGTTCGTATCGAAAAGAGCTTTCTAATGAATGTTAGAAATTTGAAATCTAGCGGTTGGATTTGGAGATACGTCCAAATCAAATTCGAAAAAGGTCGCTGTAAGTGCAGTTCGATGGCCGTTAATGGAAATCGACTGTACGGGCCTTGATAAAATTATTAAAAATAGTAATAATTTGTGTAAAATCATAAGAAATGATTTGTGAAAGTTTGGGATGAAAAACTCCATATTTGAAAAGATAAAAATGGATTTTTATCGAAATGAACTAGTTTTGAACTAGAATTATAATTCTATTTATTTTTAAATAAATAAATTGAATTTAAAAAGGGTTTTAAAAATAACCAAAATTTCCAATGATTGCATTGGAGTGGATTTGAATCGAAATTGTCTTCGGAATATTTCGATGTTGGAATTCGTGATTATACAGGTGTTGTTATGGAAATTTGAAAGATATATATTGATATCGTTATTTCCAATACGACATTTGTTAGTCGTAGAATTCGATATTGAATATAAGCCGATATATTTTCTATTCAGAGCCTTGTATTGAATATCGAATGTGATTTGGGTTTGTCGTGAATGGTGTCTTCACTAACACTGTTCTTGAACCCAGTTGAGAAAAGATTAAATCTTTTTATTTAGATTTAATGAAGTGTACCAATTAAATAATATTTAATTGGAATTGAATTGATATTGATTTTTGGGTTTATCGTGAACAGTGTATTAAATAACACTTGTTCTTTAACCCGATAATTAATGGAATGTGATTTGGGTTTGTCGTGAATGGTGTCTTCACTAACACTATTCTTGAACCCAGTTGAGAAAAGATTAAATCTTTTTATTTATATTTAATGAAGTGTACCAATTAAATAATATTTAATTGGAATTGAATTGATATTGATTTTTGGGTTTATCGTGAGCAGTGTTTTAAATAACACTCGTTCTTTAACCCGATAATTAATGAATGTGATTTTGGGTTTATCGTGAACCGTGTTTTAAATGACACCGATTCTTTAACCCAGTCGAAGATTAAAACTAAGTGGAGTTTTAATGAATCTTTAATTAGATTGAAATGATCGAAAGTGGAGTATCATCAGTTTTGCTCCAGGCGATAGTTAAATCTTTAATTAGATTTGAACGTGAAATGGTAATTGAATTTACCGATAACACTGTGGTGTTAGATATGAAGTATTACCAGTTTTACTTCATGGGATGAATAGGTTGGGATTGGGAAATTAAAACAAATGATTACTTCGGTAAGGTTCGCTAATCCCGACTAGTTTGAATTGATATTCAAAAGTAGATTAAAGAATAAATTCAAGAATTTATCTTTGATAAAATTAATGGGAACCTTTCCCTATGAATGTGAAATTTAGAAACTGACTGTCGGTTAGTCAAACAGAATGGTTTTCTGGATATTGATCTGATGTTGGTTTCGGCCTTCGGGGTTAATATTTGGGGAATTGTTCTCTTGATTAATTTACGGTTAGTGACTAATGAATTGGAATGAGGCGTATGTTGTGTTTGTGTAACACTTATTTAAAATATACGCGAGTTATTCGGGAAGACCGGGTTTATCCCATTCTGAATAACTGATGCGACGATAAGTCGAAGATGAAGACGATGGTCGAAGACCGGAGGTCTTCACGTCGTTTGGGTGATAACTGATGATCTTGATTGGGCTGTACACCCAAGAAGATGGAAACAGTTAGTGATCGTCCAGACGTACTTGGAGATCGATGGATATGCGAGGTACTAGGTGCCTCCGGTTTCGTTCAGACCCATAACGGACTTGTAAATGGACTGTGTGTCTGACATTGGATTTTAGTCTGTGTGATTGATTTCTATTAAATATATATCTGTTTGGCGGCGGAGAATTTATTCTCTTGCTTAACGCCCTTCTCTGAGACGTACGAGCTCAGGGGTTATATATTGATGGATATCAAACGCATGGAGTGAATTGCCTGTGTGGCATGCCTAAGTGGCAATTGATCGAGGCTTCTGTTGAAAAGCAAAGTCTTGTGGTGATGATCAAAGCACGGCCTTTGTGGCGTAGCTTTGTGTAACGTTTACCTCGCGTGTTTCACACCCGGTATGAACCAAAAACGGGAGACGGACCTCAGGGAGGACTTGCGTTTCTTTCTAGCTAGAAGTGGCGTCAGTGGTTTTACACGCCCTGACGAGTTTGACTTATGTGGTTGTTGCGGTTGCGAGGCGCCTCGGTTATATCGGTTTCGGCCGATGCATTCTGGTCGGCTGACGGACCAGACTTACACCCCATAGGGTGGGGAGACGTAGTGTTCAGGCATAATAATCCACATCGGTGGACCAGCCCTGTCGCTCCATGGGGCAGTTGCGGCTGTTCCGGAGACATGGGCTAGATTGTCTCGAATCGGTTGAGGACTATCTTTTGCCTCGGTTCATAGACGGAAATCCAATTTCCAAATACGTGACATTTGCGGTTTTATTTGTAAACCTATATATGGCGACATAGTGGCATGGGACGCTCATGTCGCCTATGATTGATACTTATGATTTGAAGTTGTTTTATACACTATGCACTTATTATAGTATCAAATGATTTGTTTTAAACGTATCAAGCATTCTTTGGCTGTTATAAGGGAAAACCCTATCCCCCGGCTTGCGTTGCATTGTGTGATAGGACCTGGGTCTTATAACAGCTTCATCTTTCTTTATTTAGCATTGCACGGTTTGTTTGATGCACTGGTATTCTTGGGAGAAAACCCGTTCCGTGTTATACGGCGTGGTCCCTTGATTTACCTAATGATTTAAAATAAAGATTAACTGTTTTAGTTCTCACACCAGTCCCATGACTGACCTGGAGTTTATTGTTTTAACCTAAACTCTGGGTGCCCCTATTTTGACACGGGCAGCTAGTAGTTTTGGTTTTGCAGATTTATATTCACAGGATCCTGGTTTACAGCTGGAATGATATCCGGAAAGCTTTGTATCCGTATATCTCTTCTAGTTGTATATTGTATTATTTTCCGCTGCTATGTATTTAAATGTAATTTAAATCTCTGATATTTCTGTGTAATATTCATTTATACTCTGTATATTCTTGTAATCTGATGCATTGTTGTAATATACAATGAAATGTTCTTCTGTATGCGTTCTGTTTTGTCGTGTTCTCAAACGATAGGGCTTTTCGAACGGCCTGGATCGGTTTAACGACTGGTTCGGACCGAGCGAAATTGTTTGCCGTCACATTTGGTATCAGAGCTTTGGTGTACAAAGCTCAGAGAACAAGACACATTAGAACCCTACGAAAGAATTCATCAGATATTGGATTAGTAATGTCCAACTAGAATGACTCGTTAGAGATAGGATCAGTAGTATCCTAGAACGAGTGTGAAGAGTATATTTTTGAAAATAAAAACAAATTTTTGTTTTGAAAATTTAAATCAATTATTCGTATTTGATTATCTATTTATATTGATGTGGACAATCCAGTATATATAGATTTTGCGTATACGTCTGATCCGCGTGTATTCGAAGTTTTAATATATTGGATAGATATAGAGTCGCACTCTAGTCGCCCGGACATGGTCCTGATGATGAAGTATACCATCACCAGTATTTATTTTCGAGTGACGAAGGTGTGATTTTCTATATATTTCCATTAGGCTAGTGTGAGAACCAAATCTTATATAGCTAGAACACTTTGTTGTGAATTGGCATCAAAAACAAGATTTTCAGTATATATATCAAAATTATGAATTTGAAACGTTAAATTCACTAATTGATTGATGTTTGTGTTGTTTGTTCATTTGTATGCTAATTTTAAACCATTTAGCCTAATTGAATCAAATATTGGATTATATTGAAAAGTGGTCGCATTTGCTTGCATATACTTGCACTTATATTGAACAGGTCATAGCAAGGAGGCTAGAGCCGAAGAATAAAATTTGTTTGCCCGACAAATAGGTACATGTTTACTACATAATTTCCTGTTTTGTTTGGGTGATGATGATTTTGTGAGCCTATTGGCTAGCCGCTTGGCTTTTTCTTTTTCTTTTTGAGATCTGAAGGACCGGGGAAGCTATTTGAAATTCCCCGATGCTCCCGGTGCAGGGGAGGTTATGGCGAAATTTTTCGAAAATTTAGGGTGTTAGCCAAATTTTTGAAATTTTAGAGAATTCTCAGAAACTGAAAAGTTGGAGAATGGAAGCCAGATCGAACATAGAGTTGATTAATCAAACCACTTTCGACTTTGTTCCTTTTCGGGGACGAAAAGTTTTAAGTGGGGGAGATTGTAACAACCCGAAAAATGCGAGCCAGTTTGAAATTTTTATTTTGGCAATTTTAGCGAATTTTGATTATTTAAAATGAATTATTTTAAATAAAATCGACGAGAAAATTTATTTTGAATATAATTAGAACGTATATATTATATACGTCGTCGTTAGAATATATAATAATTATATATAATTATAAAAGGAATTGAAAATGGCGCGGTAGTTCGAAAATTCGATTTCTAATTTCAAATGAATATACAGAATTCAATATAAGTCAAAATTGAACGAAACAAGAAATATTTGAATCTGTATAACTATATCTTTGTAATGAAGTTGACAAACTGAGATTTCATCTTAGAAATGATAAGATATGTCCAGTTTAAAATTAGAAATAGTCGCTATGGAATTCAGGCCCTTAAAAATAGCAATTTTGCAAATGATCTCGGATTTCGACGAAACCAGTTTTGTTGGGTCCGGGATGTGATGTTATTGCTAGGTTTCAAATATCATAATTTTTCGAATCAATATGTGAGCGCGGCAAAGGAAAACGCGTTTGACCAGTTTCAGTTGATTTTAATCGACTGGAAATTGGCCATTTTTCAAACGGTCTCAGAATTCGACGAAATTAGTTTTGTTAGGACCGTATCGTCAATAGGAAGCTAGAAATAATTTTTGTAGAATTTTTAGAGTCCGTATGTGACCCCGATAAATTGAAATGTGCATTTAAATTAAATATGAAAAGATTTATATTTTAAATTCAATGGAAACTTAGCGTAACAGCCGAATTGGGCTATGAAACATATCCCACTGTGTTCGGAATGAGGGTAATACACTAGGGACGACAGGCGTTGGGTCTCGATTGGGGTTCGTAAATTAAAACAAGTAAGGAACGAATTAAATATTATAATATTATTAAAATATATAAATTCCTTTAAAACCTTTCCTCCCTCCCCGGTAGATCATTCAGACAAAACGAAATAAAAAAAAAAAAAAATCGAGCTGCCCTAACCCTTCGACGGAGCCGCCGACGTTCTCCCCTCCCCCTGACCGACGTCGCACCCCCTCCTAGAGCCCCTGCTCCTCCTCCTTCATCGTCTCCCTCATCCTCCCTTCTCCGCTTCAGAAACCGCGCCCCGTTTCCCCTTTTCCTCCGCCGCCTCCTCCTCCTAATCGAGAGCACCCCGCCGCCTGCCCAAGCCTCCAACACCCCCTCCGCAGCAAGCAACGCCGATCAGCCCCCCCCCTCTTCCTTTTTTCTCGGTAAGTGTTTATTTAAATTCCTTTTCTGTTTTTATATATATTTTTAAATTAGAAATAAGTTTGATTTTTTAATTAGAAATAGGTTTGATTTTTAACTTAGAAAAGTTTGATTTTTAAATTAGAAAAGTTTGATTTTTAATATAGTAAAGATTTGGTTTTTATTTATTTTTATAGCGTTGAAATTAAAATGATATTTACTATGGAGTAGGAGAAAAATGTGATCATTATCTATTGAACTTCGAAATAAAAAAAATGTGATTTAAAATAAAAATGAAATCTTTAAATTAGAAAAGGTGAAACCTTTATTTTAGAAAAGGCGAAACCTTTATATTAGAAAAGGTGAAACCTTTATTTTAGAAAAGGCGAAACCTTCATTTTAGAAAAGGCGAAATCTTTATATGGAAAATAGCGTGATAAAAATATAATTTTTATCTATACAGCATAGTAGTGAATAGAAAAATAGAATTTTTATATATTGAACTTCGATAGAAAAATAGAATTTTTATATATTGAACTTCGATAGAAAAATAGAATTTTTATATATTGAACTTCGATAGAAAAATAGAATTTTTATATATTGAACTTCGATAGAAAAATAGAATTTTTATATATTGAACTTCGATAGAAAAATAGAATTTTTATATATTGAACTTCGATAGAAAAATATGATTTTTATATATGGAACATCAAAAGAAAAATTCGATTTTTATATATTGAATAGCGAAGTAAAAATGTGATTTTTACGTATGTAGAGAAAGCAGCAACGAAGATGCGAGAACAGTGAAGATTTCCTGCATTAGAAGAGCCGTGGAGTTAGGATAGCTATAGGTGAGAATTTCTCACCTTTCAATTTCTTTTCTAGTTATATAGATATATATATATACTAGGATGCAGACGGTGTTTAGTAGCACCCGACACAATCGTCCACAGACCATGGACTTGTTTGTTTGACTGTTTGGTGATTGATTGCGATATTGGTTTGAATGTGGTTTGTGGTGTGAAAAATCGAATCGATAAATTGGTTAGGATTAGACGTGCGCCGTTATAAGGCGAAGGAGTAAGGCTAGGTTAGACTCTTACTCCAAATTTTGTGGTTTGCATAATGAAATTGATTTGATTGATGTGTGAATGGCGTGGGCCTTCACTAGACCGGGGACAAGGCTAGGCCTCGTCCCGTTTCTAGTATCGTGCCGTTATGCCGCCGAAATTTTCTAAAATATGTTAGAAAACTAAAAATATCATTTTATTGAAAGAATGAACTGAATAGAAATTCATATGTTGGAATAAAATGTTTTATCGTTAAAAATATAATTTTTAACGTGAATGTGAATAAATGAATAGTTATAAACAAATCGGCCGATTTGTTTGTATATACACTGATTTGACTGATATTGATTGGGTCGATAAATTTCACACATCGCCCAACTTCACAAATAAAATCTGTGTTTGATTGTTTGAAACCCCACACGGGTGTTGGGATGAAATTTGAAGTTCACTCATCCTGATTGAGTAAATATGTCGATCGATTGATTGACAGGCTGTTATAAGCGTTAGATATCTATATTTGATGCTTATACAGTGTAGTGCACTTTGGTTGATGGTTGATTATTTTTCAATGCTATTATACATGTGTTGTATGAAAATCCGTATAATTAACTTTATATGGTAATTGATTGGGCCTCATTCCAGTTTCGAAAAGAAATATTTGAAAAAGAAATATTTGAAAAAGGAAATATTTGAATGGAAATATTTGAAATAGAAATATTTGAAATAGAATATTTGAAAATAGAAATTTATGAAGCCGTGTTGATTAGTTTGACGCCATTTTGACGTGAACGATATTTTTATCGATTTTATTCATTTTAAAATGAATATTGAAAAGTGATTTCGAAATCGACGATTTCGAAATGAATTGAATTGAAAACGATTTCAAAATGAATTGAAAATGAATTCAAATTGAATTGAAATTTGAATTGAATAGAAATGAATTTTGAAACAAATTTATAAAGAAGAATTCAATTTTGATTTGAATTGAAATGGAAGTTGAAATTACTTTTGAAACGAATTTAAAACTATTCATATAATTCGTTTTAAATAGAAATCGACGAAGTATATATTATATATATTATATATATAATATAATGGCCTGAATAGAACGCGCCGCGCCGCGGCAGTTCGCGAATTTCGACCATTTATTTCAAACGGACATTACGGGAGATCCGACCGTCGGATTCTCCTAAAACCGGAACCGTTGGGTTCGTATCGAAAAGAGCTTTCTAATGAATGTTAGAAATTTGAAATCTAGCGGTTGGATTTGGAGATACGTCCAAATCAAATTCGAAAAAGGTCGCTGTAAGTGCAGTTCGATGGCCGTTAATGGAAATCGACTGTACGGGCCTTGATAAAATTATTAAAAATAGTAATAATTTGTGTAAAATCATAAGAAATGATTTGTGAAAGTTTGGGATGAAAAACTCCATATTTGAAAAGATAAAAATGGATTTTTATCGAAATGAACTAGTTTTGAACTAGAATTATAATTCTATTTATTTTTAAATAAATAAATTGAATTTAAAAAGGGTTTTAAAAATAACCAAAATTTCCAATGATTGCATTGGAGTGGATTTGAATCGAAATTGTCTTCGGAATATTTCGATGTTGGAATTCGTGATTATACAGGTGTTGTTATGGAAATTTGAAAGATATATATTGATATCGTTATTTCCAATACGACATTTGTTAGTCGTAGAATTCGATATTGAATATAAGCCGATATATTTTCTATTCAGAGCCTTGTATTGAATATCGAATGTGATTTGGGTTTGTCGTGAATGGTGTCTTCACTAACACTGTTCTTGAACCCAGTTGAGAAAAGATTAAATCTTTTTATTTAGATTTAATGAAGTGTACCAATTAAATAATATTTAATTGGAATTGAATTGATATTGATTTTTGGGTTTATCGTGAACAGTGTATTAAATAACACTTGTTCTTTAACCCGATAATTAATGGAATGTGATTTGGGTTTGTCGTGAATGGTGTCTTCACTAACACTATTCTTGAACCCAGTTGAGAAAAGATTAAATCTTTTTATTTAGATTTAATGAAGTGTACCAATTAAATAATATTTAATTGGAATTGAATTGATATTGATTTTTGGGTTTATCGTGAGCAGTGTTTTAAATAACACTCGTTCTTTAACCCGATAATTAATGAATGTGATTTTGGGTTTATCGTGAACCGTGTTTTAAATGACACTGATTCTTTAACCCAGTCGAAGATTAAAACTAAGTGGAGTTTTAATGAATCTTTAATTAGATTGAAATGATCGAAAGTGGAGTATCATCAGTTTTGCTCCAGGCGATAGTTAAATCTTTAATTAGATTTGAACGTGAAATGGTAATTGAATTTACCGATAACACTGTGGTGTTAGATATGAAGTATTACCAGTTTTACTTCATGGGATGAATAGGTTGGGATTGGGAAATTAAAACAAATGATTACTTCGGTAAGGTTCGCTAATCCCGACTAGTTTGAATTGATATTCAAAAGTAGATTAAAGAATAAATTCAAGAATTTATCTTTGATAAAATTAATGGGAACCTTTCCCTATGAATGTGAAATTTAGAAACTGACTGTCGGTTAGTCAAACAGAATGGTTTTCTGGATATTGATCTGATGTTGGTTTCGGCCTTCGGGGTTAATATTTGGGGAATTGTTCTCTTGATTAATTTACGGTTAGTGACTAATGAATTGGAATGAGGCGTATGTTGTGTTTGTGTAACACTTATTTAAAATATACGCGAGTTATTCGGGAAGACCGGGTTTATCCCATTCTGAATAACTGATGCGACGATAAGTCGAAGATGAAGACGATGGTCGAAGACCGGAGGTCTTCACGTCGTTTGGGTGATAACTGATGATCTTGATTGGGCTGTACACCCAAGAAGATGGAAACAGTTAGTGATCGTCCAGACGTACTTGGAGATCGATGGATATGCGAGGTACTAGGTGCCTCCGGTTTCGTTCAGACCCAGAACGGACTTGTAAATGGACTGTGTGTCTGACATTGGATTTTAGTCTGTGTGATTGATTTCTATTAAATATATATCTGTTTGGCGGCGGAGAATTTATTCTCTTGCTTAACGCCCTTCTCTGAGACGTACGAGCTCAGGGGTTATATATTGATGGATATCAAACGCATGGAGTGAATTGCCTGTGTGGCATGCCTAAGTGGCAATTGATCGAGGCTTCTGTTGAAAAGCAAAGTCTTGTGGTGATGATCAAAGCACGGCCTTTGTGGCGTAGCTTTGTGTAACGTTTACCTCGCGTGTTTCACACCCGGTATGAACCAAAAACGGGAGACGGACCTCAGGGAGGACTTGCGTTTCTTTCTAGCTAGAAGTGGCGTCAGTGGTTTTACACGCCCTGACGAGTTTGACTTATGTGGTTGTTGCGGTTGCGAGGCGCCTCGGTTATATCGGTTTCGGCCGATGCATTCTGGTCGGCTGACGGACCAGACTTACACCCCATAGGGTGGGGAGACGTAGTGTTCAGGCATAATAATCCACATCGGTGGACCGGCCCTGTCGCTCCGTGGGGCAGTTGCGGCTGTTCCGGAGACATGGGCTAGATTGTCTCGAATCGGTTGAGGACTATCTTTTGCCTCGGTTCATAGACGGAAATCCAATTTCCAAATACGTGACATTTGCGGTTTTATTTGTAAACCTATATATGGCGACATAGTGGCATGGGACGCTCATGTCGCCTATGATTGATACTTATGATTTGAAGTTGTTTTATACACTATGCACTTATTATAGTATCAAATGATTTGTTTTAAACGTATCAAGCATTCTTTGGCTGTTATAAGGGAAAACCCTATCCCCCGGCTTGCGTTGCATTGTGTGATAGGACCTGGGTCTTATAACAGCTTCATCTTTCTTTATTTAGCATTGCGCGGTTTGTTTGATGCACTGGTATTCTTGGGAGAAAACCCGTTCCGTGTTATACGGCGTGGTCCCTTGATTTACCTAATGATTTAAAATAAAGATTAACTGTTTTAGTTCTCACACCAGTCCCATGACTGACCTGGAGTTTATTGTTTTAACCTAAACTCTGGGTGCCCCTATTTTGACACGGGCAGCTAGTAGTTTTGGTTTTGCAGATTTATATTCACAGGATCCTGGTTTACAGCTGGAATGATATCCGGAAAGCTTTGTATCCGTATATCTCTTCTAGTTGTATATTGTATTATTTTCCGCTGCTATGTATTTAAATGTAATTTAAATCTCTGATATTTCTGTGTAATATTCATTTATACTCTGTATATTCTTGTAATCTGATGCATTGTTGTAATATACAATGAAATGTTCTTCTGTATGCGTTCTGTTTTGTCGTGTTCTCAAACGATAGGGCTTTTCGAACGGCCTGGATCGGTTTAACGACTGGTTCGGACCGAGCGAAATTCTTTGTCGTCACACGATCTAGCGATCAACATACAACTGAATATTGGGATTAGTGTATGTAAATTTTCATCCCAACACCCGTGTGGGGTTTCATCCAACAAACAAATAACAAATTTATTTGTGTACTTGGGCGATGTGTGAAAAATTATCGTCCCAATCATATACACAAGTCGGGTAACTTGTGAATGGAAGTATAATACACAATACATATAATGATGACAAGAAAGTATCTCTATTGCAATGAATGAATAAGCATAATAACTTCGTCTCTATTGACAATTTCTATTTTGCTAATTAAACTCTAAACAAAAGTGGTTATTTTGTTTGGCAATTCTAATGAGACAAAACGATAAATATGTTGATTTAACTAACCTATCTTGACAATTATATATCTTGCCAAACATATATATATATATATATATATATTGCTTCAACTAATTCATTTTGACAAAAATGAATATCTCTGACAAAATGTAAAATTTGGTTTAACTAGTATAAATTGACTAAAATGAATAATTGTTTTTAACTAATGTAAATTAACAAAAATGAATAATTGGTTTTAACTAATATAAATTTACAAAAATGAATAATTTGTGTTTCAATTCTAATAAACATGCCAATGCTATATTTTATTTCATTCTTTTAATTTAGACAAAATGAGTGTTTTTGTCTATTCTACTTTAATGATAAAAAATGTGAATGTTTAGTTATTAAAATGTAACTTTTAAAATTCTATCCTTTTATTTCAAACAATCTTTATTCATATCAAAATTATAAATCAAGAATATAATCTTCAATCTGATGGTTAGTTTGCATTAATGAATTGCAAACAAAGATGAACTTTATTTTAAGGTTTTATTTGCAACAAGGAATGCAGATAACCAATGTGACTTTTATTTTATTTAAAAGTATATTTGTGTGCATGTAAAAAGAACCTCATTTACAAAGTGTATTTACATTATTGAATGTAAATAAAAGAAACAAATTTTATTTAAATGAGCATTTACATTTGTGAAAGCAAACAAAGAATAGTTTTGTTTATAAATTTTATTTACATTAGTGAATGTAAATAAGAGAACAAAATTTATTTACAAAGTATATTTTAAACAAATTCTGTTAAATGTACAAATGTGTGTACCTTTGTATGGGTAATTGTAGATAACGGAAATAGACTATAGTTTCATTGAATATTTACATTGATAAATGCAAATAAAAAAATAAACCTTAATTTCAATGCATATGCGTATTGATAAATGCAAACAAAGAAATAAACTTTATTTTCAATATATGTATGTATTGCATTGGTGGGTGCAAATGAATAATTTGTTTTCAATATACATTTTGCATTGGTAAATGCAAAAAGAACAATTTCTATTTTCTATATATATATATATATATATATATATATATATATATATGCATGGCTGAATGTAAATAGAAGTACAAACTTTATTTTCAAAACATGTTTACATTTTTGAACAAAAAACAAAGAACAAAACTTTATTTTTAATATATGTTTTATTGGTGTTGTCGAACATGAATAAAAATGTACTTTTTATTTTCAAGTTATGTTTGCATAGGTAATTCCAATTAAAAGAACAAACTTTATTTTCTACGTAACTTCTGAAAATACTTTCTTATCTACATAAAAAAAATGTAAACAAAATTGTTACTTTTATTACATTAATCAAGTTTTGACAAAAATGATATTTTCAATTCAACAATCTAGTTTTGACAATTTTACTCTTTTAATATATAACAATAAACATGATGTTTGACCGTGACTACAACTGAAAAATAAAATAATGTTATTATTTGTATAGCAATTTTAATAATTCATTTACAAAAAAAATGTAAATTACATGTTCACAAGTTTTCAAACAAAGGTTCATTCTTTTTAATATCTAAAAAGACATAGAGACAAAATGGTTCTTTTTGTCTAGAAAGATAACAAATGATTCTTTTTATATGTTAGAAGACATAGCAACAAAATGGTTCTTTTTATCTAGAAAAGAAATGTAAACAAGAATGTTTCCTTTTTATTTCTAAAAAGAAATGCAACCTAAACATTCTTTTTAGTAATAAAAAGAAATGCGACATAAGAATGCTTCTTTTTATTGCTAAAAATAAATGTTACAAAATTGTTTACTTTTAATGCTAAAAAGAAATGCGACAAAAATTATCCTTTTTAATGTTAAAAAAAATAGCAACAAAGATGTTCTTTTTAATGTTAAAAAAAAGCGACTAAAATGATTCTTTTTATTGACAAAAAGGAATATGAACAAAAATGTCTCTTTGTGCTGATAAAAAGAAATATAAACAAAAATGTCTCTTTTTATATGTAAAAAGAAACGCAAAACAAAATGATCTTTTATTACCAAAGAATTAACAACATAAATTGACCCTTTTATCATAAAGGGAATAAAAACATAAATTGATCTTTTTATTATAAAAGGAATAACAACAAAAATTGATCTTTTTATTATAAAAGAAATAACAACAAACTTGATTCCCTTTTTATCACTAAAAAGAAATGACAATACAATCAACAAACAAGCAAGGTGATATTTTTATACATTGAATTGGCAATTCTAACTAAATCCAATAAACAGATAAAATGGGATTATAATCAACAAACAAACAGACAAATTATCATCCAAATTTTATCACAACACAGGATTATCTCATTACATACAATCCATTATTTAACGGCTATGAAAATAATTGAATTAATTAAATAATTAAATTAAATTCAAATTCTCACATTGATATGGCTGAAAATTCGACTGTCTCAGAATCAGCTCTGATCTGCGCCATCGCGAAGATCTCGGAAAGACGAATCCAACGCAACTTACAGTTCGTCAATCGGACCTCGTATGTAAGAGATATTGATTTTTAAAGATTACATAAATTAAATAGTTAATTAATAAAATAATAATAAAAAAACCTTCTTCCTCCACGTTATCACGTCGCTCAGCCGAACCCATATCACGTCCGCACCCCCTTCTGTGCGCGCCCTCTTAGGATCACCCGACCGCCGATCAGACCTCGCCACTCCGACGCTCCGCCCGCAAGCCACCACCGCCCAGAAGGCCACCCAACTCGACCTCCTCCTTGCCTCGCAAATCGAACCCGAACCCGCCACGTTTCAGCCCAGAATTCGTGAAATCCGTGAACCAAAACCGATCTTGACCGTATGGATTGAAAGATCTCTCCGAGAGCTTCGATTTGGTACCAAGTGTAACGACCCAGAAAATCTGAACCAATTTAAAATTTTTAAATTGGCTAAAATAATGGATTTTAAATATTTAAAATAAATATTTTAAATAATGGCGATGAAAACTGAGTTTGAATTGACAATTAAAAACGAATATAATTAATTATAATTATAAACAAGGCCTGATAGGGCGCTGCAGTTTCAAAAATTGAATTCAAACTTTGTCGGACTGTACCGGGTGCAAAACAATCCGGATTTTAGAGAAACCAAAAATATTTAAATCTGTTAGTGAATGCCTTTCTAATGAATCTGAAAAATCTAATTTTCATAGCGGAAAGCAAAAGTTATGGCCGAATGAATTTTCAGAACGGTCGCTATGGAATTTATATAGCCGTGAAATTGGCCATTTTGCATACGACCTCGGAATTCGACGAAACCACTTTTGTTGGATCCGGGATGTGAAGTTATTGCTAGGTTTCAAATTTCATAATTTTTGAAGCTAGTATGTGAGCGTGGCAAAAGAAAATGTGTTTTGGTCAATTACAGTTAAATTGGATCGACCAAAAATGGGCCTTTTTGCAAACGGTCTCAGAATTCGTCGAAACTAGTTTTGTTGGGACCGTATCGTCAAAACATAGCTAGATTTATTTTTTTCCGGAATTTTTCGAATCAGTTTGTGGCCCTGGAAAATTGAAATGTACGTTCAAATTTAATATTGAATGTTATATATTTTAATCTGAATGAAAACTGACTGAAACATTCGAATGGGCCTTCGAAACATATCCCATTGTGTTCGGAATGGGGGTAAAACGCTAGGGACGACAGTCGTTGGGTTTGGATTGGGGTTCGCGTGTTAAAGGGGGTATTTTTGGAATTTTCAAAGTTATAAAAAAAAATCATTTGCCCACGTCAGCCCCCCCCGATCGTTTCTCTCTCCCCGATACGAACGACGCCCCCTTCTTTCCTTCTCTCCTCTTTTTCCGCCGCCTCAGTCCACGTCAGCGAACGCCACCACCACACCCTGACAACGCCTCCCCTCCTCTTTAAATCGACACAACCCCTGACCCCCCTCGTCGCTTCCACCTCGAGAACGACGCCTGGGAAGTCTCCTACTTCACGCCGCTGCCACGATCGCCAGAGGCCACCAGACCCGACTGCACCGCCATCGAGACGCGCGCCTAGCTCCCCTCTTTCGTATCGCACCCTCCGATCTTCACCACGGTGCACAAGTTTCGCGAAATCTTCGAACCCTAGTTCGAACAACAAAGGGAGGTACGACCTTTGTTCTCTTTGAATTGATTTAAACACTTTTAAGTGTTGCAAACTTTGAAAAATCGTATCTTGCTCTTTTCTTAACAAAATTCGATGAAACAGGAAACATCGTGACCGTGTGGACGCCTTCTACATTTTAGAAGAAACCGCATATTTTTCTGAGCCTTCTGCTGTTTTTGGTGGAGTGGAACCCAATGTGAGATTTCTAATTTATAAACAATATGGAAAACGACGATGTATATATTATATAGTCGATGTATGAGTTATATAAGCGTTGTACACCTCTTGTATAAGCGTTGTATAAATTATATAGTCGATGTATAAGTTATATATGCGTTGTAAAAATTATATATGTGTTGAAATAAAAGTGAATTGCTATATATATATATATATATATATATGTATATATATATATATATATATGCCCCTCGTCCACAAACCATGAACGATATTTATTGGTTGAAATTGTTGTGAAAATTGATTGATAGCGAATGGTTGTTTGGGATTGTTTGTAGTTGATATTGATTGATTGTGGTTGAAAAATACCCATTTGTGGTTGAGAAATATTTGGTTGAAACCACATAGGATTAGTTTGTGGAAATGAAATAAATATATACAAGCCGCCTGCGTGCGAACTAGATGCATGATCCCCATTGTCAAAAACCGCGAGGTTTTAAGGTAGAGCGAGGAGCCGTACTAGGGACGGTCTCGGTTTTAACTACCCTGCCGTTATGCTGCCGAAATTTTGAATAATATTCATGTGTTTGAATTATTTTCATTTGTTGAAACTATATTTATTCATTGAATAGAAAACCTTCATGTGTTGAATCGATATTCATTCGTTGATTAGAAATTCATGTGTTGAATGGTATTCGCGTTTTAAATATAAAAATCACATTTTTATCTATATATGGAAACAATAGAAAACCTTCATGTGTTGAATCGATATTCATTCGTTGATTAGAAATTCATGTGTTGAATGGTATTCGCGTTTTAAATATAAAGATCACATTTTTATCTATATATGGAAACAAAAGAAAACCTTCATGTGTTGAATCAATATTCATTCGTTGATTTGAAATTCATGTGTTGAATGGTATTCATATTTTGAAATAGATTGTTTGATAATAAAAATCACCTTTTATCGACTATATGAACTGTGTAAAATAATCTCGTTTTGAAAGAAATTGTTTTGTAAGAAAAATCCTATTTTTATCACCGATATAAACTATATAAAATAATAGTATTTTGAAATGAATTGTTTTACAATAAAAATCACATTTTTATTATATACATGAATCGTTGAAATGTGAAGTGTTAAAAATAGCCACTTGTTCAAATAAACATATATGAGTTGAAATATTCATTAATTAGCTAATGATATGATTTTTGCCTATACATGCAACGTTAGGATGAATGGTGTTTTTAAACCAAATGGAATTAAATATGAAGTTGAATGGAAAATGAAAAATGATAAGAACTGTATATATGTACATGCATATTTTTTGAATAGGTTATAGCAAAGGGGCTAGAGAAGAGGAATAAAATTTTGTGCCCGACAAATAGGTACACATTTACTGTTTTGTTTGGGTGATGATTTTATGAGCCTATTGGCTAGCCTCTTGGCTTTTTCTTTTTCTTTTTGATATGAGACGCCCGTGTGGCTATTTGGGAATTTTCCCAGCGCCTCCCGTACAAAGGAGGTTATGGCGAAATTTTCCAAAATTTTAAGGCGTTAGTGAAATATTTGAAGTGAAAACGATATAGGAATTTTTGAATGAACTATATTTATATAAATATATAAATATAAATAAAATTAAAACGAAACGTGGCCGTGCAGTTCGCATTTTGAAACCGTGATTTCAAACAACTAGTACGGGAAATCCGACCATTGGATTTTCCCGAAACCGCAACCGTCCGGTTCGCCTTGGAATAATCTTTCCAACGGCACCAACCTTGTAAAAATCCAACGGTTGGATTGTTTGGAATGTTTAATTCGAATCTGAAGAAAAACAGCGCCAGAAACGATTATATTTATTTATATATATAAATATAATTATATTTAATCGAATAACGACGCTGCAGTTCGTATTTTGAAATCGAAACTTCAAACGATTGTACCGGGAGATCCGACCGTCGGATTTTTCCGAAACTGGAACCGTTGGATTCGTTTTGAAAAGACCTTTCTAATGATGTAAATTTTATGAAGATCCAATGGTTAAATTTTCAGATGTGTGTAAATCAAATCTGAGGAAAAACAGCGCCACGGCCGCGTTATGGCCCGAAGCATCGTTTTGAATATATGGGCTATTTTAAAATAAATAAAAATAGCGATAATTCATTATAAAATCTCATAAACGATATGGAATGGAAATAAACTGAATTTGCTCGATTTATGTAGTATTTGATGGTTGAATGTGTTTGGTGTGAAAATTACATTAAAGAACAAAATTGGTGTTGTTAAATGATTTAACCATTGGAATAAATTGATTTGAAATTCTAAATATACGTGAATTATTTGAAAAGGCCGAGTTAATTCTCATTTCAAATAATCGACCGATGATTGAAAGTCGAAGATGAAGACGGTGGTCGAGGACCGGAGATCTTCACCTCGTTTGGATGGTAACCGAAGTCCTGATTGGGAGGCATCCCGAAATATGGATAATGAGTGGTGATCGTCCAGACGTACGTGGTGGTCGATGGGTTTGCGAGGTATTTAGTGCCTCCGGTTTCGTTCAGACCCAGAACGGACTTGTAAAGGGACTGTGTGTCTGACATTGGATTTTATTCTGTGTTGATTGATCTCTATTAAATATACATCTGTTTGGCGGTGGAGAATTTATTCTTTTGCTTAACGCCCTTCTCTGAGACGCACGAGCTCAGAGGTTGTATATCGATGGACATCAGTCGCGTGGCATGGATTGCCTGTGTGGCATGCTAAGATGTAGTGATCAGGGCTTCTGTTGAAAAGCAAAGTCTTGTGGTGATGATCAAAGCACCGCCTGTGTGGCGTAGCTTTGTGTATAAAGTAAATTCGCGAGCCTCACACCCCGGTATGAACCAGAAACGGGAGAAGGACCTCAGGGAGGGCATGCGTTTCTTTCTAGCTAGGGTGGTGTCAGTGACCTACCAGCCCTGACATTTATATACTTTTCACCTATGCGGTTGTTGCTGTTGTGAGGCGCCTCGGTTAGATCGGACGATCCGGGTCCGATGGAGCCATTCGTTGGCTCATTTACACCCCAAAGGGTGGGGAAACGCAGTGTTCAGGAATTTTAATCCACATCGGTGGACCGGCCCTGACGATCCAAGGGTCACTCGAGCTTTGATCCTGTGGCTCGGGCTAGATAGTCGCGAATTCAGTAAGGACTATCTTTTGCCTTGGTTCATGACGGAAATCCAATTTCCAAATACGACATCGTGCGGTTTTGATTGTATATATATATATTTGGCGACATAGTGGCATGGGACGCTCATGTCGTCTATGATTGATAGTTATGATTTGAAATTGTTTTCGAAGCATATAAACACTAGCAATAATATCAAATGCCTTTGTTTTATTCGTGTCAAGCATATTTTGGCCGTTATAAGGTAAAAACTCTATCCTCCGGTTTGCGTTGCATTGTGTGATGGGAACTGAGTCTTATAATGGCTTCATCTTTACAAAAGCATAGCGATGTTTAAAAGAAAGATTTGTTTTAAAGCACTGGCAATCCAATGGAGTAAACCCGTTCCACGAAAGTGGCGTGGTCCTGTGATTAGCCAAATTATATATGTGTTGAATAGATTTCTCATACCAGTCCCAAGACTGACTCGTAGTTTGTTTCACTCTCAAACTCGGGTGCCCCTTTTTCTACGCGGGCAGCCTTTTATTCAGGTTTAGCTGGTTCTTTCTGGATAGCTGGAGCTGAAGATGGATTCTACTATTTATCTCTTTTTATGTTGTTCAGCTCCTATTGTACATATTTTGTTTATTTCCGTTGTCTCCGTCAGTACGGGATTTGGGGTCGTCTCACCAAGTTTGTCGATTTTCGTTGAGCGGATCAAAAGTTATGAGCGTTTGAAATTGGAGAAATTCTGACCTTCAGTTAAGGTGGCGACTGCCATGTCAAATTAGGGTTTCGGCCTGATTATTTTCATAATATTTTAATATTAAATCTCGAAAATCGTGCTTAAAAGGTGGATTTTCGGACTTTCTCTGATTTGGGCCTGCTTACTGTCGTTCTTAAGGTTTTGACACCTTCTGAACGGAATGGGATAGGTCCCATGGCCCAATTCCGAAATCTGAACGATTTTTATTTAAAATTGCATTAAAAATTAATTAATTAAATATTGACCATACATTGCCGGGGCCACATATGACCTCAGAAAATTCTAAAAAAAATATTTTTAGCCTTCTTATGACGATACGAGTCCAACAAAATTATTTTCGTCGAATTCTGAGACTGTTTGAAAAATGGCTATTTTTAAGGCATTTAAATTTAACTGAAATAGTCAAAACACATTTTCTTTTGCCACGCTCACATATTAATTCGAAAAATTCTGAAAATTGAAATCTAGCAAAAATTTGACATTCCGGTTCAAACAAAAGTGGTTTCGTCGAAAACAAAGGTCGTTTGAAAAATGACTATTTTCAAGGCCAATATATTTAATATTAAAAATACATTTTTAAACAAATAATTTCCGAAACTCAAAATATATAAGTGTTTACTGTTTCTCAATGCAGAAACGTCATTCCGAACTCAATGGAAGTGGTTTCGAGTCGAAATTGCTTCATATGTGAAAAGTAGCCTTTTGGGCCCTATATAATATATATATATAAATTCTACAGCGACCTTTCTAAAAATTGAATTGGCCATAACTTTTGATTTCCGCTATGAAATTTCAAATTTTCAGAATCGTTAGAAAGAAATGGTTAAATAGATTTAAATATTTCTGGTTTCACTCAATTCTGATTTATTTTGGGTCCTGTACATTCAGTTAAAGTTCAAAATCAAATTTTCAAACTATCGCGCCATTTCTCACTCCTTTTATATTTAAACTAAATTTATTCGTTCTAACTTCGTTTAAAATAAATTCTAGCCATTATTATTTAAAATAAATCACTTTATATTTTCAAAATTCATTAAAATTTTCTAAAATAAAAATTTTAAATTGGTTCAGAATTTGCGGGTTGTTATAAAAACCATTCTAAAATCCTTTTATTTATTTAAAATAAACAAATAAATCAATTATTCTGATAAAGAAATCTTATATCTTTATAAACTTGGAATTTTTATCAAAAACCCTTGTTATGATTTTACATCATTTCTCAAAATCTAACCGTTGGATTTCAAATCTTAAATACTCATTGGAAAACTCTTTTCGATATGAACCCACAGGTTCTGGTTTCAGAAGAATCCGATGGTCGGATCTTCTGCTACATCAAATCAAAGTTAACGGTCGAAATTCGCGAACAGTTGCTGTGCGAAACGTCCTATTCAAACCATTGTAAATATATAATATATGTTTCGTCGATATCCTTTCTAAACATATTCTAAAATATTTATAAATTCGTTTATAACATGATTCCAACTTTTATTTCAATTTTAAATCCATATTAAATATTCTATCTATTATCATATTAAAATAATATTATTTCCAAAATATTAATTTTGAAATTAGCTCTTCTAATATTCATTATAAAATGGATAAAATAAATCGATAAACACGTTCATGTTAAAATGGCGTTGTTATTTAAAACAGATTAAATAACCCAATTCATTATCTTATTCATTAATATTTTATACTGGGCCAGACCTCCCATATTAAGCCTGCGAATTGTGGATGTTGGATATGCTGGTTGGTTCCGGGCAGACTTATCCTACAAGTTGGGCTTAACCTCGTGTCATGGCCCGTTTCATATTTGCGCAAACCCCTCACATTAGGTCCAACATTTGTGGTTGCTGGATATGCCGGTTGGGTCCGGGCAGACTTCCACCACAAACGTAACCTAACCTCGTGTCCAAGTACAATTGTAATTTATAATTATAATTATTTCATTTGGAAATATTATTTTAAAACATCCTTTATTTTAAAATATCTTAATTTTAAAATATCTCCTATTTAAAAATATAACTGTATTAAAATATTTTACATTATAAAAATATGATCTTTTTAGTAGATTATTAAAAATACTTTGTTTCCAAATATCCTCACTTACATTTCAATTTTTAATAAAAATTGAAATTTCCAAATTATTATAATATAATAATAAAAATCTTTTCAAAATGTTCAATTCTGAAACCAATCTTCTTATTTTAACATATGACAATTAAAAATGTAATCTTTTAATTCAATCCTTTTTATAGTAACTTTTTAACATAAAGATATAATCTTTTTAACTCACCCTTTTCATTGTAACTTTTTAACTAACAAAGATATAATATTTTTAATTATCAATATAAAAAACATCATTTAATTACCTAATTGAATATTAGATTAAAATATTCTTTTAATCCTAAATTGGAATGAGACCCAACAATTTCCATATAATTTAATTACATGGATTTCAAACATTGCATTAATTCCATAATAATGACAAAACATTCAAATAACAGCCAAAGTGCAATTTACAACTAAACACAAGGGTGATGTGTAGTCAAATATCAACCCAAGACCCGTGTGGGGTTTCAACCAACACAAATTCGAATAATATATTATTAATTGTGCTTTTGGACGATATGTGAAAATTTATCGTCCAATCAACATAAACAAGTCAGGAAACTTGTTATGGCTGTGTAAACATGTTTTTGGAAAATTAAAAAGTAGTAACATTATTATAACATGCTACATGACTCCAATTCCAAACTTTTCACCATACAACACACAAATAAACATTTATCCAACAAACAACAATTCCAACATAGATAATTAATTTAAATTTAATTATAAAATAAATAACTATTTAGAAATTTGAGTGAGATAAAAGTTCTCACTCCATTTAAATGATACAAAGATGAATGTTTGGTTACATTCTATTAAATTTGACAAAATGAATGTTTATTTATATTCTTATTCAAATTAGACAAAAATGAGTGTTTAGTGTCATTCTTTTAAATTGGAAAAGAATAAATGTTTTTGTCTACTTCTAATTAAATGACAAAGTGAATGTTAAATTTCATTCTTTTTCAATTTAGACAAAAATGAATATTTCATTAGTGAACAATTTATTATTTACATCAATGACAAATAAATGAATATTTATTTGTAAACAATTTAATATACAAATGAATGAATGTTTCAATTATAAAAAATTCATGTTTTTATTTCCAAATAGTTTGCAAATAAAAATGTCATCATTTTCTTTTCATGTTTTTAAATGCAAAATGTATTTCTTTCTATTCGTGTTTTTATTTGCAAATAGTTTGCAAATAAAAATGTCATCTTTTTCTACAATCATATTTTTACGGTGTCAATCCAATTTCACAAAAATGTATACTTTGGGTGTAAATTCTATTACAACAAAATTAAATATTTTGATGTCATTCTATTTAACAAAATGTATATTTTGAGTGCTATTCATTACAACTAAGATGACTATTTTGATGTCATTTCTAATTACACAAAAATGTCTATTTTGTGTGTCGATCTAATTTAACAAATTGATGGTGAAAAATAAATCTTTTTATTTGCAACAAAAATTGACCCTTTTTAATTTCTACGTAATTGACAATGGATAATGTCCTTTTTGTTTTCAATAAAAAGCAATGTTAATTTTTATCCTTTTATTTTAACTAACTTCCAACGTAAAATTTGTCATTTTTGATTTCAACTAAGTTCCAATTTTAAATTTATCATTTTTAGTTTGACAAGAATAACGATTTTATTTTGACAAATCAAACCTCAAGCCAATGGTATAATTTGATTCAATAATTTTGTTTCAACACAAATATCATCACATCAACAAATCCACATAACAACCTCAATCAATTCAAATTTCATAGCAATCAACAATATGGATTTCACAACATATATATATAGAATTCACATAGCGAGGAATAATTTAATTTTAAAAATTAAATATAGAAATCTCACCAAATGCTTTCCACTCTACCAAAAGTTTAGACAAGTTCCAAATTTGTTTTAGTCAATTTCATCATGTAGATCTCATCGCTATGAATCCAACGTAATTTAAATCATTCAAATCGGTTTCTATTTGAGAGAATTATAGAGTTTTAAACATTGGGCTACATAGATAATTAAATTTAAAATTAAAATAAATCTAATTAACCCAATTAGTTAACCATGTCATTAGAGAACCACTAATCATCATTCTCCTACAGTTTCATACGAACCCAAAAACCCGCTCCCCCATGGACCAAAATCGCACCACTTTCTACCACGCCAGACCCTGATCGACACCCACCTTCTTGCGCATCGCCACAAGCTCCAACACCTCCCTTAACTGCAGCCACCTTGATGGACTATGCTTCACCAGAAAACAGTTTACAGCCCACGCCATTAAGGTGAAAAATCGAATAGCTCGTGCCATTTCATTCGATCATAGCTGTTGGTTATAAAGACCTTTTTGAGCTTAACGTCCTTCCCTTTGAAGTTGTTCGAAGTTGTTGAGGGGATGGAGAGATAAATCGTGAAGAAGAGGGAAGGCGCAGACCATTGATTTGAAGATAAGGCGACGATTGTGTTTTTAGAGTGTAATAGGGTTTTGGTTTAATTTTAGGGTATTTATAATTTAATCTTATTCTCTTTTTTTATAATATTAATTACTACTTAAATTTATTTAGAGATGAAACTTCTCAAATTTGCTAATTAATACTTACTATTATTTCCCTTTTTTACGTTACAAAGAAAATGAATTGCTGACTAAGGCTGAGGTGGCATATTTATTTCTCATATATATTTAAAAACAAATTTTATAAAGAAAAGAGAAGAAACAGAAAGAAATGAATGCATATCTTATTGTTTAATGATGACTCCAAGAAAGTTATGTGATTTTTTTAAATTTCAAAACATATAACATTAAATAACATAATGACACTACATATTTATCTAACATAATGACATGTCATAATTTATTTAGAATCTACGTATTATTTTGAATCAACATATTCAATGCTTGTGCAAGAATACATAAAATATATAAATATACATACATAGAGTTGATTTGTTTTTTAGGAGAGATAATTAAAGAAAAAAAAACAAGGAAAAATAAAAGGAGGGAAGTTTAAGAAATTTGAATACATGTGTGAAGAGAAATGAATTAATAGAATGAAGAGTAATAAATTACTAGACAAAGAAAATAAATGAATGTGTAATTAATGGAGAGTGGTGAGAAAAGAGGTAGTGAATTTGATAAAATTGGAAAAAGAAAAAAGAAAGCTAAATAAACTTGCATGAAATGTGAATAAGAAAAGAAATTAAATGTTGATTTATTATTACTTATCATAAAACTCCTATATTAAAGTTTTTAACAAAGCACTGACTCAACTACTGTTTTCTTTTATTTTCAATTGTTCGAAGTCAATTATTACAAATATACATACAATTTGATACTAATTTCAATTGTAATAAATCGCTATTTAAAAATAAATTTTTTTAGAAATAAATTTGAAATCATTCATAAATAGCATCATAATTCTATTTAATTTTATTCTTTATTAAATTCAATAATTTAATTTAATAGTGGAATTTAAAATTCTGACGCATTTTCTAACAAAATTTCTTAAAATAAAATTTATAAATTGGCTCCAAAATTCCGGGTTGTTACAATCTCCCCCACTTAAAATCTTTTCGTCCTCGAAAAGGAACGAAGTTAAAGGTTATCTAGTTAACCAAATCAACTTTCATTCTATTATTGGTTTCAATAATTTTATTAATTGATTAACTTTTAAAATATACATAACTTTTAAATATTCAGGAATCATATATTCTAAGATCAGATTATATAAATACTTTAATTATAAACTTTTCACTCTGAACTCATTCTAGGGCAATTCTAACCCCATCTCTAATGAGTTTTCTCATTCTAGGATATTGTTGATCCTATCTCTGATGAGTATTCTTATTGGATATTACTAATCCAATCTCTGATGAATCTTTTGTTCAGATTAACGAGTTGTACCCCAAAGATTTGAGCTAACCAGAGCTCTGATACCAACTGTAACGATACAGGTTTTGCCCGGACTTAATCGATCGCAAAATCGACCAAGACCGTTTAATTCCCGCATACGTTAACTTTGGGCATACCATACATCAGAACAAAAACAAAAGACTTTCATAAACATCATAATAATGTTACATCAGAGTACAAAATATCAGAGTACATCGATAAATAAAATACAGCGGAAGACTTATTACAATAAATTAAAGCAACACATAGTGGAAGACTTTCTACAATCTGGACACAGCTTTAAGCTTCGATCCAGAATCCTGCTCAAGAGATAAATATCTGCAAAAAGCTACTCGACTGCCCATGTGGAAAAGAGGGCACCCGAGTTTGCAAGTGAAAAAAACTACAGGTCAGTCATGGGACTGGTACGAGAAATCTTAACTTAAACTTATCTAATAATAAGGCTAATCACAGGACCACGCCGCTAATGCGGAATGGGTTTACTCCGTTGGATTGCCAGTGCATAACATAGGCTAAATCGTTAAACAACGCAATGCTTTTTAGAAAAATGAAACCATTATAAGACTCAAGTCCCATCACACAATGCAACGCAAACCGGAGGATAGAGATTTACCTTATAATGGTCAAAAAATGCTTGATATGATAAAACGGATTTGATATTATTACTAGTGTATATATGTTTCAAAAATAGTTCAATCATAATGTATCAATCATAGACGACATAGTACCCCATCGTACTATGTCTCCATACTAGTTCTACAATCAAAACCGCATGGTGTCGTATTGGAAATTGGGTTTCTATCAAGAGTCAAGGCTAGAGGCGGTCTCCTTACCGATTCGAGACACTCTAGCAAATGCCTCAGGATCACACCTATAGGAAACCCTTAGATCCTGCAGGGCCGGTCCACACCTACGTTAGTGGATTAGTTATGCCTGATCACACGTTTCCCGGTTCTTTTGAACCTCTAATATGGCCACTAACAACCTATAAAACCTGAGGTACCTCATAATCCAACATCCAAATAAGTAAAAATGTCAGGGCTAGTAGGTCGCTGACATCACTCTAGCTAGAAAGAAATGTGTGCACTCCCTGCGTTCCCTTGTCCCGTTTTAGACTCTACCGGGGTGTGAGGCTCGTGAAGTCATGCTATACACAAAGCTACGCCTAAACAGGCTATGCTTTTATCATCAACCACAAGGCTTTCTCTTCAACAAAAGTCTTGATCGTCTGCATCTTGGCATGCCACATTGTCAATCCATACCATACCATTGATTTCTACCAACATATAACCTCTAAACTCGTACGTCTCAGAGAAGGGTGTTAAACACCAATCAGATATATATTTAGCAGAGATCAACGGATACAGCATAAAGGAACACAACGTCGGACATACCATCCATTTACAAGTCCGTTCTGTGTCTGAACGAAACCGAAGGCACCTTATTCCAGGCATATCCGTACAATCAGCACGTACGTCCGGACGGATACCACTGTAGCCCCTTCAAGGTAGCTACTCCAATCAAGGGCATCAATAGCATCACATCCATTCAATGTGAAGATCGTCGGTCTTGCCACCGTCTTCAATTTCTTCGACTGTTAGTCGTCGTATTCATTATTCAGAAAGGGCTGAACCCGGTCTTTCCGAATAACTCGCGTGATTTAAAATCAAGTGCTATATAAACATATCGACGCCTCATTCCAATTCAGAATATTCTTTAACTAAAATATTGACATTATTAGGGAAAGGATTTTATCAAAAATAAATCTTTTAAATTTATTCTTTAATCTTCCCTTTTGATCTTTATTTCAAAAGATTTTATTTAAACCTTTATACATATTCAGCCAAATTATGGTCTATTCAAACTAGTCGGGATCTACGTCTTACCGAGGTAGTTATTTATTAATTAATCCCAATCCTAACCTATTCATCTCCATTCAATCGTTCCGGTAAATTTAATTACCATTTTCCGTTTAAATATAATTAAAGATTTAACTATCACATGGAGTTAAACTAGTGGAACTCCATTTCCGTCACTTCTTAAATTCAATAATCACTTTATTCTTCTCCAATCTAATTTAAGATTTATTAAAAACTTCATTTAGTTTTAATCTTCTAAAATCATTATTAAATGATCAACCAACTTCAGGGAATTAATCTTATCTTTAATCCGGGTTAAAGAACAAATGTTACTTAAAACATAATTCACGGTAAACCCAAATTCATATTTAATTAATTTCCCATTTAATATATTAAATTAGGAAAATCTCATTTAAATCTTAATTAAAAGATTTATTCTTTCAAAAAGGTTCAAGAGTAGTGTTAATTAAGACACCATTCACGACAAACCCAAAATCTAACTTGATATTAGATATAAGACTTTAAATAGAAATTATATCGACTTATATACAATATCAAATTCTAAAACCAACGGATATCATATCAGAAATAACGATATTAAATATCTTCCAAATTTCCAAAATAATATCCGTACAATCACAGAAATAAATATTGAAATAATCCGTAGATAATTTTCATTTAAGTTTAATTCAATATATTCTTTGGAAATTCTTAATTATAACAAAACCATTCTAAAATCCTTTTATTTATTTAAAACAAATAAATAAATCAATTTTTTGATAAAGATATCATATATCTTTACAAACTTGGAATTTTTATCAAAAATCCTTTGGAATCATTTATTATGATTTTACATAATTTCCCAAAATCTAACCGTTGTATTTCAAATCTTAAATACTCATTGGAAAACTCTTTTCGATATGAACCCATAGGTTCTGGTTTCAGAAGAATCCGACGGTTGGATCTTCCGCTATGTCAAACCAATGTTAACAGTCGAAATTCGCGAACGGTTGCTGCGCGAAACGTCCTATTCAAACCATTGTAAATAAATAATATATGTTTCGTCGATTTCCTTTCTAAACATATTCTAAAATGTTTATAAATTCGTTTATAACAAGATTCCAACTTTTATTTCAATTTTAAATCCAAATTAAATATTATATTTATTATCATATTAAAATAATATTATTTCCAAAATATTAATTTTGAAATTAGCTCTTATAATATTCAATATAAAATGGATAAAATAAATCGATAAACATGTTCGGGTTAAAATGACATTTTTATTTAAAACAGATTAAATAGCCCAATTCATTATCTTATTCGTTTATATTTTATACTGGGCCAGACCTCCCACATTAAGCCTATGACTTGTGGATGCTGGATATGCCGGTTAGTTCCGGGCAGATTTATCCCACAAGTAGGGCTTAACCTCGTGTCATGGCCCATTTCGTATTTGCGCACTTGGACCCCTCACATTAGGCCCAACATTTGTGGTTGTTGGATATGTCGGTTGGGTCCGGGCAGACTTCCACCACAAATATAACCTGAGCTCGTGTCCGAGTTCAATTGTAATTTATAATTATAATTATTTCATTGGGAAAAATTATTTTAAAACGTACTTTATTTTAAAATATCTCCTATTTAAAAATATAACTTTATTAAATTATTCTACATAATAAAAATATGATCTTTTTATTAAATTGTTAAAAATACTTTGTTTCCAAATATCCTAACTTACATTTCAATTTTTAGTCAAAATTGAACTTTCCATATTATTATAATATAATAATAAAAATCATTTCAAAATGTTCAATTCTGAAATCAATCTTTTTATTTTAACATATGACAATTAAAAATGTAACTTTTAATTCAATCCTTTTTATGGTAACTTTTTAACAGTAAAGATATAATCTTTTTAACTCAACCTTTTCATTGTAACTTTTTAAACAATAAAGATATAATCTTTTTAATTCTCATTATCAAAAACATCATTCAATTACCTAATTGAATATTAGATTAAAATATTCTTTTAATCCAAGATTGGAATGAGACCCAACAATTTCCATATAATTGAATTACATTAATTTCAAACATTGCATTAATTCCGTAATAATGACAAAACATTCAAATAACAGCCAAAAAGCAATTTACAACTAAACACAAGGGTGATGTGTAGTCAAATGTCAACCCAAGACCCATGTGGGGTTTCAACCAACACAAATTCGAATAATATATTATTAATTGTGCTTTTGGATAATATGTGAAAATTTATCGTCCAATGAACATAAACAAGCCAGAAAACTTGTTATGGTTGTGTAAACATGTTTTTGGAAAATGAAAAAGTAATAACATCATTATAACATGCTACATGATTCCAATTCCAAACTTTTCACCATACAACACCCAAATCAACATTTTTCCAACAAACAACAATTCCAACATAGATAATTAATTTAAATTTAATTATAAAATAAATAGCTATTAAGAAATTTGAGTGAGATAAAAGTTCTCACTCCATTTAAATGATACAAAGATGAATGTTTGGTTACATTCTATTAAATTTGACAAAATGAATGTTTATTTATATTCTTATTCAAACTAGACAAAAATGAGTGTTCAGTGTCATTCTTTTAAATTGGAAATGAATAAATGTTTTTGTCTACTTCTAATTAAATGACAAAGTGAATGTTAAATTTCATTCTTTCTCAATTTAGACAAAAATGAATGTTTCATTAGTGAACAATTTACTATGTACATCAATGACAAATAAATGAATATTTATTTGTAAATAATTTAATATACAAATGAATAAATGTTTCATTTATAAACAATTCATGTTTTTATTTGTAGATAGTCTGCAAATAAAAATGTCTTCTTTTTCTATTCATGTTTTTAAATGCAAAATGTATTTCTTTCTATTCGTGTTTTTATTTCCAAATAGTTTGCAAATAAAAATGTCATCTTTTTCTATAATCATATTTTTATGGTGTCAATCCAATTCCACAAAAATGTATACTTTCGGTGTAATATCTATTACAACAAAATTGAATATTTTGATGTCATACTATTTAACAAACTGTATATTTTGAGTGCCATTCATTACAACCAAGATGACTATTTTGATGTCATTTCTAATTACACAAAAATGTCTATTTTGTGTGTCGATTTAATTTAACAAAATGACGGTGAAAAATAAAACTTTTTATTTCGAACAAAAATTGACACTTTTTAATTTCTACGTAATTGACAATGGAAAATGTCCTTTTTGTTTTTCAACAAAAAGCAATGTTAATTTTTGTCCTTTTTATTTTAACTAACTTCCAATGTAAAATTTGTCATTTTTGATTTCAACTAAGTTCCAATTTTAAATTTGTCATTTCTAGTTTGACAAGAATAACGATTTTATTTTGACAAATCAAACCTCAACCCGATGGTATAATTTGATTCAACAATTTTTTTCAACACAAATATCATCACATCAACAAATCCACATAACAACCTCAATCAATTCAAATTTCGTAGCAATCAACAATATGGATTTCACAACATATATATATATATATATATATATATATGTATATGTATATGTATATATATAGAATTCACATAGCGACGAATAATTTAATTTTAAAAATTAAATATAGAAATCTAACCGAATGCTTTCCACTCTACCAAAATTTTAGACGAGTTACAAATCTATTTTAGTCAATTTCATCATGTAGATCTCGTCGCTACGAATCCAACGCTATTTAAATAATTAAAATCGGTTTCTGTTTGAGAGAATTATAGAGTTTTAAACATTGGGTTACATAGATAATTAAATTTAAAATAAAAATAAATCTAATTACCCCACTTAGTTAACCATGTCATTAGAGAACCACTAATCATCGTTCTCCTACAGTATCATACGAACCCAAAAACCCACTCCCCCTTGGACCAAAATCGCACCACTTTCTACCATGCTAGACCCAGAACGACACCCACCTCCTTGTGCACCGCCACAAGCTCCAACACCTCACTTGACCGCAGCCACCTCGGTGGACTATGCTTCACCAGAAAACAGTTTACAGTCGACACCATTAAGGTGAAAAATCGAACAGCTCGTGCCATTTCATTTGATCATAACTGTTGGTTATAAAGACCTTTTTGAGCTTAACGTCCTTCCCTTTGAAGTTGTTCGAAGTTATTGAGGGGATGGAGAGAAAAATCGGGAAGAATAGGGAAGGCGCAGGCCATTGATTTGAAGATAAGGCGGCGATTGTGTTTTTAGAGTGTATTAGGGTTTTGGTTAAATTTTAGGGTATTTATAAATTTACTTAATTCTCTCTTTTTTTATAATATTAATTACTACTTAAATTTATTTAGAGATGGAACTTCCCAAATTTTCTAATTAATACTTACTATTGTTTCTTCTTTTTACGTTACAAAGAAAACGAATTGCTGGCTAAGGCTAAGGTGGCATATTTATTTCTTATATATATTTCAAAACAAAATTTATAAAGAAAAGAGAAGAAACGGAAAGAAATGAATGCATATCTTATTGTTTAATGTTGACTACAAGAAAGTTATGTGATTTTTTTAAATTTCAAAACACATAACATTAAATAACATAATGACACTACATATTTATCTAACATAATGACATTACATAATTTATTTAGAATCTACGTATTATTTTGAATCAACATATTCAATGCTTATGCAAGAATAAATAAAATATATAAATATACATACATAGAGTTGATTTGTTTTTGAGGAGAGATAATTAAAGGGAAAAAAACAAGGAAAAATAAAAGGATGTAAGTTTAAGAAACAAGAATACATGTGTGAAGAGAAATGAATTAATAGAATGAAGAGTAATAAATTACTAGACAAAGAAAATAAATGAATGCGTAATTAATGGAGAGTGGTGAGAATAGAGGTAGTGAATTTGATAAAATTGGAAAAAGAAAAAAGGAAAGCTAAATAAACTTGCATGAAATGTGAGTAAGAAAAGAAATTAAATGTTGATTTATTATTAATTATCATAAAACTCCTATATTAAAGTTTTTAACAAAGCACTGACTCAACTACTGTTTTCTTTTATTTTCAATTGTTCGAAGTCAATTATTACAAATATACATACAATTTGATACTAATTTCAATTGTAATAAATCGCTATTTACAAATAATTTTTTTGTAGAAATAAATTTGAAATCATTCATAAATAACATCATAATTCTATTTAATTTTATTCTTTATTAAATTCAATAATTTAATTTAATAGTGGTGTAACACCCCATGTTTTCTGTTAACATTAAACTAACGAATTTAGGAATAATTAATTTTAAATGTGAGAATCAAGGGAAACGGGTTATGCCATTGTGTTCGTATCGGAATTCTGGTTGAGATAGAGTCTGAGTTTGCGTAAATTGGACTTCGTATGAAGAAGTTATGGCTGTCGGAAGTTTCCATAAATTCGAATTTAAATTCAAAAATGAATTCAGACTCAGAGCTAGGCAGGGCCGGAAATTTCCCGCCCAAGGCCAGGTCGACCAGGGGGTCGACCTTAGTGTCGACCTACCCTAAAGGTCACCCTGGGGGTCGACCTAAGGGTCGACCTGGGGGCCGACCTACCCACCTCGGGCAGATTTGAATTAAACCCAATTCTGAGCTGCTGCTGAGTCATTAGGGCTGAGTTGTCTTTTTGGATGGTTCAGGTTGCTTCTAGGTTGATCGGATGGCCTAAAATTAATCCTAATCTCTATATAAACACATGTAGACTCAAACCCTAAAACCTAATAAAAATTAGATCCGTGGCCCATCTTGCTATCGCCCTGCAACCTAGAGTAGCCTCCACCAACTAGGAGCAAAGAAAATCTAATCAACTCAATTCAACTCAAGTCTATAACAACAACAACAAATTTTTCTACTTCAAAGGCAAGCTAAATCAATTTCAGAACACAGATAGCAGAACTCAAGACCTTCTTTGAGTTGTGAGTTCGATTTATTTAATAAGATAATTAACAAGTTAATTAGGTTGAGTTATAATTTGGGTTATATGGCTATGTTTGTGGAACATTGGAAAAAATATGATATTTTGTGAATATATGCTAGTTGTTCATAATGATAGTTTTTGTTGTGGATCCTTTTGTATATGCCCAACCACCTATGTTCAACTTGATTCATGTTTGACATCATTTTATATGCAAGTTTGGATGCAGATTATATGCTAGTTTCTATGTGAATTGTACACAAGGTTACAAGTGAACCAAGTAAAGTGACTATATGCAAGTTTAGGTAGAAATTGGATTCACATATATGCAAGTATACACCTTTAGATTTAGATCTATGACATACATAGTTTTATGCAAGTTTGTGACAATGGCCTATGCAAGTTTGGGTGAAAACTATGTTAATATGTGCAAGTTCACACCTTAAGGTCTATGTTTAGATTCATGACAATACAAAGTTTATGCAAGATATCTTGTAATCCTTATTCGTAAGTTAGATCCATTTTGTGTGTTATGCAAATTTGCGATGTTTCTTCCCTTTTATGTCATTAGACTAATTGCTAATCTAATATATATATATATATATATGTATGTATGTATGTATGTATGTATATGTCATGATAAGCAAACGAACAACGTGGGGACGATGGGGGTAATATTGAATATACATATATTGAGAATTGGCATAAATGGCCTTAAAAAGGCATATAATTAATTTAAGGCCATTAATTGGAAAAATTGGTATTTATGGACATAATTTTAAGAGACAATTATGGACATAAATAAATTGGGAATTTATTTTTCAAATTTGAATAGGGATATTAATCCAATTTGGGGTTAAATAAAGATGTGTAACAATAAACCGCCTAAGACACGAGGTTGGACTCTTTTATGGTGTAAGACTGCCAGGACCTGCCCGGCAAATCTAGCAGCCACAAATGCCAGTCTAATGTGAGAGGTCAAAGGCAGGAATTAATTGCGCAACAGTTGTAAAGACACGAGTTTAGGCTCGTTTTTAGTGTAAGACTGCCCGTACCCTCCCGGAAAATCCAGCAGCAACAAATGCCAGTCTAATGTGGGAGGTCTTTACAAGGTTACGGTTTTAATGAATTAAGAAACTTTTAACCAGATAAACATGTGGTGGGATATGGGGGTTAAGTGGGTGCCTTGGGTGGCATGTGAAATTAAGAGGGTGCCTTTGGTGGCATGTGAAATACGATTAGATGCACTTAACCAAGATTGAAACATGTAAGAATACATGAATAAGAATGGGTTTAAGTGGGGAAAACCTTAGAGGGGACCAAGCATAGGTGGAAAGCTTGTGTCATACATGGGGGCCCTTTTCAAACCAGTAACCCATTAAGTATCTTTGTGGGCTCGACCCAAGTCAAGGACGGGACACGCGTACTGGGTTTGATTGTAAGAGGTCAAAACGGGTTAGCGGTGGCAACGCAAGTCCAACGGGGTCATGTGCGTGTGTGGCCCCGGGTTGATAGGTAAGACGTTGTTGCATCGTGTAGATATAAGCCGTGCATTTTTGGTGGTATCAGGTTGCCACTTTGGGGAGTGATACACCCCACTATGGGGCCAGCACGGGTATCTACGAGTTAGGGAGCCGATCGAATGGGGGTAGTGGGTACACGTAGTGGAGATAGGGGCAAACGACACCTATGAAGGCAGCTAGGGGTACACGAAACTACCGTTATTATCATTAAGTTTTGTAGGCGGGATCAGCTTTTAGGGTGTTTGGTGTGGTGCAATGTAGTAATTGTCTTATAGTGATTAGGTGCACCTTTAACGTTATCTTTGTTCATCTTATTTCCTTTGTTTGCTCTATCATGCCCATTGGTTCACAGTCATTTCCTTATTTCCCAGCTTATGCCTTATCCTAGTTACTTTAATGATTATATTGTTAAAGTTATTGCACTCGCCAGACTTTATGTCTGACCCCCTTTGTTTCCACCTCTTTTCTTCCTTCCCCCCCCCCCCCACAGGTGCTCTGGGTGGGACTAGTACTAGTGGAGCTTGATTTGGACAACTTTATCTCTTTCTTTTGGAAGTTGCTTGGATTGCTGAAGTAAAGTTCAGGCTATCTTATTTATGGCTATTTTATGTTGGGGTTATATCTTTTAATTTATGTACTCAAAACTTATTTGTCAAGATGGATAATAAGTGTATTTGGTTTTGTAGTTGGTTTTTGATGTGATGTAACCAAACTTTCTCCGCTGCAATAAAAGTGGTTTTTATTTTCCAAGTGCCAATATATTTATCTGACTTGTTTACTTTTCTGTTCTATACACAATAAATGCTCCACCAAAATTAAGGCATTCCCTTTGTGAGTGACCTTAATGGAGATGGGGTGTCACACGTGGTATCAGAGCTGAAGGCTACCAGAACAGATAAGATATTTTGAAAAACTATTTTTCAAAAAGCATTTTATAAGGAAATACTTTCAAAAATATGTTTTAAGGAAAGTATTATTTTAGAGAAAAGTTTATTTTAAAAACATAGCCCCCAAGAGCCATATATCTTTCTTTCGAATTCTCCGTTTAAATCTCTTCATTTTCTTTTCAGCATGTCTGGAATTCCCGAGATACCCGAGGGGATACCAATACCAGGATGGTTTAGAAGGTATCTGGAAGCTAAGGCCGATGTCGCAGGCCCAACAAATGCTCCTCCTCCTCCTCCTCCCCGTGATGATACTTTCGCAAAGATATGCAGGGACTTTCGGGCAATGGGCGGAAAACCTTTTCACGGGTGGGAGACGTTTGTTGAAGCTCGAAATTGGCTAAAGGAGGTGGAAGAATTGTTTGGAATCTTTGAGGTAGAAGATGGAAGAAAGGTCCAGTTAGCTGCCTGGTTAATGAAGGATGAGGCCTCATTTTGGTGGGAGGTCACTAATGGAGAGCGTCCAGTTGATTCATGGCCAGATTTCAGGATTAGGTTTGAGGCAAAGTTTCTCTCACGGGCCGAAGAGAATCTATACATGGAAAGGTTTTTGGCATTGAGGCAGGGAAATCTATCAGTGAAAGAGTACGTCAACAAGTTCAATCAGTTGGCGAGATTTGGCTTGAACTTGGTGAATACACCCGAAAAGAAGGCCCTGAGATTTGTTAAGGGTTTGAACGAGCCGCTAGATGGGTTAGCTATGACCCACATCCCTACGGGGGGCACCTTTGAGAGACTAGTTGACATGGCGCTTATGCATGAAGAGGAGAAAGGCGCTAATGCTAATAAGGCACCAGAGAAGAAAGGGGATCAAAAGAAGCCACAACAGCAAACAGTAGAACAAGAAGGGCGGTAAAGACAACAATGGCAAGGGAAAGAAAAGATGCTTTAACTGTGGGACACCAGGCCATCTGAGCAAAGACTGTAGGAATAAGAAGAAGACTGGTTGTTTCCACTGTGGCGAGGCAGGACATCTGATTAAGGACTGCCCAAAGAAAGGGCAGAGGGCAGGGCCTACCTCTGGAGGGAAAATTCAGGCTCTCATGGCACCATGGAAGGCAATGGGGGCAGGTCCAGGCTCTCGTGGCCCCACCGCTGCAACAACGAGGTAGAACGATTTCCGTTGAAAGTTTAGTTTATCTTTTTGATCATCCTGTTCGCACACTCTTTAATTATGGTGCATTGCACTCTTTTATATCTACTGCTTTAGTTGAGTAACTACACCTAAACACCAGTATAGTAGATGATCCCTTAGTTGTTTCAAATCCAATTGGGGGCTCAGCCTATTTGTCGATGATTTGTTTGGATTTGGAAATTTCTTGAGACGACCCGAAATTCCCCGGTAAGGAAAGCACGGATAGAATTGAGGACAAGACGAATCAGAACGCAAAAAGAAGAACATTTCATTGTTTATTACAACAATTCCATCAGATACAAGAAAATATAGAGTATAAATGAATATACATTTGACAAATATCAGAGATTACAATAAATTACAAAGTAGCGGAAAAACAACATAAAACACAAATGAAAGTGATACACGGATACAGAGCTTTCCGAGCATCGTTCCAGCTGTAAATCAGGATCCTGTGAAAATAAATCTGCAAAACCAAAACTACTAGTTGCCCGTGTGGAAAATAGGGGCACCCAGAGTTTAGGTTAAAACAATAAACTACAGGTCAGTCATGGGACTGGTGTGAGAACTAAAACAGTTATTAATCTTTATTTTAAAGTTCGGTAAATCAAGGGACCACGCCGTATAACACGGAACGGGTTTCCTCCCAAGAATACCAGTGCATATCAATAAACAGCGCAATGCTTTTTAGAAAAATGAAGCTATTATAAGACCCAGGTCCCATCACACAATGCAACACAAGCCGAAGGATAGGGTTTTCCCTTACAATAGCAAAATATGCTTGGTTCGCCAAAACAAATCATTTGATACTATTATAAGTGTATAGTGTCAAAACAATTTCAATCATAAATATCAATCATAGGAGGCATGTGTACCATCTATCATGTCGCCGTACTAAAAACCGCAATATCACATATTGGAAATTGGATTTCCGTCATGAGTCGAGGCAAGGGGCAAGCTCCTCTCCGTTCGAGACACTCTAGCAAATGTCCCAGGACCGCACACAGCAATCCTTGGATCTTCAGGGCCGGTCCTCTCTTACTTTTGAGGATTAGTTATTCCTGAACACACGTTTCCCGGTCCTAACAGACCTGCATCCGAGGCGCCTCGCATTCCAACAACCACATAGGTGAAAAGTATATAAATGTCAGCCAGTTTAAGCACTGACACCACCCATAGCTAGAAAGAAACGTCGTGCTCTCCCTGCAGTCACTATCCCGTTTTTAACTCATACCGAGGTGTGAGGCTCGCGAATTCACGCTATACACAAAGCTACGCCACACAGGCCGTGCTTTGATCATCAACCACAAGACTTTGCTTTTCAACAGAAGCCTTGATCAATTGCCATTTACGCGTGCCACACTGGCAATTCACTCCATGCGACTGATGTCCATCGATATACAACCTCTGAGCTTGTACGTCTCAGAGAAGGGCGTTAAGCAAGAGAATAAATTCTCCGCTGCCAAACAGATGTATATTTAATAGAGATCAATCAACACAGAATAAAATCCAATGTCAGACACACAATCCATTTACAAGTTCGTTCTGGGTCTGAACGAAACCGGAGGCACTTTCCTCGCATATCCATCCATCTCCAAGTACGTCTGGATGATCACCAACTGATTCCCTCATCTTGGGTGTACAGCCCAATCAAGATCATCAGTAATCACCCAAACGATGTGAAGACTTCCGGTCTTCAACCACCGTCTTCATCTTCGACTTACCGTCGAATCGGTTATTCAGAATGGGTATAAACCCGGCCTTTCTGAATAACCCACGTATATAATAAACAAATGTTACACAAATGCAATAAACGCCTCATTCCAATTCAGAATATTCTTTTATTCACAACATCACATTCTTAGGGAAATGTAACAACCCAAATTTCGACAGACCGAATTTTTCAAATTCGATCCATCAAGACCCGAGTTCGGTGCTCTGGTATCCTGTAGAAAAAGACAGAGAAAAAGAAATATGTCAGAACTCGTAAAGTATCTCACAGTGGAAGGAATTAAAATATAATATATTCAAAAATAGCTTTACCTTATATATCATACTGTCTAACCAGTATCCATAGTTATACCATCTCTGCCTTGAACCTAACCTGGAAGTATGTAATGAGGAGGGGGTCAGAACATAAGTTCTGTGTGAGTGGACTTATAATAAACTTCTGTGTAATACTACATATACCGTTCAGTTATATTTTCTTGCTTATTAGGTTATTCGCGATATTAGCTCTCTAGGCTACACTCATGTCTCACTAGTAGGTTAACCTAATACAACGTATATGTAGATACCCCCAACTCGTCTAATCCTTTTCTATGTATATATATACATCCCCTTGCCGTATGTCGTACGGGCTTCATCATGTAAATATATACTACTTTAGTGTAGTGCCACCATTCTTGAAATCGTTTGGACTGCCGCTCTCGATCTTGCTAGATTCCGTGTATCAGCTATATCTAATCTAAGGTATACTATCGAGCACTTCTTAGATTCAACCAGGGTTTACGCTACCCAGGGTCATTGGGGTTTATGCTACCTATTGAACGCTTCTCGGATTTAGGGTTTACGCGACCTAGGTCCAACTAGGGATTATGCTACCTATCGAACGATGTCCCTTAGTCTAGAACGCACTACCCAGAGTGATAAGTGTTCCTAGACTTGACGTCACAATCGTATAGTAAACGTGCTAGATATCTAGTTGCACATGTCCTCTATATGTGCGGCCCGAATCCTGTGGCAGGGCTAATCAAGAAACACGGAACTCGGTCGGGAGCTTTAAGTTATCTGCCGATGCAGATGCTAAGGTCTGTTTTTCCAGTGGATATGGTCCCACTTGACCCCTCCCTCAACTAATGAAAGGCACACCTTGAAAAATGAGAACTATACGCAGGCCCCCCTATGCCCCCACAAACCTATTGGCCAACCTCACCCATAACTAGATAGCAAGTATATGGTCTTTTGGAGTTCTCCGCCTTTCCGTTTTACGTATCTCGACTGACTCAAGATGGTAGGTAGATGACGAGTCGCTATCACAGGGCCACTTGTCTCGCCGAATCACGCTGGTCCATCCTAGTCTTTAGGTTGCCCTATATTGCAACCAAGGCATACTCTTGGTTCTTCTAACGCAGACCTTAACCTCTGTGAGCCCAGGCGGATCATCTGCATTCTCACAGAGGGATACCAAGAGTACCCTCACGTCCCCTTGAAGCTGCGTGCTTCGTAACCCAAGACGTTGGAGCCTTTTTCATGATCAGACGGACGTTCGCTCCTTCTCGTGTTCTACTTGAGTTTCTTGACTAAGGTTTAGTGCTTAGTTCTCTTAACTAAGGTTTACCACTTAGTTTCCTGAATCGTTCGTTTTCTTAACTAAGGTTTACTACTTAGACCTCTTAACTAAGGTTTACTACTTAGTTCTCTTTCTCGTTACTTAGTTATCTTAACTAAGGTTTATTACTTGGTTCTTTTAACCAAGGTTTGATACTTAGTTTCTGTTACTTAGTTCTCTTTTCAACTAAGGTTCGTTACTTAGTTCCTTTTTAACTAAGGTTTTTCAACGAATTCAAACATGACTTAAGTTTTCTTTATCAAACGATAGCGTACGGGTGTTTTCCCACATTTTCAACTTAGATTAACTTATTTCATAGTATAAGTCGTCCTACCCTTCAAGTGTTGTATTATATCTTAAGTCATAATCTTCCCTTGTCCCTAGGACAAGTTTTACATATTTAATTCAAGTTTATAATAGGTAGTTATCATTCCCCCATTACTATGTCGTTAATTTTAGGTTTGACTTAACCCTTCCTTTTACTTAACCCGCTACTTAAACTTTACCCAATTCAATTAATTTGTAATGCCATAACGGGTCCCCTTTGGTTAAGCATTATGTACGTATGTCTTAAATGTTGCATGTGTCCCACTTAACCTCTTTTATTATTGTATCCATGTCTTACACATGCTGTACTACGGTTAAGTCCACCTTATTCATGTTTTACTTTACGAATCTTACTATAGTTAAGTCCACATTTACATGTTTTACATGTCTTGTCTTACTATGGTTAAGTCCATATTTACATGTCCTATTTTACATGTCACCCACTTAACCCTCTAACCATACCCATGTCACCCACATGTCTTATTATGGTTAGTATTCCTTAATTCATTCATTATGACGAACAGTGCATGACCTCCCACATTAGACCGAACACTTTGTGGCTGCTGGATTCGCCGGGCGGTTCTGGGCAGTCTTACACCACAAAGCGGGTCTAACCTCGTGTCACCAACCGTTACGTCTACAATTCATGCCTTTGACCTCTCACATTAGACGTCCAATTGTGGCAGCTGGATTTGCCGGGCGGTTCCGGGCAGTCTTACACCACAATTGCGCCTAACCTCGTGCCAAACGTTCATTAATATCGTATTTCATCCGAACCCCAATTTTCATGTTATGTGCTTCCAATTCAACATATAGTCATGTTTACAATTTTGCCTATTCCAACTTGTCACTAATTATATATTAATTAGCAGTAATTACAAATTTCCAATTATAGGCAATTTCATCAATTCCATGTAATTCCTACCCAAATATGCCAATTTCGTATATATATATATATTCCAATTATCCAAAATATCCAATAATACTCACTTTCATAAAATCAATGTTATCAAATTACATGACGTTCATACCAATTTATTCATATTAAATTATACCAACACCATAGTCAATTAGAATTATTCCCAATTTTCATAAATTTAATATTGCAATATAATTATGTCCATATTACAAATCATACACAAATCCTTCCAATCCATGTTATGCCCAAACATGTAAATTTCCAATGTCCAATTATACCTAATTTCATATAATCCATATCCAATGACAATTGCGTCAAACTTACTTAAATCCAACATTATAGATTACATTCCTCGACTGTATAAAATAGATTATGCCCAATATATGAGATAACAATTGTTATGCCACAAACCCCAAAATTACGAATTATGTTCTTCGTTCGCATAAAATAAGTTATGCCCCAATATTTTCAAATTTCAACCGTACGTATACATAATAAGATTTCATCTAGGTTCGAGATAACCTAGATCTCAAAAATAAAAAGGGGCAAGAGAATAAAGGAACAATTATTTTAACATAAATTTTTGCATTGAATTTAAAACTGGGGAAATGATGAACGGTAGTAATACTATTATACAAAATTTTATCATAATTCCACTCACAATGATTTTTGTGCTTTAATCCGTAGATCTTGGATTGATTTTCCTCCTTTTTGTGTTGCATAGCTTGAATTTCAGATCTGGATTTCTTTTATGTTCTTGCGCAATACTTGAATCTCCCCTTTATTTTGTTCGTAGTAATAGAATTCCTCGATCTAATTCTTTTTAAATTTAAGAATATTTTTGTGAGGAGAGTGGAGAGAAGAATAGATCATAGATTTAGTGAGGAAGAAGAAGAATATGAGTTAGAGTAGAGCCATGGCGTTGCCATGAACTTTAGTGAAGATTACAATAGGCCTAGGGGTGTTTATATAGCTGCTCAAGACCTTATCGTACATGCAGCGCTGAGTCAGCATTGAACCTAGTTAAGAAAATAGTCCAGGTTCGCAGATGAATCTAGCCAAATCTTATCGTACATGCAGTGCTAAGTCAGCATTGGGTTCCACAAGCTGTTTTGGCGCAGAAATTTGAATTTCGAATGTTTGAATTGTTTTGGCGTAGAAATTTGATTTTCGAACTTTTGAATTTCTGGAATTTATTTAACTGTTTTATTCACATGAAATATTCTTATATGTATACAATTCCTTTAACGACCATTTTACGCGTATATATATATATATATATATATATATATATATATATATATATATACGCACAACTTTCATTTTATTTTCAAAATTCAAACGATGTTGCACCGTTATTTAATTCTTGCCACATTTCATTTACTATAGCCTTATCTTAAATTTTATCTTTCGTATACATATATTTCTGCGCATATATATATATATATATATATATATTCTCATGTATATACATATATTTTCTTTATTTCCTTATATGTACGTTCTTATCCTTTCAAATTTTGAATTTGTATATGTACAATTATTTGCATGTTCAGTTGGCCATCTTTAAAACAGAGATAAAAATTATGCTGCCGCCGGGGTTCGAACCCCCGACCTCCATGTTACAAATCCAATGCCTTAACCAACTGAGCTACAAAGTCTTTTGTTAATAAGTCTTAGAACAATGATAATTATTGTTCTCTCCTTACTTCTCTTTTTCATGTTAGTTTCAATACTTAAATTAAACCAATGCATGAATCTTTTTCTTTTATAATTCTTTTAATGTTAATGCATTATGTTTGCAAATCAGTGCATGCAACATATTTACATCGCATGCAACCAATCCTTTCTTTCTTTCATATATTAATTAATTTTCATTATACATCACCATATTAATCCTATCTATGGATATATATACATTTTTAATTACATTAAAAATACGGGGTGTTACAGGAAAGGTTCCCATTAATTTTATCCAAGATAAATTCTTCTAAATTTATTCTTTAATCTTCCTTTGGATATCATTTCAAACCATATTATGGTTTTCCAAACTAGTCGGGATTAGCGAACCACACCGAAGTAATTATTTATTTTATTTCCCAATCCCAACCTATTTATCCCATGGAGAAAAACTAGTAATACTCCATATCTAACACCACGGTGTTATTGGTAAAATTAATTACCATTTCACGTTCAAATCTAATTAAAGATTTAACTACCGCTCTGGAGCAAAACTGGTGATACTCCATTCTCGATCACTTTTCAGATTTGATAATTTAAATTATCAACTCACATTTCAATCTAATTAAAGATTCATTAAAACTCCACTTAGTTTTAATCTTTTCAAAAATCAATATCCTGTCTTTAACTGGGTTAAAGAACCAATGTCATCTAAAACACGGTTCACGATAAACCCAAAATCACATTCACATTCAATTCCAATTAAATATTATTTAATTGAAACACATCATTAAATCTAAATAGAAAGATTTAATCTTTTTCTCTATTGGGCTTAAGAATCAGTGTTAATGAAGACACCATTCACAACAAACCCAAATCACATTTGATATTAAATACAAGGCTCTGAATAGAAAATATACCGACTTATATTCAATATCAAATTCTGAAACCAACAAATATCGTATTGGAAATAACGATATAAAATATATCTTTCAAATTCCCATAATAATATCTGTATAGTCACGAAATCCAACATCGAAATATTCCAAAGATAATTTCGATTCAACTCCAGTCCAATTCACGTATTGGATATTCTGATTATTTTCAAAACCACTTTCAAATTCAATTTATTTATTTTAAAAATAAATTGATTTTAATTCTAGTTCAAACTAGTTCATTTCGATAAAAATCTATTTTTATCTTTTCAAATGTGGAATTTTCATCCCAGTTCTTCACAAACTGTTTCTTATGATTTTACACAAATTATAGATATTTTTAATAATTTTATCAAGGCCCGTATAGTCAATTTCCATCAACGGCCATCGAACTGCACTTACAACGACCTTTTCAAAATTTGATTTGGACATAATTCTAAATCCAACCGTTAGATTTCAAATTTCTAACATTCATTAGAAAGCTATTTTCGATACGAACCCAACGGTTCTGGTTTCATGAGAATCCGACGGTCGGATCTCCCGCAAAGTCAATTCGAAGTCAATGGTCGAAATTCACGAACTGCCGCAGCGAGGCGCGTTCTATTCAGGCCATTATATATTATATATATATATATATATATATATATATATATATATTATATATATTTCGTCGATTTCAATTCAAAATGAATTTTATAAATCGTTTTAAATTCGTTTTCAAAACCATTTCAACTCTATATTCAATTTCAAATCAAAATTGAATATTTCATATCATTACTATATAAATGATAATATTTTCAAAACGTTATATTTTGAAATCACTTCATTTTCTATATTCATTTTAAAAACGAATATAATCGATATAAATATCGTTCACGTCAAAATGGCGCATCTCTAATCAACACGGCTTTATATAATTCAATAAATTCGTTATTCTATTCAACAAATGAATATTTATTCCATTCAACACATGAATCTATATTTCTTTCAACACATGAATATTCTCAACACATGAGCACTGTCAACACATGACTATTATATTTTTTTAATATATTTTATAAAACTATGGTATCTATCTTTTGATTTTCAAATCAGACTCCAACTGTAAAGTAGTAAGAGAATGATTCCCTAAGTATTAACGCCGAAGGCCGAAACCAATATCAGATCAATACCCAGGAAACCACTCATCTTATCTATTTTCCTGTTAGTTTCTAACTTTAAATATGATAAGGATGTAAATTTTATTGTTAAAATATTTCTTTCAACACATGATAATTTTCAACACATGATTATTCATTATTTTCCCAATTGTAATGAGGCCCAATCAATTACCATATAATGTTAATTATATGGATTACATACAATACATGTATATAATCACAACAATAAATAATCAATCATCATCCAAAGTGCACCACACTGTATAACCATCAAGTATAGATATCTAACGCTTATAACAGTCTGTCAATCAATCGATCGACATACAACTAACCAATCGGGATGAGTGGACTTCAAATATCATCCCAACACCCGTGTGGGGTTTCAAATCAACAAACACATATTTTTATTCACACACACACGTTAAAAACAATATTTTTAACGATAAAATATTTTTAACTATATAAATATTTTATTTCACGTCACACAATCAATTTTCATCACAACAAACAATCAAACATACAAGCCATCCATGGTCTGTGGATGACGGGTGTCGGGTGCTACTAAGCACCGTCTGCATCCGAGTATATATTTTAACTAGAAAAACAAGATTTAAAGTGAGGAGTTCTCACAGAGGGTTCCACTCCGCCGTGCTTTGCTGTTGAACTGCTGAACTGTCTGGATCTGCTTGAAATTCCAATGCAGTTCTTTTCACGCTGTTCATAATAAAAATTATATTTTTATCACTTCATTCTAATAAATAAAAATCCTTTTTTTACTTCTATTTTATATATTTATACAACGCTTATCCTATATAAAAATTTTATTTTTATATTTCTATTTTATATATAAAGATTGAATTTTTATTTCATCGCTATAAAAATCACATTTTTATTTCAACATAGATATAATAAAGATCAGATTTTTACTATCTATATAATATAAAAATCCTATTTCTATTATCGCTACTATATAAAAATCATATTTTTTATTCTCTATGTATATAAAAATTATATTTTTATTCTACCATTCAAACAATAAAAATCATATTTCTATTCAAGTAAAAGTCGTATTTCTATACTTCTAAATTTAGAAAGAAAAAAAATCGATCTTTTTACTTTAGAAAAATTCGATCTTTCCTATATAAAATCATATTTTTACAACGCTATTATATAAATAAAAATCGAATTTTTATCGCTATTTTCAAAATGAAAATCTAAATTTCTACCATGAAAAATCTAATTTTTCTACAATGAAAAATCATATCCTATCCTCTATGAAAAATCAATTCTTTTCTCAAATAAAAATAAAATCTTTTCATAAATAAAAATATCAACTTTCCTCCTACAAAAACCTAAACTTTCTACATACAAAAATCATTTCTTTTATTCTCCACATAATAAAAAAAATCCTATCCCTCATATGAGTAGAAACCATACAATTTAGATAAATAAAAATCCGGTTTTTACTTCATCCAAAATCCTATTTTGACATTGCTTCAAACACATGGTAGACCCTTTTTTTTTAACCTCAGCCATATACAATAAAATCGGATTTAAAATAAATATAAAATAAGAATAAATATATATATATATAAAACTCACTCCGTCTGTCTGGAGCGTCGCAGGTGGTGGGGCTGCTAGAGTCGCGGCCTCGGGTGGCCGGTGGTGAAGTCTGGAGGTGGCGGCGGGTGGGTTCAGGGTGGCTCGGGGGTTGAGGCACGCTAGGGTTCGAGGGGGGCTTTCACGGTGGTTCGGGTATAACACAGAGAGGAGGTGGAATCGAGAGGGGGGTGCGATGTGGAGATCGCCTGAGGCGAGGGGGGGCGTTATGGCCAACGACGAGGTGGAAGGGGGGGTCAGCGCGATTTAGGTTTTTTTTTCTTTTTTTTCTTATTTTCTTTTGGGTTTTGAAATGATACGGGAGGGGGGGGGGGCTGAGAGGAGATAAGGGGAGAGAGGAAAGAGAGTTTTGTTTTTTAATTTATTTAATTATTTAATTTCAAAAAGTTGAATTTTTATTTCAACCTCGAAACGAGGCCCACCGCCTGTCATCAATAGCTAATTACCCCCATTCCGAACACAATGGGATATGTATCGTAGGCTGATTCGACTGTTTCGATTAGTTTTCGTCAAAATCAACATATAACTCTATATACTGAATTTGAATGCGCATTTCTATCTGCCGGGGTCACATACTAACTCGGAAAATTCCAGAAAAATATTTCTCAGCTTCGTATTGACGACACGGTCCCAACGAAACTAATTTCGTCAAATTCTGAGACCGTTTGAAAAATGGCCATTTTCCAGTCGATTAAAATCAACTGAAACTGGTCAAATGCGTTTTCCTTTGCCACGCTCCCATATTGATTCGAAAAATTATGAAAATTGGAATCTAGAAATAACTTGACATCACGGATCCAACACAAGTGGTTTCGTCGAAATCCGAGGTCATTTGCAAAATGGCTATTTTTAAAGGCCAGAATTCCATAGCGACTATTCTGAATTTTCAACTGGACATATCTTTTTATCCCCGCTATGAAATTTCAATTTTTCGAATTCGTTGGAAAGATATTATCAAATAGATTCTAATATTTTTGGTTTCACTAAAATCCGGTTTATTTTGAATCTTGTACAGTCATTTGAAATTTGAAATCGAATTATCGAACTACCGCGCCATTTCCAATTCCTTTTATATATATAAATAAAATTATATACTCTAACGACGATCCATATAAATATATACGTTCGATTCTATTCAAATTAAATTTTTCTTCGATATTATTTAAAATAATTCATTTTAAATAATCAAACTTCGTTAAAATTGCCAAAATAAAAAATTTAAATTGGCCCAAATTTAATGTGTCTTCTTCTCGAGCTCTGTAAACCAAAGCTCTGATACCAAACTGAGACGACCCGAACTTCCCTGGTAAGGAAAGCACGGATAGAATTGAGGATAAGACGAATCAGAACGTAAACAGAAGAACATTTCATTGTTTATTACAACAATTCCATCAGATACAAGAAAATATATAGTATAAATGAATATACATTCGACAAATATCAGAAATTACAATAAATTACAAAGCAGCGGAAAAACAACATAAAACACAACTGAAAGTTATACACGGATACAGAGCTTTCCGAGCATCGTTCCAGCTGTAAATCAGGATCCTGTGAATATAAATCTGCAAAACCAAAACTACTAGCTGCCCGTGTGGAAAATAGGGGCACCCAGAGTTTAGGTTAAAACAATAAACTCCAGGTCAGTCACGGGACTGGTGTGAGAACTAAAACAGTTATTAATCTTTATTTTAAAGTTCGGTAAATCAAGGGACCACGCCGTATAACACGGAAAGGGTTTCCTCCCAAGAATACCAGTGCATATCAATAAACAACGCAATGCTTTTTAGAAAAACGAAGCTATTATAAGACCCAGGTCCCATCACACAATGCAACGCAAGCCGGAGTATAGGGTTTTCCCTTATAATAGCCAAATATGCTTGGTACGTCAAAACAAATCATTTGATACTATTATAAGTGTATAGTGTCAAAACAATTTCAATCATAAATATCAATCTTAGGCGGCATGGGTACCATCTATCATGTCGCCATACTAGTTCTACAATTAAAACCGCAATATCACGTATGGGAAATTGGATTTCCGTCATGAGTCGAGGCAAGGGCAAGCTCCTCTCCGTTCGAGACACTCTAGCAAATGTCCCAGGACCGCACACAGCAATCCCTGGATCTTCAGGGCCGGTCCTCTCTTACTTTTGAGGATTAGTTATTCCTAAACACATGTTTCCCGGTCCTAACAGACCTATATCCGAGGCGCCTTGCATTCCAACAACCACACAGGTGAAAAGTATATAAATGTCAGCCAGTTTAAGCACTGACACCACCCATATCTAGAAAGAAACGTCGTGCTCTCCCTGCAGTCACTATCCTGTTTTTGACTCATATCGAGGTGTGAGGCTCGCGAATTCACGCTATACACAAAGCTATGCCACACAGGCCGTGCTTTGATCATCAACCACAAGACTTTGCTTTTCAACAGAAGCCTTGATCAATTGCCACTTACGCGTGCCACACTGGCAATTCACTCCATGCGACTGATGTCCATCGATATACAACCTCTAAGCTCGTACGTCTCAGAGTACGGCGTTAATCAAGAGAATAAATTCTCCACTTCCAAACAGATGTATATTTAATAGAGATCAATCAACACAGAATAAAATCCAATGTTAGACACACAATCCATTTACAAGTTCGTTCCGGGTCAGAACGAAACCAGAGGCACTTTCCTCGCATATCCATCCATCTCCAAGTACGTCTGGACGATCACCAACTGATTCCCTCATCTTGGGTGTATAGCCCAATCAAGATCATAAGTAATCACCCAAACGATGTGAAGAATTCCGGTCTTCAACCACCGTCTTCATCTTCGACTTACCGTCGAATCAGTTATTCAGAATGGGTATAAACCCGGTCTTTCTGAATAACCCACGTATATAATAAACAAATGTTACACAAACGCAACAAACGCCTCATTCCAATTCAGAATATTCTTTTATTCACAACATCACATTCTTAGGGAAAGGTTCCCATTAATTTTATCCAAGATAAATTCTTCTAAATTTATTCTTTAATCTTCCTTGGGATATCATTTCAAACCATATTATTGTTTTCCAAACTAGTCGGGATTAGCGAACCACACCGAAGTAATTATTTATTTTATTTCCCAATCCCAACCTATTTATCCCATGGAGCAAAACTGGTAATACTCCATATCTAACACCACGGTGTTATCGGTAAAATTAATTACCATTTTACTTCAAATCTTATTAAAGATTTAATTACCGCTCTGGAGCAAAACTGGTGATACACCATTCTTGATCACTTTTCAGATTTGACAATTTAAATTATCAATTCACATTTCAATCTAATTGAAGATTCATTAAAACTCCACTTAGTTTTAATCTTTTCAAAAATCAATATCCTGTCTTTAACTGGGTTAAAGAACCAATGTCATCTAAAACACGGTTCACGATAAACCCAAAATAACATTCAAATTCAATTCCAATTAAATATAATTTAATTGATACACTTCATTAAATCTAAATAGAAAGATTTAATCTTTTTCTCTATTCGGCTTAAGAATCGGTGTTAATGAAGACACCATTCACAACAAACCCAAATCACATTTGATATTAAATACAAGGCTCTGAATAGAAAATATACCGACTTATATTCAATATCAAATTCTGAAACCAACAAATATTGTATTGGAAATAACGATATAAAATATATCGTTCAAATTCCCATAACAATATCTGTATAGTCACGAAATCCAACATCGAAATATTCCGAAGATAATTTCGATTCAACTCCAGTCCAATTCACGTATTGGAAATTCTGATTATTTTCAAAACCACTTTCAAATTCAATTTATTTGTTTCAAAAATAAATTGATTTTAATTCTAGTTCAAACTAGTTCATTTAGATAAAAATCTATTTTTATCTTTTCAAATGTGGAATTTTCATCCCAGTTCTTCACAAACTATTTCTTATGATTTTACACAAATTATAGATATTTTTAATAATTTTATCAAGGCCCTTACAGTCGATTTCCATCAACGGCCATCGAACTGCACTTACAGCGACCTTTTCAAAATTTGATTTGGACATAATTCCAAATCCAACCGTTAGATTTCAAATTTCTAACGTTCATTAGAAATCTATGTTCGATACGAACCCAATGGTTCCGGTTTCAGGAGAATCCGACGGTCGGATCTCCCGCAATGTCAATTCGAAGTCAATGGTCGAAATTCACGAACTGCCACATCGCGGCGCGTTCTATTCAGGCCATTATATATATATATATATATATTATATATTTCGTCGATTTCAATTTAAAACAAAATTTATAAATCGTTTTAAATTCGTTTTCAAAACCATTTCAACTCTATATTCAATTTCAAATCAAAATTGAATATTTCATATCATTACTATATAAATGATAATATTTTCAAAACATTATATTTTGAAATCACTTCTTTTTCTATATTCATTTTAAAAATTAATATAATCGATATGAATATCGTTCACGTCAAAATGGCGCATCTCTAATCAACACGACTTTATATATTTCAATAAATTCGTTATTCTATTCGACAAATGGATATTTATTCCATTCAACACATGAATCTATATTCCTTTCAACACATGAATATTCTCAACACATGAGCACTGCCAACACATGACTATTATATTTTTTTAATATATTTTATAAAACTATGGTATCTATCTTTTGATTTTCAAATCAGACTCCAACTGTAAAGTAGTAAGAGAATGATTCCCTAAGTATTAACGCCGAAGGCCGAAACCAATATCAGATCAATACCTAGGAAACCACTCATCTTATCTATTTTCCAGTTAGTTTCTAACTTTAAATATGATAAAGATGTAAATTTTATTGTTAAAATATTTCATTCAACACATGATAATTTTCAACACATGATTATTAATTATTTTCCCAATTGGAATGAGGCCCAATCAATTACCATATAATGTTAATTATATGGATTTCATACAACACATGTATATAATCACAACAATAAATAATCAATCATCATCCAAAGTGAGCCACACTGTATAAGCATCAAGTATAGATATCTAACGCTTATAACAGCTTGTCAATCAATCGATCGACATACAACTAACCAATCGGGATGAGTGGACTTCAAATATCATCCCAACACCCGTGTGGGGTTTCAAATCAACAAACACATATTTTTATTCACACACACACATTAAAAACAATATTTTTAACGATAAAATATTTTTAACTATTTAAATATTTTATTTCACGTCACACAATAAATTTTCATCACAACAAACAATCAAACATACAAGCCATCCATGGTCTGTGGATGGCGGGTGTCGGGTGCTACTAAGCACCGTCTGCATCCGAGTATATATTTTAACTAGAAAAACAAGATTTAAAGTGAGAAGTTCTCACAGAGGGTTCCACTCCGCCGTGCTTTGCTGTTGAACTGCTGAACTGTCTGGATCTGCTTGAAATTCTAATGCAGTTCTTTTCACGCTGTTCATAATAAAAATTATATTTTTATTACTTCATTCTAATAAATAAAAATCCTATTTTTACTTCTATTTTATATATTTATACAACGCTTATCCTATATAAAAATTATATTTTTATATTTCTATTTTATATATAAAGATTGAATTTTTATTTCATCACTATAAAAATCACATTTTTATTTCAACATAGATATAATAAAGATCAGATTTTTACTATCTATATAATATAAAAATCCTATTTCTATTATCGTTACTATATAAAAATCATATTTTTAATTCGCTATGTATATAAAAATTATATTTTTATTCTACCATTCAAACAATAAAAATCGTATTTCTATTCAACTAAAAGTCGTATTTCTATACTTCTAAATTTAGAAAAAAAATTCGATCTTTTTACTTTAGAAAAATTCGATCTTTCCTATATAAAATCATATTTTTACAACGCTATTATATAAATAAAAATCGAATTTTTATCGCTACTTTCAAAATGAAAATCTAAATTTCTACCATGAAAAAACTAATTTTTCTACAATGAAAAATCCTATCCTCTATGAAAAATCAATTCTTTTCTCATATAAAAATAAAATCTTTTCATAAATAAAAATATCTACTTTCCTCCTACAAAAACCTAAACTTTCTACATACAAAAATCATTTCTTTTATTCGCCACATAATAAAAAAAATACTATCCCTCATATGAGTAGAAACCATATACTTTAGATAAATAAAAATCCGGTTTTTACTTCATCCAAAATCCCATTTTGACATTGCTTCAAACACATGGTAGATCCCTTTTTTTTTAACCTCAGCCATATACAATAAAATCGGATTTAAAATAAATATAAAATAAGAATAAATAAATAAAAACTCACTCCGTCTGTCTGGAGCGTCGCAGGTGGTGGGGCTGCTGGAGTCGTGGCCTCGGGTGGCCGGCGGTGAAGTCTGGAGGTGGCGGTGAGTTGGTTTAGGGTGGCTCGGGGGTTGAGGCGCGCTAGGGTTCAAGGGGGGCTTTCACGGTGGTTCGGGTTTAACACGGAGAGGAGGTGGAATCGAGAGGGGGGTGCGATGTGGAGATCGCCTGAGGCCGGGGAGGGGGGGGGGGGTTGCGGCCGACGACGAGGTGGAAGGGGGGTGGGTCAGCGCGATTTTGTTTTGTTTCTTGTTATTTTCTTTTGGGTTTTGAAATGATACGGGGGGGGGGGGGGGAGCTGAGAGGAGATAAGGGGAGAGAGGGAAGAGAGTTTTATTTTTTAATTTATTTAATTATTTAATTTCAAAAAGTTGACTTTTTATTTCAACCTCGAAACGAGCCCACTGCCTGTCGTCCATAGCTAATTACCCCCATTCCGAACACAATGGGATATGTATCGTAGGCTGATTCGACTGTTTCGATTAGATTTCATCAAAATCAACATATAACTCTATATATTGAATTTGAACGCGCATTTCTATTATCCGGGGTCACCTACTAACTCGAAAAATTCCAGAAAAATATTTCCCAGCTTCGTATTGACGACACGGTCCTAACGGAACTAATTTCGTCAAATTCTGAGACCGTTTGAAGAATGGCCATTTTCCAGTCGATTAAAATCAACTGAAACTGGTCAAACGCATTTTCCTTTGCCACGCTCACATATTGATTCGAAAAATTACGAAAATTGGAATCTAGTGATAACTTGACATCACGGATCCAACAAAATTAGTTTCGTCGAAATCCGAGGTCGTTTGCAAAATGGCTATTTTTAAAGGCCAGAATTCCATAGCGACTATTCTGAAATTTCAACTGGACATATCTTTTTATCCCCGCTATGAAATTTCAATTTTTCGGATTCGTTGGAAAGATATTATCAAATAGATTCTAATATTTTTGGTTTTACTAAAATACGGTTTATTTTGAATCCTGTACATTCATTTGAAATTTGAAATCGAATTATTGAACTACCGCGCCATTTCCAATTCCTTTTATATATATAAATAAAATTATATATTCTAACGACGATCCATATAAATATATACATCGATTCTATTCAAATTAAATTTCTCGTCTATATTATTTAAAATAATTCATTTTAAATAATCAAACTTCGTTAAAATTGCCAAAATAAAAATTTTAAATTAGCCCAGATTTTCCGGGTTATTACATTTCTATACTTAGTGTTGGGTTTAGATGTGATGCTTATGTTTTGGGCTTCACCGGCTATGGGTTAATTTTGGGCATGGATTGGTTATCCAGTAATGGAGTCGTCCTAGATTGTGAAAAGAGAGAGGTTAGGCTTATGACTCGCTTGGGCAACACTCTCGAAATCTCGTGTAATCCAATGAATTCTGTTATGCTTAGTTATCTAGAATCGCTTGACGCGTCTGTTGAGAATTTGCAGTCTGTTAGAGTGGTTTGTGAATACTCAGATGTCTTTGAGGAAGTAGAGGGCTTGCCTCCAAAGCAGGAGTTAGACTTCAGCATATATCTAGTTGATAACGCAAAACCCGTTGCTTTACCCATTAGGCACATGGCTCCAAGGGAGAGAAAGGAGCTTAGCAAGCAAGTTAAGGAGCTGCTAGAAAAAGGGTTTATAAAGCGGAGTATTTCTGAATGGGGTGCTCCAGTGGTGTTCGCAACCAAAGCGGACGGTTCACTTCGCATATGCGTTGATTATAGAGAGCTAAACAAGCCGACTAAGAAGAATAGGCACCCACTGCCAAGAATAGACGATTTGTTTGATCAGCTTGTAGGTGCAACAGTTTTCTCCTAATTAGATCTGGCTACCGGATTTCACCAGCTAAGAGTGGCTGAAGATAACATTGATAAGACCGCGTTCAGAACCCAGGACGGTTTCTTCGAATGGCTCGTCATGCCTTTCGGCTTGACAAATGCACCTGCTTATTTTGTCGATTTGATGAATAGAGTGTTCTGGGGATTTCTCAATAAATTCGTGGTGGTCTTTGTAGATGATATTCTGATTTTCTCGAATAATGAGGAAGAACATGCTTTGCATTTAAGGGAAGTCATGGATACTCTCTGTGCACATCAGTTAAAAGCAAAATTCTCTAATTGCCACTTTTGGAGGAAGAAGTAAGATTTCTTGGGCATGTGGTGTCCAAAGAAGGGTTAGCTGTGGTCCCCACAAAAGTAGTTGCTGTCTAGGATTGGAAGGTTCCAAAGAATGCAAACGAAGTCCAAAGTTTTCTTGGACTAGCAGGCTTTTATCGCAAGTTCATTAAAGACTTTGCGAAAATCTCAGCTCCACTTACAAGGTTAACGAAGAAGAATCTGACTTTCACTTGGGATTTGGATTGCGAAGTCGCTTTCCAACGATTGAAGAGGGCTCTGACAATAGCCCCAGTTTTGACATTAGCAGATGGGAGCAAGATGTTTACGGTATACACAGATGCATGCGGTAAGAGACTAGGCGATATTTTGATGCAAGAGTTGAAGGTAGTAGGTTATGGTGGAAGGCAGTTAAAAGTGCATGAGAAAAACTACCCAACCCACGACCTAGAATTAGCATCCATCGTTTTTGCGCTTAAGTCTTGGCACCACTATCTCTTAGGTGAGAAATTTGAATTGTATACTGACCATAAATCGTTAAAGTACCTTTTCTCGCATAAAGACCTCAATCTAAGGCAGCAAAGATGGATGGAGTTTCTCGCCTCATACAACTTTGAGATCTCCCATACTCGTGGCAAGGGCAATGTTGTAGCAGACGCCTTAAGTAGAAAGAAGCTGACCTTAAGTCCTCTCTTTGTGGAAAGGCAATGTTTGGAGTACATAGCCAATTTTGATTTTAGACCCTCTGTTGATTATGTGACTGGCTTGATGGCAATGCTAGAGGTGCGACCTACTTTGTTGGACTTAATAGGAACCGCGCAACATGAAGACCCTCAGCTAGTTGATGTGATAGATAAGCTGATTAGGGGAGAGACTTCTAGTCACCTCAATAGATACTCCATCGATGATAAGGGTTGGCTGAGACGGGATGGAAGGCAATGCATCCCACAAGCAAGAGATTTGGTGAAAATGGTTCTGGAAGAAGCACACCATTCCAAGATGACCATACACCTCGGGGGAGACAAGATGTATAAAGATATCAAAAGAGTTTTCTTTTGGAATGGCATGAAGAGGGATGTAGCTGAATTTGTTTCGAAATGCATGATATGCCAGCAAGTCAAGGCGGAGCAGAAAAAGCCTGGCGGTTTGCTTCATCCTCTAGAAGTTCCGCAATGGAAATGGGAAAGCATATCGATGGACTTTGTTGATGGGTAGCCTAGGTCAAGAAGGGGCAATACTGGTATTTAAGTAATAGTGGACAGGCTCATGAAAAGCGCTCATTTTATACCTGTCAAGAGTAGGAGGACCGCCTCATCTTTAGCCTCCATTTATCTTAAGGAGATAGTTTAACTCCATGGGATACCCTCCAGCATAGTGAGTGATCGAGACCCTATCTTTACTAGCGAGTTCTGGAGGAGTTTGCAAGAGGCCGTAGGCACACAGCTATGTTTAAGCACAACCTATCACCTTCAAACCGATAGTTAGATGGAAAGGGTGAACAGAGTACTGGAAGATCTTTTGAGATTGTGCATTCTTGACTTTGGAGGATCTTGAGAGGATCATCTCCCTTTGGTGGAATTCGCTTATAACAATAGCCACCATGCCACTATAGGCATGGCACCCTTCGAAGCTTTATATGGAAGGCCATGTCGATCACCAACTTGTTGGTGGGAGTCCACAAATAAACTTATACTTGGGTCGGACATGATTAAAGAGACTTCAGAGAAAGTGGACTTGATACGAAGGAGAATGAAGACTGCCCAAGATAGACAGAAATCCTACGTAGACAAGAGAAGGACCGACCTTGAGTTTGAAGTTGGGGATAAGGTGTTCCTTAAAGTATCTCCTTTGAGGAATGTCATCCGCTTTGGGTCAATAGGAAAGTTGGCACCACGATTTGTAGGACCATTTCCTATCATCGAAAGGATTGGGATGATGGCCTACAGAGTAGAGCTACCTGAAAGACTGGCTGGAGTTCATAATGTTTTTCATGTCTCTCAGCTACGAAAGTGCTTACATGAGTCGGCAGAAGTTGTGGAGCCAAGCATACTAGAGGAAGTCGAAGTGGAACGAGAAGCGACTGTGAGGAGAGTTCCAACTCGTATCTTGGGGATGGAAGTCAAAAAGCTACGCAATCGTGAAGTTAAGCTTGTCAAAGTTCAACGGAGCGACGCCGAGGAAGACGCGACTTGGGAGACTGAGGCCAAAATACGTGTAGCCTACCCTTTTCTTTTTGAGGGTACATCTTTGATCTCTTTTTCCTTAAGTTTATTCAAGCTTATATCTACCTTTTAGTGTATCTCCTCGGTCATATTCTTTATCCTTAGGTAGAGACCAATGGATGTAAACATGTATTTGAAACATGTTATGATTGATGGATGCTAATGGATGCAAGTGTTTGCTAGTGGTTGCTCGTGGATGCATATACACACATTAGGCACTAGATCGGCTCAAACACTTTCATACTGCATATAAATGTGTGCTTGTTTAGGCTAATGGATGTATAATGGTTGTGTTATCATATGCATGCTGCATTCAGATGAATGGTCATGCAAACATGTAGAAATAATATGTATCATTAGGGATCTTTTGCATACATAATGGACGCATGACACTACCATAATTTACATTAAGGAGGTCAACTGAATCAGTTGACCACCTGATTTTGCATTAGATACATACATATACACACACTGTGCATATAAACATGAAAGCATTAGAAGTCTTTTAAGGGCAATGGATGCTTGTGTTTGATGGTTGAGTAGATGGACGATTAGATGGTAGGATATGTATTCTTCGTAATTTGAAGATTTCGGGGTCGAAATCCTTTAAAGAGGGGAGAATGTAACACCCCGTGTTTTCTGTTAACATTAAACTAATGAATTTAGGAATAATTAATTTTAAATGTGAGAATAAAGGGAAACGGGTTACGCCATTGTGTTCGTCTTGGAATTCTGGTTGAGATAAAGTCCGAGTTTGCATAAATTGGACTTCGTATGAAGAAGTAATGGCTGTCGGAAATTTCCAGAAATTCAAATTTAAATTCAAAAACGAATTCAGACTCAGAACTGGGCAGGGCGGAAAATTTCCCGCCCAAGGCCAGGTCGACCAGGGAGTCGACCTTAGTGTCGACCAACCCTATAGGTCGACCTGGGGGTCGACATACCCCCCTCGGGAAGATTTGAATTAAACCCAATTCTGAGCTGCTGCCAAGTCATTAGGGTTGAGTTGACTTTTTGGATGGTTCAGGTTGCTTCTAGGTTGATCGGATGGCCTAAAATTAAACCTAATCTCTATATAAACACATGTAGACTCAAACCCTAAAACCTAATAAAAATTAGAACCATGGCCGTCATGCTATCACCCTGCAACCTAGAGTAGCCGCCACCAACTAGGAGAAAAGAAAATCTAATCAACTCAATTCAACTCAAGTCTATAACAACAACAACAAATTTGTCTACTTCAAAGGCGAGCTAAATCAATTTCAGAACACAGATCCCAGAACTCAAGACCTTCTTTGAGTTGTGAGTTCGATTTATTTAATAAGATAATTAACAAGTTAATTAGGTTGAGTTATAATTTGGGTTATATGGCTATGTTTGTGGAACATTGGGAAAAATGTGATATTTTGTGAATATATGCTAGTTGTTCATAATGATAGTTTTTGTTGTGGATCCCTTTGTATATGCCCAATCACCTATGTTCAACTTGATTCATGTTTGACATCATTTTATATGCAAGTTTGAGTGCAGATTATATGCTAGTTTCTATGTGAATTGTACACTTGTTTACATGTGAACCAAGTAAAGTGACTATATGCAAGTTTAGGTAGAAATTGGATTCACATATATGCAAGTTTACACCTTTAGATTTAGATCTATGACATACACAGTTTTATGCAAGTTTGTGACTATGGTCTATGCAAGTTTGGGTGAAAACTATGTTCATACCTGCAAGTTCACACCTTAAGGTCTATGTTTAGATTCATGACAATACAAAGTTTATGCAAGATATGTTGTAATCCTTATTCGTAAGTTAGATCCATTTTGTGTGTTAAGAAAATTTGCAATGTTTCTTCCCTTTTATGTCATTAGACTAATTGCTAGTCTAATATATATATATATATATATATATATATATATATATATATATATATATGTAATGATAATCGAACGAACAACGTGGGGATGATGGGGGTAATATTGAATATACACATATTAAGAATTGGCATAAATGGCCTTAAAAAGGCATATAATTAATTTAAGACATTAATTGGAAAAATTGGTATTTATGGACATAATTTTAAGAGACAATTATGGATATAAATAAATTGGGAATTTATTTTACAAATTTTAATAGGGATATTAATCCAATTTGGGGTTAAATAAAGATGTGTAATAATAAACCGCCTAAGACACGAGGTTAGACTATTTTGTGGTGTAAGACTGCCCGGACCCGCCCGGTAAATCCAGCAGCCACAAATGTCAGTCTAATGTGAGAGGCCAAATGCATGAATTAAATGCGTAACAGTTGTAAAGACACGAGGTTAGGATCGTTTGTGGTGTAAGACTGCCCGGACCCGCCCGACAAATCCAGCAGCCATAAATGCCAGTCTAATGTGGGAGGTCTTTACAAGGTTACAGTTTTAATGAATTAAGAAACACTTAACCAGATAAACATGTGGTGGTACATGGGGGGTTAAATGGGTGCCTTGGGTGGCATGTGAAATTAAGAGGGTGGCTTGGGTGGCATGTGAAATACGATTATGTGACGTCCCGCCTTTTTGACCGCTTCAAATTAGTGATTAAACCAACTTTAGACGTTCAAATCGACGGATCATTAATTAGCTTACAGAGTTTAAATCAGAATCATCACAGAAAAATACAGAATAAATAAATAACCCAGTATTTAAAACAGCGAAATAACTTTTATAGATTAATCAGAAATTTTGATACAAGAACTTTTTCTATAAAGCGGAGTTAAAAAACAAGAAAAAAATATTTACTGTTCAAAAATCTTCAGAGTACACCTGTCTTTAGAATCCCCAGCTTCGTCAATTTTCAAATCCTTAGTTGTAGTCTTTAAATCTGTAACGCTCAGTGTCTAACTCGAGCATTCCATGCAAAAACATAAAAACACTCGAGTCAGGATTAATCATAGTTCAAGTAGATTAACTTCAATATAAACTAAAAATAAAATAGTAAATCATTAAATGTCGAGTACATCGAACCCACGAGTGACCGTCAAGATATATCATAGAAACTCGAGATGGGGACAAATCGGAATAGCATATGGATTTATATATATATGTATGCCAGTGACATATATATATATATATATATATACATATAAAATGGTATATATATACCTATATGTACAACAACCACCACATATATATACCGAGTATAATTATTTATGCATATCAGTTTTTATTTCAAGGACAAATGGCCTCAGAAGCCTGCATGCACACACGTGTATAGGTACACGTGTGCGCTGCCCCAACATTCCAGAATGATCACATAACAAATACAATGAAGTTTGGAGGGTGCGTAAAAATGTCACAAAACAGGGTAGCAACTATGCAAAATAGTGACTGCAACTACTAAGCTTTAGTTCCAAGTTGATCAACAAGATAAAGGTATGAATCGACCATTATATCCCAGAATCACATTCAAGGCAATAGTATGTGTTTTGCATAGGAAATTCAGGTTCCAATCATGACAGGGCAACTTCCTTTTTCTCTTAACAAGCATATGTGTAACGACCCATATTTTTGACCGTTTAAAATCGACAATAAACCTCACATGTCGACTCAAACAAATCGCAAATACAGGTAGTTATTGGGAAAAAGAAGAAAAAGAAGAAAGAAGAGAAAAACAAATCTCAGAATCTCACAGCGGAAGGACAACATATAATAAACAAATAGCAGTTAACACAATTGGAATATATACACATTTGACTATAGCATACAAATGATAAATCAGAGTTACACATAAACAGATACACACACACGACAGCGGAAATAACTTGCAGTGGAAATACATATATAATAGATATATACCAAATCTTCGTCTTCTATCTCCAAGGCAAAGTAAACTTCATTAACTGCAACATCTGCTGACCCGAGCGTATTGCATAAAAAGAAAACACAACAAACACTCGGATCAGCACTAAATCATTCTCATATTAGTCAAATTAAAATACGAAATAATATCAATGTCATGGTGCAGTAACTCAAGAGATGTTACGGGTTTTCCCATCTCTTGAGGATCCGTTAAACTAATACATACATAGTATAATATGCTATTATGATAGTGTCTATCCAATAAAGTATAAATACTGAAAATAGCGTAAGCGAGATTACCATATTACCCTTACGCCGTTTATAGGCATCAACAGTCTACACAGTACCGTAAATTCACTGTACTGGTGTTATCAGAGGGCACTCCATAGAAGGCAATGCTAAATCAAAAATCGTATGGGGCTCGATATGGATATATATGACAAGGCACTCGAGGCAATGCCCAGGGTAGGATTCTACCAATTGCACTCCCGGACCGGTGGTAACGCATAGCAGCCAATACCGCCCACCTCGGAACACACTCCCATAGTCATAAAATCAAATGGGCCCAAATCATCATCATCATAGTCATATAAATAGCATCGAAGAAGTGTGTCCGATCAAAGGCGCTAACCTCAATTAGTCACGGTATAGCTCCTGTTTTAGTCATTTCAATTCTGACCCGAATGTCAGGGCTATTTCGTCCTCGATCATCTTCTTCGATTCAATAATCGACTCCAAGTCATCATATCTCGTTCTGGATACGTCAAAACGTTCACAGTTGTCAAAGTGGTATCGACACTGACAGAGAGTGTGCCTTATGTCGACTCCGGTCTCTTTAACAACCAACATTTACATCTTTTCACATCGGTTGGTTCTTTTATATTTCACAAAGGTTCGCTTCATATCAAAATATCATATTCTGTTTCAAACCATATTTATAGTCAAAAGAATATAATTTCATATCAACGTATCGTAATCATTCCAAACCGATTTATATTCTAACTAGAATATATTCATTTCATTATATTATAATCATATAATATTTCACCAAATCGATTCATATTCAAGTCGAATATACTTCGTATCAAAGATTATAATTATCTCAAATCGTTTTGAATTCGAAATCCATTCATATTAAATAGTGTATAAATCTCCATAACACTCATTCATATCATTTATGGAATTCATTTTATTCGAATAAATACCAATTACACTTCCCATATAAAATTGGTTAAAGTCAATTTATATTTGAATACTTTATCTCGACTCCATTTCGAACTAGGGTTTAAATCCAGCATTTTCCATTCAAAAGAATTTACACTTTATAAGATATAATAATGAAAACTAGAAGCTTCTAAAACCTTTATATAAAATAATATATGTATAGAATATAATAGTTAAAATAGGATAAATAAGTTTAAAACACTATATATATATATATATAAATTTAGAAGTTTACTAAATAGTTTAGATAAAAGAATATAAGAAAAATTTTGTTATAATAAAAGTAGTTATAGATAAAGTTTAATAAATAAATTTTGAAGAAAGGATAGTTTTTGAAATCGAACAGTGTAAATATATATATATATGAAAATTCTTTAACAAAAATCGATTCTTCTTCCGAACTTCGATACTTGAATCTAACTCCAGTCTCAATGGAATTGCCTAGCCCAAAGGACTTGGTTCAAAAATCCCATTTCAACCCATATTTCAAATTCAAGGAATTAAACCATAGTTGTATTAAGTTTAAACAACTCTAAGTATCCTCGATTTTTCCTTCCTATTCCAATATTAAATTCAATAAGAATTTATTAAATTCGAGCCTACCCAATCCTTGAAAATCCCCAAATTGTATAAACCTTTTCTTTTTTTTTTCTTTATGACTTCAACTTCACTTTGAGAAATTTTCTTAATCATTCAAATAATACTCAAGATTCAGATTTCAAGGAAAAATAAATCTTATTGACATCAATACATTTCCCTTAAATGAGTTCTCCATCAAAAATAGAGTTTCATACATTAAAATCATTTAACCAACCCGATATCCATATATAATTTGCTACCCTATGGCCAAGTGGATTAAATTTAATTCCTCGATATTCAGGGATGGATCTATCATTTCAATCCAAATCAGGGTCACAGATATTTATCATTTCAATCTGCGTTCTTAATTCATTTTAAATCGATCAATCCCGGGTTGATTCAATGCCTGCAACATCAAGGTTAAATGGGATTAATCGTCATGATGGACATACGACATACATATACTGAATAAAGGAACATTTCAGGACTAATATAAATTCATCGATCAAATCAAACCAAGGCATTCATCACAACCATTTAATTTAAATGGTAAGTATTAAATCATTTCACTGATTAACAAGTGTTGGGGTTTTAACTAAAGTTTAATTAACTAGAATAACTATTTATCGACTTAAATTCCTCAGATTCAAACACTTGCATGTCAGTTACAAACAACACATCAACAATCAACACAACCATGCAACCAAACTTACTTCATAATTTAATTTAATAGACATGTGAATAATTTAGTCATTCGTGAGCGAAGAATCACTCACCTTTGCTCTTTGGTTGATCGAACGTCCAATTGAAGCTCAAAATTTTACTGTCTCGAAATGCAGCGAAACCAGTGCCAAAACGTCCGCAATTCCGCCACGATCCCAACGCAACAAACCGCGTCCAAATCCGAGTTAAAATGAAGAAGTTATTAACGTTTTTCTATTTGAATTTTAAAATATATAATTTAATTAAAATAATCCTCACCCCATGACTTGGTGCCACGTCAGCAAGGAATCCTTCCTCCCGCTCCTACGTTCTGCTACAGTGAAACCGAGACTTTAAAACCCAAATGTCCAAACTTTGACCGCCCAAAGCCATCGGCTCCGATCATGAAACGGACCGAGACCTCCGGCGTTCAAACGCCTGACACGAGGCGCATCCGCCTACCCCAGACCGGCGAACTCCGGTTGACCACAGCTCCGTCGGTTAGCCCTCCCCAAAACCGAATTCCGAGCATTAAACCACCAAATCTGACCACCTCAATAACTTCCAGACCTCCAGAACACCGTGGTTCGACTCGCGTCGTCAATCTCTTCAATACCCAGAAGTCGATTTCCTTGATTAACACCAAAATCAGAAACCCCCAAACTTTCGTTTAGGGTTTCGAAACTGCACACCTTTGACCGCGTTTTTCAACCACCTCGCTTACTGCGTGTCGGATCTGAGACCACCGGCGAGTTCGTATCGTCGAGATCTTCGAATCGACATATAATTTGCTATGGTTTGAAGAGATTTAATTTTTGAAGCTTGAACTTTGTTTTTAGATCTAGGGTTTTGATTTTTATGTAACGACCCAGATTTTCTGGTCGATTTATTTTGAGTATTTAATATCGTTTTAAATATTGAGCTGATAATATAATCAATTTTTATATTGAATTTTCGACATAACTATCGTAATATGAGGATCTTAAGTAATTAAATTTGAAATGGAGTCAAATTGATTTATATGAAGTTTTATTTGAATGTAAATCGATAACAAATAATAATTATCGAAGAATTCATTGGTTTAAATTTAAATTATATTATATTGATTTAAAAGGGTTATTTTATATTACGTTCGAATTAAATTGTATAATCAGTTTCGTTGAATTCAAAATAGTAAATAATGTTGGGAACATCAGTGGTTTTGCTGAAATAGTTGTTCATGGTTTCAAATTAAAAGACCGCAAGATATTTTATTTATTTAAAATAAATATAAAAGGATAGCCGACCTAAAAACTAAGCGCCACCCTAAAAGTTGTCATCATCGCAGCCTAATTCCTCGAGCCAACAGCTTTGTCTCCAAGCTTCACTACCAAGCAGACATAATCTTAATGGCCTCGTACTTCTGTCTCTCTTCCACTTCTGTATAAATACATTGTCCCCGTTGCTTTCATTCTGAAATCCGAAAACCCTCTCATGTTTTTATATACTTCGATTCTTTTTCCTCCAGTCAAATTCATTCTTACGAAAAAAAAAAAATGTATAATCAGAAATCGCGAATTCGAAATCGCGAGTGTTCCTCGAAGCTCGCCACTGGTAAAACCGCGATAACTTCGATCACTTCAGAGGCTCGAATCAAATCAGAAGCTCGCGAGTTAGGGTTTGCTGCGAGAAGAGGGAGACTATCGAAGTCCGATTGATGCTGGAGAAGTTGTGGCCGACGCTGGGAGATTCAGATCAATGTCGACAAGGGGAGTTCCTGTGCGGCAGTGGTGGATTGGGGAGTGCGATTCTGGAAGGAGTCGGGTTGGTTGGCTCGGGTTTGGCAGTGCAAGATCGGAGGAAGTCAAGGTAATGGAGTTTGGGGAAAAATAACAAAGATAAAATCTGAAAAAAAAACAGGGGGATTAATGTATAAACGGCTAGTTTATTTCTTTAATTAATTTAGATATATATATATATATAGCTATATTCATGTTAACAAATTTTAACCTTAATTATAGGAGATTAGGGAAATGAGATAAAATAGAAATTTATTTAGTTGATTTAGTTTTAATTACTAAGTTAATAAATCGGTCCCTTAAGGAATGTTTTAGTTAATATGTGTAAATAGTTAATTCATCTAATATAGATTATTTAAGTAATTTAATTAAATAGTTCAAATTTGATGAATAAAAGATTTTATTTTAGGTGCAAATAAAATCCATTCAAGACGACTCGAGTGAATTCGTAAACTCATCAATTTGGAATGAGAATGCTCGACAAAGGAAAAATCACGGTGAGTAAATCTCACTCACCTTTAGAATTATTTTTATTTCATTAAAAATAGTTGTCTGTTGCTTGTGTGAATGTTTTATGCTTGTTTTATATATATTAGTTATTTAGGCTATATATATATATATATTGGGTTGATTGGTTGGTTGGATTCCCGCAGTCTCATTAGCGGATGCCCGCAGTTCATAGCGGATGATTACCCTATACGCCCCACGCTATGATTAGTGGATGACCTTCTATACCGCGATATTCTGCCACAAAGCAGAATGGGTATTATTTATGTGCTAACATCTGTGGATGCAGGAAAACAGGTTGGAGGAATCCAACTGGATTCCTCAAAAATATATTATCTGTTTGTTTATTTGTTTGCATATATATTGTTATATATGATGTGTTAGGAAAATAAATAATTGGTTGCTTTGTGTGTTTTATCACTGGGCTTAAGTAATGATAATTAAAAATATCATAAAAAGGATATTGGAGATTTAAAAAGGGGAAATTCTATTTTTAAATAGAATTTGAATTTTAAATGGAAATAGAATTTTAAACTTGTTTTTTTTTAAAATAAAAACCAAGTAGTTCTTTTTAAACGAAGTTTAGAAATAATTCTTTTATAACGAAGTTATAAATAAAGTGAAAAGAATTATCCTTTGATAATTCAGAAATAGAAATACAAGTGCGAAACTGGAATTTGAAATGAAATTTCAAAATAAGATGTGTAATGAAATTTTTAAATGAAGTTTGAGTATAACATTTGAATTTTTTAAAAGGAATTTAAATATTTGAATTTTTATAGAAAAGAAAAGGAGTTTGAATATTAGAAATTCAAATCGAAGTTCAAATTGAATTTGAATAGACGAAATTACAATGAAAAAATAGAATTTGAATTCGGGAGATTAAAATAAAATTTGAATTCAAAGGAATTCGAATAAAGAAAAATCGAATAAGATTTGAAATATAGTATTTCAAAAGAAGAATTGAAATATGAAATTTGACTAGAGTTTTGAAATGAAATTCAAATATGGAATTTGAATAGAGATTTGAATGGAAATTCAAGTATTGAATTTGAACATGGAATTGAATATAGAAATTCAAATAGAGATTTGAATATCGAATTTGAAAATAGAATTTGAAATAAACTTTGAAATTAGGATTTCAAAGTAGGATTGAAATAGGATTTCAAAATAGGAAATCCAAATAGTTTTGAAATGGAATTTGAATTCAAGGGAATTCAAATGAATTTGAATATTAGAAATTCAAATGGTGTTGAAATGAATTTGAATATTAGAAATTCAAATGGTGTTGAAATGAATTTGAATATTAGAAATTCAAATGGTGTTGAAAATGAATTTGAATATTAGAAATTCAAATGGGGTCGGAAATGGAAAATGAAATTTGAATATAAGAGATTCAAATTGAATTCAAATAGGATTTAATCTATGGGATTTGAATATGAAATTCAAATGGGTTTTAAATTATGGAATTCTGAATATAGAATTTAAAAAGGAGTTGAATATTTGAATTTCAAATAGAATTCAAATATAGAAATTGGAATATAGAAGTTAAAATGGAATGTAAAAATAGAGTTTGAATAAAAGAATTCAAATGAATTCAGGTATTGAATTTGAATTGAAATAAGGATTCAAATATTGAATTTGAATACCAAATAGAAAAGGAATTGGAATTTGAATTTAGAATTCAAATAAAAGTGAGATTTGAATTTGAATCAAGCAGAGTTAAATGGAGTTGAATTTATATTTAAAAAAGTTTAGAAGTTTAAAAGTTTATATATATTTTTATAAATATAATTAAAACGAACTCGCCGCAGCGCTGCAGTTCGTAAAATAGCGATTCGAACTTCAATTGAGTATACAGAACGCAATTGAAGTCGGAATTCTTCGAAACAAGAAACGTCAGGACCCATTTGATAATAGTTTTCAAATGAAAGAGAATAATCTAAATTTCGTCGTATAGATTTTGAGTTATGTCAAAATCAAATTTTCAGAAAAACAGCGCCAGAACCATTATAAAACCATAATGGTTTATTTAATGATATTAAAGGATTTTAAGCGATAAAATCCGAATTTCTATTTAGAAAATTTCAGAATTAAGTTGCAAAATATATGCGAATTCAAGTTGTGTAAATGAATATGATTTTTGAAACAGAAACCAGATTTTGATTTATTGAATGGAATTAACTAAATTGAATAGAAATTAGTTAATGAGATTTCGAATGAATATTGAGCTTTAAATAAGTGAATTCGATTTGAGAATTTATATTCGAAAAAGAAAAGAGAACTAGGATTGAAATTGAAATTCAATTTGGTTATGAACGAGTTAAATATTTTATTTGAACATGTTATGTTCAAACAAAGAAGTGAAATAGGCAAAAGGGCTAATTAAAGCATAATTAAGCGAAACTGAATTCAAACGATTCGAAATTAAATTCAAACGAATGGATTGAGTTGAATTGAATTGAAAACAGGTGAACAGGTGTTAAACAGATATGGGATGGAGTATATGAAGATTTAAATTTATGTGCTCGACAAAAAGGTACATGTTTAATTCGTATATGAGATTTTATGCGCCGTATCGGCAAGCCGCTTGGCTTTTCCTTTTTCTTTTTGATTGAGGAAGATACCGGGATGCTATTTGAAATTTCCCGATGCTCCCGATACAGGGGAGGTTATGGCGAATTTTTCCGGAAATTTAAGGAGTTAGAATATTTTTAAGATATTTTGATAATTTGAAATCATTGTATCGACGTATTGAATTCGATAGTAAAGTGAATATAAAAATCGAATGTTGTAAACAAAAAGGGATAGAGATAAGTGATTGGAATTGTTTCCAATTGCAAATAGAGATATTTTCTAATATATAGAAAATAAAAGAAGTTAATGTTTGGAAACGTTTTCCAAATGGCATAAGAGGCAAGAAGATTATTGAAATATTTGGTTAACAAATATTGATAAGAGAATATAGAAGAGATTTAATTAATGAATATTAATTAAAGGGCCCAGTGATTTGTTTGATATGTTGATTGAACACTTGTTTTTATTCGATAGTTAAATCACAGACTATCGAAGTTTTGACCATCGTTGTCAATATGGAGAGACCGGTTGGATTATTATCCGAAGAACCACTCCGTATCGGCATAAGCGTTGCGAACCAAGTATGCTGAATGTATTGAAGACGGAGTAAAGTGCAAGGGCTTTTCTAGTAATAGAAATAGTGCCTTCGGTTTCGTTCAATCCCAGAACGAACGTAAGTGGACGAATGTCTGACAGAGTATTTCCAATGATCAAATGGGTTGGTCTGTATGAATATATATGGTTGCAACGGATTTATCCCTTAGCATAATATCCAGAATATTTGTGCAAACTCAACTAGTGATTAACGGATCTGACAATGTGGCATTCAAAATGATTGTGCTATCAATGAATGGTAAGTATGCGTAGCCTCAGGTCTCAACAACCGGGAAAGGACAAAAATCGGGCAGGCAACATGGCTATGTGGGTCGCACCCATTAGGGTGTATAATCACCTATCTAGAGAAATTCCTTTTGTTTCTAAACCTATTGATTCTGCCATTCGGGAAACGGTGGTTTGAGTCCAACCGTTGGTGATATACATTCGATACACTCAAGCGAAATGAGTGGTCGGTCATGTGTGGGCCGGGTTGCAAGACGTTCTTGTTGAACCCAGGTGTATTCGCCTATAGAGATGCACTGTCGGAAGGTGGTCCCATACCTTGTCATGTTGGAATCCAATCTCCAATAAGCGCCATGTGGGTTTTGATTTTATAATATATGTGGAGCGTGAGATGCAAGCGTTCTGCTATTTGGTTATTTATTTGATGTAGACATTATTATAATATCATTGGATTTGATATCAAAGTGTTTTGGGTTATAGTAAGGTAAAAACCGTCCGTGTTATGTGTGGGCTGGTCTTACTATTACCTTTCTTTTGAAAGGATTTTTAAAGTTAAACAAGTGGTTGGAGTTTACTCACACCAGTCCCATGACTGACCCAGAGTTTGTTTTGTTTTGTTTTTCCTAAACTCTTGGGTGCCCAAATTTGTACGGGCAGTCAAGTGTTTCAGGCTTTTACAGATACACTTGGAGGAGCTTGAAGCAGGAGGCTTCCACATTAGTTATTTAGAGTTACTTCCGCTGAATCAAATGTTATGTGTACTCTGATGATGGTATGTATATATACACCAAACAGATTTGTATTTCAAAGCTTATGTTATATAATATATTTTATTCGTTCCGCTGTGAGTTGTGATCTTCGTTGTTCTTCTATTCTAATATTTCTTTCTTTCTATTTCTCATCCTCTAACTTCTTTCTAATAATGAGTCGTATTTCTGTGTTATTTGGGTTGGACGTGTGTTGTATTTAGTCAACTCAGATAGCACGGATTTGCGGGTCGTTACATTTTATCTCAGCCAGGAAAATGAAAACTTGATGGAGAAAATATAAGTATGGAGAAAATGGCTGAGTGAGGTGGATAAGGGGTTTTATTCATATATATATAAGGCCCAGATATGAGGAACACTAAATTATTATATTACACCGACTTCTTTCACGTTTTCTCTCGTACGATCAAATGGTAAGTCGGATTGTAACGCAAATTGAAATCCTATCATATTTTACCGTTCCAAATCCAATGGCGCCAGTTTCGTCAAATTCCGAGATAGTTGCCAAAACAGTTAAATTTCACAGTTAATTAATCATTAAAATATTCGATTATTCGATTAACTGTTTTAATTTGAATTAAATATTCGCAAAAATCCAATTTAAATCAAATTATAACTTAAACAAATTTTATACATCAATTTCCATACGTTTTTAAGTTCCTGGGTTAAATTTTCGGATTTAAATTTGAATTTCAATTATTACTTAAACAGCTCAAAATTTCATAATTCATTATTTAAATTTAAATTCAAACTTGATTTATACCACTCAACTTTAATCTTGTTATAAAATATCGAATTCCAATTTCAACTTTCCTAGCATAACTAAATTAACATCTATTTATACTCAATTCAAGCAGTCATTGTTGTTTAATCAACAAAAATTTGAATTTTTTTCCAATTTAATTCCATTTATTCATTTTAAATTGAAAATTTAAATATACAGAAAATATGGGATGTTACATTCTCCCCCACTTAAAAGCTTTTCGTCCTCGAAAAGAGAACGAAATAAGGTATTTAAACAAATTATACTTTCAAACCCATAATTATAAAATAGCATTTGTAAAGTAAGTTATATAATTGTAAAATCTCATAAAATATTCTAACTCCGAAACTATGGAAAATTTCGGCAGCATCTCCTTTGTACGGAGAGGTCCAGAAACTCATAACATATATAAAATTCAAATATACATCTCATCATTCGATGAGGCATCCCAAAAATGGGGAAAACACCATATATATGTGACTATGAAACTATATAACTCACACGTACCTTCTTTGTGTTTATTTGCATTTTTATTTACCTTAGCATTTAGCATTTAGCGCAAGCGAGTTCCGAAACATAGCGCGACTTCTCTACACCTGCTACATACTCACATATATATGAGAATCAAACATATATACACTAAATAGTGAATGCATATAACTTACACAACATATCATCGACATTCCAACAACAAAACCGACATGTTAACAATAGGCCAGCAAACAAATCAACGATTATCACCCTATAAATGATGGAATTTGACTAAAACACAATAGGCAAAAGTTGTAGCATTTCTTTCAGGCTTTCCGAATTGTCCGGATTCGTCGAATTAGGATAATTCGTTCAAAAGTTACGGCTATTTTAGTGAAGGCGAACACCTCAGCCCGTACCCTGAAAAATGCAGGTCTGAAATGTTCTACCCAGTTTTTAGCTCTTTAAACAGAAAATTCTCAGCAAGCATATTACAGAAAAGTTTTAGTTCAGATTCTGGCCTTTCCGAATTGTGCTCGCACATTAAAATCCGACGCTCCGATAGGAAGTTATGGTCAAAACAATGTTGGTATACACTTCAGATTTTTTTCTTTCTGCGCGTTGAACTACTACTAACGCCTTGGTTTCGACCTAACAAACCTGAAAATTTGACAGGGCTCTATTAACGAAAGTTCTAGCCCAGTTTCTAAGGTTTCCAAAAAGTCCGGAATCATCAGATTCCGATCATCCCATCAAAAGTTATGCCTTTTTTATTTCAGCCTATTGACTATTCCTGATTTACATAAACATTGGTTTATTCCTATTCGAAATTTCAACATTTTCGATTCCAATACTTTTGTAAATCCCTGACACTTGACTTTGTTATCATTTCATTATTCGAGACATGGACTCATATTCAATTTGCTTACTCCATTCAGATATACTCCCAATTCATTTTCCGTTTCATTCCAACATTAATTTTGGTTACAACCTGAATTCACTTTACCTTTTCAACGAATTCGATTATATTAAATCTTCACTTCATTAACATGGACCAACTCACCAAATTTCATTACTTGTTCTTATTTACTACGTCCATTTTACATGAAGGTCATTTGATTTAGTTGACTTCGAATTCATGATCACGGGTTAAGGTCAATGATGGTTTTTATATAAACCATTCTATATTTTTCTTGTTTCGAAATTTCACTTTTCTTACTAAATCCAACAATATGGAAATACTATATCAACTTATTTATTCGATTCTCAAATCATGGTTCGAGTTAAGGATGGTTCATACTCAAATTTATACTTAGTCCTCAATCAATTGCTATTCAATTTACTAAGTATAATTTATTTAACTCGATTCCTCTACTCGAATTAAGTTATATTCCCTTCGACAAAATGGTTTACACTCTACTCATTTCATTGTTCATACTTAGAATTGTATTTGATATATTTTCCAAATGAGGTTCACCATTCAGATCTCTTTCATTTCAAATTCAATGACCATTCAAATTCTATTAACCTCTTCATTCTTTTCAATTCTATTTGTCAGCAATCATATTATCGACAAACATAAGTTTCTTGCAACACCTTCTCGACTAACTTAGTAACTTATGAATTAGCCAAGACATGTGTTCTCGTTCTTATTACACAACCAACTTTTCAATTGATTCAGTTGGTTTTAATTGAATTTTATTTCGCGGTAAGTTTAATTTCTTCTAACACCCTTATCGATCACAGTTAGAATTTCCTGAACTTACTCATCGTCCAAGCTTAAAGGTTTAAATGACTATTTCGTTTCCTTTAGTACCCATTTTTTTTGGTTTATAACTCAAATTTCTAATGAATCGATTACTAAAACTTAATCATTTCATTAGTTAAGACACTCAAAGTGCTTGATTCCGGGTTTTATAATTTAAGTTATAAAATAACATACATTTGTACTTATACTATTTTATAACCCATACCATAAGAATTTTAAACCCAAAACTTTAATTTAAGAAAGAATATAAAAATTTCAATTCTTGTTAAATCTTAAACTCAGTTTTAATATCATATACCTATACTCTTATACGAACTTATAGTATAGGAATTTAAACCCAAAAAAAATCCTTTCAAACTAGTTATGAAAAATACGGGTGGTCTCCCCCACTTAGACGCTTCAGAATAAACGTCGATAATGCGTGCACTCATTACCGACATCGTTTCTAAGGTCCAAGAAGGGATTGTACCCACTTTTGAAAAATCTTTAAACCTTTTCATTTCGATCATACCTTTTAATACGATATTATTTCAAAATTCGACAAAACCATTTTCAAAAGTATCCCAGGATCAAGTTTCAAGGTCATTCCTATTTCATTTGCAAATCATATTCTACGACCCATTATACTAAAGGATTTTATTCTTGAATTCCTGAGCCATTTAAATTTTCCACTAGTTTATTATTGAATCACTCATCATAGGTAATAACTTAACATTACCACCTACTAAAACGAATACATACATACTTGAACCAATATTATATATTTGATATATTTTAAAATAAATTCGAAACCATATTATATCGATCGTTCTGTTCAAGTATTTAGAAATTCCTGTCGATTCCATGGCGTCCCATATATCGACCAGAATTTATAAATGTTCAACAGAACAAGTCAACACAATAAAAAAATCAGTTTATATCAAAATCACAAGTACGCTCTCTCGTATATCACTCAAACTTATTCTAGGGCGTTTCTAACCCAATCTCTAATGAGTTAATTCCCAACAGAGCCAAGGTTATCGCTAACCATCGCTCTAATACCAACTGTAACGACCCATATTTTTGACCGTTTAAAATCGATAATAAACCTCACATGTCGACTCAAACAAATCGCAAATACAGGTAGTTATTGGGAAAAAGAAGAAAAAGAAGAAATAAGAGAAAAACAAATCTCAGAATCTCACAGCGGAAGGACAACATATAATAAACAAATAGCAGTTAACACAATTGGAATATATACACATTTGACTATAGCATACAAATGATAAATCAGAGTTACACATAAACAGATACACACACACGGCAGCGGAAATAACTTGCAGCGGAAATACATATATAATAGATATATACCAAATCTTCGTCTTCTATCTCCAAGGCAAAGTAATCTTCATTAACTGCAACATCTGCTGACCCGAGCGTATTGCATAAAAAGAAAACACAACAAACACTCGGATCAGCACTAAATCATTCTCATATTAGTCAAATTAAAATACGAAATAATATCAGTGTCATGGTGCAGTAACTCAAGAGATGTTACGGGTTTTCCCATCTCTTGAGGATCCGTTAAACTAATACATACATAGTATAATACGCTATTATGATAGTGTCTATCCAATAAAGTATAAATACTGAAAATAGCGTAAGCGGGATTACCATATTACCCTTACGTCGTTTATAGGCATCAACAGTCTATACAGTACCGTAAATTCACCGTACTGGTGTTATCAGAGGGCACTCCATAGAAGGCAATGCTAAATCAAAAATCGTATGGGGCTCGATATGGATATATATGACAAGGCACTCGAGGCAATGCCCAGGGTAGGATTCTACCAATTGCACTCCCGGACCGGTGGTAACGCATAACAGCCACTACCGCCCACCTCGGAACACACTCCCATAGTCATAAAATCAAATGGGCCCAAATCATCATCATCATAGTCATATAAATAGCATCAAAGAAGTGTGTCCGATCAAAGGCGCTAACCTCAATTAGTCACGGTATAGCTCCTGTTTTAGTCATTTCAATTCTGACCCGAATGTCAGGGCTATTTCGTCCTCGATCATCTTCTTTGATTCAATAATCGACTCCAAGTCATCATATCTCGTTCTGGATACGTCAAAACGTTCACAGTTGTCAAAGTGGTATCGACACTGACAGAGAGTGTGCCTTATGTCGACTCCAGTCTCTTTAACAACCAACGTTTACATCTTTTCACATTGGTTGGTTCTTTTATATTTCACAAAGGTTCGCTTCATATCAAAATATCATATTCTGTTTCAAACCATATTTATAGTCAAAAGAATATAATTTCATATCAACGTATCGTAATCATTCCAAACCGATTTATATTCTAACTAGAATATATTCATTTCATTATATTATAATCATATAATATTTCACCAAATCGATTCATATTCAAGTCGAATATACTTCGTATCAAAGATTATAATTATCTCAAATCATTTTGAATTCGAAATCCATTCATATTAAATAGTGTATAAATCTCCATAACACTCATTCATATCATTTATGGAATTCATTTTATTCGAATAAATACCAATTACACTTCCCATATAAAATTCGTTAAAGTCAATTTATATTTGAATACTTTATCTCGACTCCATTTCGAACTAGGGTTTAAATCCAGCATTTTCCATTCAAAAGAATTTACACTTTATAAGATATAATAATGAAAACTAGAAGCTTCTAAAACCTTTATATAAAATAATATATGTATAGAATATAATAGTTAAAATAGGATAAATAAGTTTAAAACACTATATATATATAAATTTAGAAGTTTACTAAATAGTTTAGATAAAAGAATATAAGAAAAATTTTGTTATAATAAAAGTAGTTACAGATAAAGTTTAATAAATAAATTTTGCAGAAAGGATAGTTTTTGAAATCGAACAGTGTAAATATATATATATATATGAAAATTCTTTAACAAAAATCGATTCTTCTTCCGAACTTCGATACTTGAATCTAACTCCAGTCTCAATGGAATTGCCTAGCCCAAAGGACTTGGTTCAAAAATCCCATTTCAACCCATATTTCAAATTCAAGGAATTAAACCATAGTTGTATTAAATTTAAACAACTCTAAGTATCCTCGATTTTTCCTTCCTATTCCAATATTAAATTCAATAAGAATTTATTAAATTCGAGCCTACCCAATCCTTGAAAATCCCCAAATTGTATAAACCTTTTCTTTTTTTTTCTTTAACACTTCAACTTCACTTTGAGAAATTTTCTTAATCATTCAAATAATACTCAAGATTCAGATTTCAAGGAAAAATAAATCTTCTTGACATCAATACATTTCCCTTAAATGAGTTCTCCATCAAAAATAGAGTTTCATACATTAAAATCATTTAACCAACCCGATATCTATATATAATTTGCTACCCTATGGCCAAGTGGATTAAATTTAATTCCTCGATATTCAGGGATGGATCTATCATTTCAATCAAAATCAGGGTCACAGATATTTATCATTTCAATCTGCGTTCTTAATTCATTTTAAATCGATCAATCCTGGGTTGATTCAATGCCCGCAACATCAAGGTTAAATGGGATTAATCGTCATGATGAACATACGACATACATATACTGAATAAAGGAACATTTCAGGACTAATATAAATTCATCGATCAAATCAAACCAAGGCATTTATCACAACCATTTAATTTAAATGGTAAGTATTAAATCATTTCACTGATTAACAAGTGTTGGGGTTTTAACTAAAGTTTAATTAACTAGAATAACTATTTATCGACTTAAATTCCTCAGATTCAAACACTTGCATGTCAGTTTCAAACAACACATCAACAATCAACACAACCATGCAACCAAACTTACTTCATAATTTAATTTAATAAACATGTGAATAATTTAGTCATTCGTGAGCGAAGAATCACTCACCTTCGCTCTTTGGTTGATCGAACGTCCAATTGAAGCTTAAAATTTTACAATCTCGAAATGCAGCGAAACCAGTGCCAAAACGTCCGCAATTCCGCCACGATCCCAACGCAACAAACCGCGTCCAAATCCGAGTTAAAATGAAGAAGTTATTAACGTTTTTCTATTTGAATTTTAAAATATATAATTTAATTAAAATAATCCTCACCCCATGACTTGGTGCCACGTCAGCAAGGAATCCTTCTTCCTGCTCCTACGTTCTGCTACAGTGAAACCGAGACTTTAAAACCCAAATGTCCAAACTTTGACCGCCCAAAGCCATCGGCTCCGACCATGAAACGGACCGAGACCTCCGGCGTTCAAACGCCTGACACGAGGCGCATCCGCCTACCCCAGACCGGCGAACTCCGGTTGACCACAGCTCCGTCGGTTAGCCCTCCCCAAAACCGAATTCCGAGCATTAAACCACCAAATCCGACCACCTCAATAACTTCCAGACCTCCAGAACACCGTGGTTCGACTCGCGTCGTCAATCTCTTCAATACCCAGAAGTCGATTTCCTTGATTAACACCAAAATCAGAAACCCCCAAATTTTCGTTTAGGGTTTCGAAACTGCACACCTTTGACCGCGTTTTTCAACCACCTCGCTTACTGCATGTCGGATCTGAGACCACCGGCGAGTTCGTATCGTCGAGATCTTCGAATCGACATATAATTTGCTATGGTTTGAAGAGATTTAATTTTTGAAGCTTGAACTTTGTTTTTAGATCTAGGGTTTTGATTTTTATCTCAACCATGAAAATGAAAACTTGATGGAGAAAATATACGTATGGAGAAAATGGCTGAGTGAGGTGGATAAGGGGTTTTATTCATATATATATAAGGCCCAGATATGAGGAACACTAAATTATTATATTACACTGACTTCTTTCACGTTTTCTCTCGTACGATCAAATGGTAAGTCAGATTGTAACGCAAATTGAAATCCTATCATATTTCACCGTTCCGAATCCAATGGCGCCAGTTTCGTCAAATTCCGAGATAGTTGCCAAAACAGTTAAATTTCACAGTTAATTAATCATTAAAATATTCGATTATTCGATTACTGTTTTAATTTGAATTAAATATTCGCAAAAATCCAATTTAAATCAAATTATAACTTAAACAAATTTTATACATCAATTTCCATACGTTTTTAAGTTCCTGGGTTAAATTTTCGGATTTAAATTTGAATTTCAATTATTACTTAAACAGCTCAAAATTTCATAATTCATTATTTAAATTTAAATTCAAACTTGATTTATACCACTCAACTTTAATCTTGTTATAAAATATCGAATTCCAATTTCAACTTTCCTAGCATAACTAAATTAACATCTATTTATACTCAATTCAAGTAGTCATTGTTGTTTAATAAACAAAAATTTGAATTTTTTTTCCAATTTAATTCCATTTAATCATTTTAAATTGAAAATTTAAATATACAGAAAATATGGGATGTTACAATATGGACTAAAGGAGGCATCACATTTCATTTCTAGCTACAGGGCAAGCACGAACCAGGACTGGTTAATAACTATAAAAATATGGACAGGGAAGGCCAGCCTTAAATCCAACGTAGCAGCATATGGAGGCAATAATGTGATGAGAGAAAACACTGTTGCTCACCGTAAAAAGAAAGACTCATTTCAGAGTATACAAATGTTACATCACTTCATGGCATAAGATGTTTAGGTCATGTTACAAAATAGAATACCCAATACATACATACGTGTAGTCAAGCCATCAAACTGAGGCATTTAAGGTTTCAACAAAACTGGTTTGTGAATCATGGAGGTGTACTAACTAATAAATGCATAAAGAATGCGACAGCAACAATCATATTATACAGGAGCTTTTCGCCGACCTCACTCTTGAATTCATCCACTCTAAATCCTTTAGGTTGATTCCAGCTACCATTTGTAGGCAACTAATTTACATTCAACTATGACGAATATCACTGATTCATTGGTCTCATAATAGGCTGTATTTCCCTTTTTACTTATAAAGCGATGCTTCTTTTCTTTCCTTTCTTTTTTTTCCATTAAAATTTATTCCTATGGAAGGCTATTGTGAAAATTTAAAGAGATCTGATTCTCACAAATCTGACTAAGACAACAAATTAAAAAAATATGGTAAAACAATAATCAATACATCAATACTGAGTTCTCAAACATTAATTATCAACTAGTGCCTCCACCTATGATATTGATATTCACAAAAATCACATGGCAAAATATAACAACCCGTATTTTCAATAAACTGTTATAACAAAAATCGAGGCAGAATTTAATTCAAAAATCAGAATCAGGGGAAACGGGCTATGCCATTGCGTTCGTCTCGGAAAAATACGCGAAATAGAGTCCGAGTTTTCGAAAATCGGAGTCCGTATGACCCGGTTAAGGCCCATTGAAGTTTTCAGAAACTTCTATGCTAAAAACAGATTTAAATTTCAAGTTAAAAACAGGGATTAGGGCTAATCTGGGTTAGGCGGGAAAATTCCCGCCAGGGGGGCCCATGTCGACAGGCATGTCGACAGGGCACCCAGGGTGTCGACTGCCCTGTCGACAGCCCTGTCGACAGGGGGTGCCCAGGCAGTCTAGCCTGGTGCACCATTTCTGATTTGGGTTGGGTCATGTGGCTTGATTCTGGAGAATTCTGAGATCTGACGGGCCAAACCTAATCTAGGGTTAATCCTAGGGTCTAAAACACTCTAATTCTCTATAAATATACCCCTAATCCTACCCTAAAGCCTCATTAATCAATCTTGCAACTAAACTATGCCAAATTAAATCCTCAAATGGCTTCCATCTAAAATCCCTAGCCTCCACTTTCCTCAAAGTTTAATCCTATGGTGATATGATGATCATACAACCTTTTCTATGTTGTATGAATGCTTAATAACTTGCATACTTCATTAAGATGCAAGTTTGATTTGCTAAAGTTTGTGTTTTTGGGATTTTGCAAAAGGGTTTTCTTATTTGAGGCTTTGTTTTGGTTTTTAAAAGGGCTTCTTCATCTTATTTGGTGGATTTGTGGCTTGTTTATATTTGTAAGCCCTCTTACCTTCACTTTACAAACTTTAAAGTTAATGTTTGGTGAAAGTTGAGATTTATGTGAGTTTAGTTGATTATGCATGCTTATGCGAACTCACTATGATATGTTTTATATGATTCATAAGTTATGCATGCATATGCGAGATTTCTATGCCATGTTTTACATGTTTCACAAGTTATGTATGCTTATGCGAGCTTATTATGTCATGTTCTACATGCCTCATGGGTTATGCATGTTTATGCAAGATCACCTTACCATGTTATACAAGTTTAATGGACTATGCATGTTCACCTTACCATGTTATGCAAGTTTAATGGATTATGCATGTTCATCTTACCATGTTATGCAAGTTCAATGGATTATGCATGCCTATACAAGCTCATCTTACCATGTTATGCAAGTTTGATGGATTATGCATGTTCACCTTACCATGTTGTGCATATTTAATAAGCTAAGCATGTTTATGCGAATTCACCATGACATGATTTGCAAGTTTAACATGTATGCATGTTTATTATGACATGTGAAGTTCACCATGTATGTTATGCCAAGTTACCTTTTATACCCTTATACGTTATGACGAATAAGTAAGCGAGATAATGACGTTGGGAGGGTTTGGGTAAACTTAAAAATACATGAACTAAAAGATTGGGAATTTACCTATTAAGTTAGGTCTACCCCTTGGGAATTTACCTATTAAGTTAGGTCTACCCAAGTATATGTTAACTTGTAAATATGTTTTGAAGTGGACATGACATTAGATAACATGATATGGCCAACTCGAGGTTAGACCTAGTTGTGGTGTAAATCTTCCCAGGTAACCACAACGTGGGGTCTAATGTGGGTAGTTGGTCATGTTGCACCATAAGACCCAAGGTTAGACCTAGACGTGGTGTAAATCTTCCCAGGTAACCACGGATGTCTAATGTGAGAGGTTGGGTGCGTTAAGTAATTAATGCCTCATGATTAGGGTTAAGTCATGGCCCACTAATACTTAACCAATAATGGGGATGCGAGGATTAGATGGGGATAAGTGGTTACACTTAGCTAATCTAATCCAGGTTTAGTGAGGGGTTAAAACCACACTTAACCCTCTTAGAAACCCTAGCAACGTGGTCTGTTCCAGCAGTAATCCCAGTTTGGTATCATTCACAACCCTAGAGGCTAGGCTAGGGCGGGGCACGATTACTGGACTGATGTAAGCGACCAAAGCGACGGCTGAGTGGTACAACGGTGCGGGTCCGGCGGGCTACGGACGTGCACGTAGTCCGATGTTGGACAAACTCGAGGCACGGGTACCAGTAGGCTTAGACTGTGCATTATTGCTTAGGTGTCTGGGGTTGACACCTTAGGGCTTGATACACCCGAAGGTGGACCCAGCACAGTCTGACTACATCCATGTGGGCCGTATGGACACCAACACTTGACGTGTTAGGTTTATAGGGAGCCGATCGACTAGACCGTTGGGCTGGGCCTTATACGAAGGTCACTTCATGTTATCGGGCCAAAGTTTGGGCTAAGGGATCAAGATCTGTTTTGTGGGTTTGCTAGTACACTGTGGTGCAAAGTTTAATCTCGTCTATGTGATGTCACCTTTATCTATTGCCAATATGTTCATCTCAGTTTCCATCATACTGTTAACTTTATTAGTTTATAGATTGATCGTAGTAGGGCTTACCAGTCTTTTTGACTGACCTGTTTCCTTTCGCTTCTTTTCTTCCGTTTCCCCCCCCCCCCCCCCACAGGTTCTCAGGGAGGGACTACATCTGCTTAGTGGATCTTTGACTTGCTTGTTGGATAGCTCATGTATGGATCTGAGCTAGCTGTGGCTTATCTTTTATTCCTGGGGATTAGTACTGATGTTTATTATGTATTTTGTTATCACGTATCTAGACTGGAGTTATATTTTGGATCATGACATTTTGATATTATGTACTTGACTATGTGGGTTTTCTGAGATGATGATGATGGGTTTTTATCTGCTACCGCTGCTTTACTTATATTTATTTTTATATACTCTGTCTTGCTATATCTCTGTGCATGTTTACCTTCACAATAACGCCCCTCCAAAGCTAGTACATTCTAAGGAGTGATCCTAGTGGAGGTGGGGTGTTACATTTGGTATCAGAGCACAAGGTTAACAAGATTGAACAAAAACTTTTGAAAAAAAAAACCCTTTTCAAAAAACTATTTTCAAAAATCTACTAAGTATTTCCCAAAATAAAGTCTAGATTATTTTAAGGCTAATCCCCAAAAGCCATCAGCGTTATCCTTCGTTCCCTTGACCTAATCTTATCTTATCTTTTGTTTCAGTATGGCTGAGAATCTTGACATCCCAGATGGAGTGAACGTACCACTCTGGTATAGGAGACTCCTAGAAGCTAGGGCGGCAGCTGGTCCCGCCAACCCTACTCCCACTCCTCCTCCTGTGGTTGAGAATCCTATCCCTAATATCCCTCCTCCGGTGGTCCCTGCTCCCCCTCCTCCAGCAGCTAATATTCCCCCTCCCGTTGCTAATGTTCCTCCTCCTCCCGTTGCTGAGGATCCTCTTCCCCCTCCTCCCCCTCAGCATCCTCAGATTGAGTTTACAAAGGTGTGTAAAGACTTCAAGGCAATGGGAGGCAAAAATTTCCTAGGCACAGAATCTTTCGTTGAAGCTAGGAATTGGCTGAAGGACACGGAGGACTTGTTTGCCATCTTTGGGATAGATGACGAGAGGAAGATCTTATTGACCGTATGGCTTCTGAAGGATGAGGCGGCCTATTGGTGGGAGGTCACCAATGGGACGAGGCCCGTTGAGACTTGGGCCGATTTGAGGGCTAGATTTGTGACCAAGTTTCTATCTTCAGCCGAGGCGAATTTACAAATGGAGAAGTTTATTGCATTAAAGCAAGGGGATATGTCTGTCAAGGAGTATGTGAACAAGTTCAATCAGCTGGCCCGCTTTGGTTTGGATATAGTAAACACCCCGGAGAAGAAGGCTCTTCGATTTGCCAGAGGATTGAATGAGCCGCTACAGGGCTTGGCGATGTCACATATTCCGCATGGAGCCACTTTCGAGAGTTTGGTCAATATGGCTCTGCTCCAGGGAGAGGGAAAGAAGGAAGTCAAGTCGGGCGATACTCAAGCAAAGAAGGCTGATTCTCAAGGCAAAGGCAACCAAGGTCAAAGCAGTCAAGGAAATCAGAATAAGAACAAGAAGGGCAACAACAAAGGCAAGGGGAAGTGCAATTACTGTGGCATAGCTGGGCATTTTGCTAAGGATTGCAGGAAGAAGAAAAGGAAGCTTAGTGGTGGATGCTTTTCTTGTGGAGAGACTGGGCACTTCAGCAAAGACTGCCCAAAGAAGAAAGGACAGGCTGGATCTTCAGGAGGGCAAGTTCATGCTCTCAATGCCGCTTCAGTCCCCGAGAAAGGTAGTGTTTCTGTTGAGAACCTTGTTTATATCTCTGATCTTCCAGTACGTACCTTGTTTGATTCCGGTGCATCACATAGCTTTATTTCATCTGATCTTGTTGATAGCTTGCACCTCAGTACTATCTTAGTGGATGATCCCGTTTGTGTCTCGAATCCCATTGGGGGTTCTGCTCATCTATCCATGATATGTGAGGATCTAAGGATCTCTATACTCAGCGTTGAGTTCTTGTGTAGTGCATATGTTCTAGGTTTCAGGGGATACGGATTGATCTTGGGCATGGATTGGCTGTCTAGATATGGAGCCATTCTGGATTGTGAGCATAGGGTTGTAAGGCTTGTGACTCGCCTGGGCAACACCTTAGAGATTTCATGCAATCCGAAGAATCCCGTCATGTTATGCTATCTAGAATCTCCCGACTCATCAGAGGAGGCCCTTCAGTCTGTAAGGGTGGTCCGAGATTATCCAGACGTTTTTGAAGAAGTTAAGGGGTTGCCCCCTAAACGAGAGATTGACTTTCGCATCTATCTGGTAGATAATGCTAAACCTGTTTCTTTGCCCGTTCGGCATATGGCTCCGCGTGAGAGACGGGAGCTGAGCAAGCAAGTGAAAGAATTGCTTGAGAAGGGCTTCATCAGAAGGAGTATATCCGAATGGGGAGCGCCTGTGGTGTTTGCAACTAAAGCAGATGGCTCTCTTCGACTCTGTGTGGATTATAGAGAATTGAATAAGCTGACTAAGAAGAACCGACACCCGTTACCAAGGATCGACGATCTCTTCGATCAACTTGTTGGTGCTTCTGTTTTCTCTCAGCTTGACCTTGCTACGGGTTTTCATCAGCTCAGAGTGGCTGAAGACAGTATAGACAAGACTGCATTCAGAACTCCAGACGGATTCTTTGAATGGCTTGTTATGCCGTTCGGTCTGACGAATGCACCCGCATATTTTGTGGATTTGATGAGTAGGGTGTTTCGGGAGTTCTTGAATAAGTTTGTCGTAGTCTTTGTTGATGATATTCTGGTCTTCTCCAAGGATGAGGAAGAACATGCGAGGCACCTAGTAGAGGTGATGGACACACTCCGAGCACACCGGTTAAAAGCCAAGTTCTCCAAGTGCCACTTCTGGAGAAGGGAAGTCCGATTTCTTCGGCATATCGTATCCAAGCAAGGCTTGGCAGTGGATCCCGCTAAGGTGGTTGCAGTTCAGGACTGGAAGACTCCAAGGAATGCAACCGAGGTGAGAAGCTTTCTGGGTCTTGCGGGTTTCTATCGGAAGTTCATTAAAGACTTCGCAAAGATATCTGCTCCTCTTACTAAGTTGACGAAGAAGAACTTAGTCTTTGCTTGGGATATGGATTGTGAGCTTGCTTTTCAGAGACTCAAAAGAGCCCTTACCTCCGCACCAGTTCTAGCCTTACCCGATGGTGGTAAGATATTTACCGTGTACACTGATGCTTGTGGCACGGGATTGGGTGCCGTTCTGATGCAAGAGGGCAGGGTTATATGCTTTGGTGGGAGGCAACTGAAGGTGCATGAGAGGAACTATCCCACTCATGATCTAGAGCTGGCAGCGATTGTATATGCTCTCAAAGCATGGCGTCATTATCTTCTGGGAGAGAGATTTGAGTTATATACTGATCATAAGTCTTTGAAATATCTCTTTTCGCAGAAGGATCTGAACTTAAGACAGCAGAGATGGATGGAATTTTTGGCTTCCTATGATTTTGAGATATCCTATACCCCTGGCAAGGGGAATGTTGTAGCGGATGCATTGAGTAGGAAGAGGTTGACACTAAGTCCTCTATTTGTTGAGATGAAGAATTTAGAGTTCTTAGCGACCTTTAATTTCTCTGTGGCAATGGAGTCAGTGACCGGTTCCTTGGCATCCTTAGAGCTCAGGCCTACCCTCCTAGATCGAGTTGGGGCTTCGCAAAAGGAAGACCCTCAGATAATTGAGATCTTGGATAAGCTGGTTCGAGGGGAGACATCTAGTCACCTTGCTCGATATTCTATAGACGATAGGGGTTGGCTGAGGAGAGATGGTAGGCTTTGTGTCCCGATGGTGGAAGACTTGGTGAGGAAAGTTCTCGAGGAAGCACATCACTCCAAGATGACCATACATCCAGGGGGTGATAAGATGTATAAGGACATGAAGCGCGTTTTCTTCTGGCCCGGAATGAAAAAGGATGTGGCGGAGTTTGTCTCGAGATGTGTTATTTGTCAAAGAGTAAAAGCTGAGTCGAAGAAGCCCGGTGGGCTATTACATCCGCTAGAAGTCCCGCTATGGAAGTGGGAGAGCATTTCTATGGACTTTATTGATGGGCTTCCAAGGTCCAGGAAGGGGAACACGAGCATATGGGTTATTGTGGATAGGCTCACGAAGAGTGCTCACTTTATTCCAGTAAAGAGCAAAAGGACCGCATCTGGACTAGCATCAGTATACCTTCGTGAGATAGTACGACTACATGGAGTCCCTTCCAGCATAGTCAGTGACCGAGACCCCATCTTTACTAGTCAATTCTGGAACAGCTTGCAGGAGGCTATGGGCACGAAGTTGAACCTGAGTACGGCCTATCACCCACAGACGGATGGCCAGACCGAAAGGGTGAATCGAGTGCTTGAGGACTTGTTGAGACTTTGCATCTTGGATTTTGGTGGTACTTGGGAAGACCACCTTCCTCTTGTAGAATTTGCTTATAATAACAGTTATCAGGCGAGCATAGGGATGGCACCCTTCGAGGCTTTATATGGGAGGCCGTGCAAGTCACCTACATGTTGGTGGGAATCCACGGATAAGCTTATACTTGGACCCGACATGATTAGGGATACATCCGAGAAGGTTGAGTTGATTAGAAGACGGATGAAAGCGGCCCAAGACCGGCAGAAATCCTATGCTGACAGGCGAAGGTCCGAATTGGAGTTTGAGGTTGGGGACAAGGTTTTCGTGAAGGTTTCTCCTTTGCGGAATGTGGTCCGATTTGGAGCTGTTGGGAAGCTAGCACCGAGATTTGTTGGACCCTTCCCCATCATTGAGAGAATTGGGAAGATGGCTTATAGAGTGCAATTGCCCGAGAAGTTGTCCGGAGTGCATAATGTCTTTCATGTCTCGCATCTCCGAAAGTGCCTGCATGAGTCCGCTGAGGTGGTTGAGCCTAGCATGCTTGAAGACGTGGAGGTAGAGAAAGAAGCAACTTTAAGGAAAGCTCCGATTCGTATCTTGGGGACAGAGACCAAGAAGCTAAGGAATCGTGAGGTCAGATTAGTGAAGGTGCAATGGGGTGAAGCCGAAGAGGACGCAACTTGGGAAACCGAGGAGAAGATGCGTGGGCTTTATCCATTTCTGTTTGAGGGTACACTCTCAATCTCTTCCCTTTGTTAGTATATCTTTCTCTTTGCTAATCCATATTTATCTAGCCATCGTGATAAGCTTGTCATGAGAACCTTATGTAGAAACCCTTTGGATGAAACATGTGTTTGAAGCATGTTATGGTTGATGGTTGCAAGTAGTTGCAAGTGTTTGCAAGTGGTTACTCGTGGATGCATGATACACATTAGGCACTAGATCGGCTCACACACTCCTCATATTGCATGTGCATGAGTGTTTATGCTTATTCTTGGATGAACTTTGTATGCAATCACATGGATGTTGCATATGGGTGTATGGTTGAGCACGCATATAGACATTATACATTATAGGGATTTGCATACATATGGATACATTTCACTAACATATTTTGCATTGATCATTGCATTAGATAGGTACATATACACACACTTTTGCATATGTTCATACAGCATTTAGAATCCTTTAAGGACAATGGTTGCTCGTGGATGATGTTTTGAGTAGATGGATGTTGGATGGTAGGATATGTTCTTCCTAACTTGAAGATTTCGGGGACGAAATCCTTTAAGGAGGGGAGAATATAACAACCCGTATTTTCAATAAACTGTTATAACAAAAATCGAGGCAGAATTTAATTCAAAAATCAGAATCAGGGGAAACGGGCTATGCCATTGCGTTCGTCTCGGAAAAATACGCGAAATAGAGTCCGAGTTTTCGAAAATCGGAGTCCGTATGACCCGGTTAAGGCCCATTGAAGTTTTCAGAAACTTCTATGCTAAAAACAGATTTAAATTTCAAGTTAAAAACAGGGATTAGGGCTAATCTGGGTTAGGCGGGAAAATTCCCGCCAGGGGGGCCCATGTCGACAGGCATGTCGACAGGGCACCCAGGGTGTCGACTGCCCTGTCGACAGCCCTGTCGACAGGGGGTGCCCAGGCAGTCTAGCCTGGTGCACCATTTCTGATTTGGGTTGGGTCATGTGGCTTGATTCTGGAGAATTCTGAGATCTGACGGGCCAAACCTAATCTAGGGTTAATCCTAGGGTCTAAAACACTCTAATTCTCTATAAATATACCCCTAATCCTACCCTAAAGCCTCATTAATCAATCTTGCAACTAAACTATGCCAAATTAAATCCTCAAATGGCTTCCATCTAAAATCCCTAGCCTCCACCTTCCTCAAAGTTTAATCCTATGGTGATATGATGATCATACAACCTTTTCTATGTTGTATGAATGCTTAATAACTTGCATACTTCATTAAGATGCAAGTTTGATTTGCTAAAGTTTGTGTTTTTGGGATTTTGCAAAAGGGTTTTCTTATTTGAGGCTTTGTTTTGGTTTTTAAAAGGGCTTCTTCATCTTATTTGGTGGATTTGTGGCTTGTTTATATTTGTAAGCCCTCTTACCTTCACTTTACAAACTTTAAAGTTAATGTTTGGTGAAAGTTGAGATTTATGTGAGTTTAGTTGATTATGCATGCTTATGCGAACTCACTATGATATGTTTTATATGATTCATAAGTTATGCATGCATATGCGAGATTTCTATGCCATGTTTTACATGTTTCACAAGTTATGTATGCTTATGCGAGCTTATTATGTCATGTTCTACATGCCTCATGGGTTATGCATGTTTATGCAAGATCACCTTACCATGTTATACAAGTTTAATGGACTATGCATGTTCACCTTACCATGTTATGCAAGTTTAATGGATTATGCATGTTCATCTTACCATGTTATGCAAGTTCAATGGATTATGCATGCCTATACAAGCTCATCTTACCATGTTATGCAAGTTTGATGGATTATGCATGTTCACCTTACCATGTTGTGCATATTTAATAAGCTAAGCATGTTTATGCGAATTCACCATGACATGATTTGCAAGTTTAACATGTATGCATGTTTATTATGACATGTGAAGTTCACCATGTATGTTATGCCAAGTTACCTTTTATACCCTTATACGTTATGACGAATAAGTAAGCGAGATAATGACGTTGGGAGGGTTTGGGTAAACTTAAAAATACATGAACTAAAAGATTGGGAATTTACCTATTAAGTTAGGTCTACCCCTTGGGAATTTACCTATTAAGTTAGGTCTACCCAAGTATATGTTAACTTGTAAATATGTTTTGAAGTGGACATGACATTAGATAACATGATATGGCCAACTCGAGGTTAGACCTAGTTGTGGTGTAAATCTTCCCAGGTAACCACAACGTGGGGTCTAATGTGGGTAGTTGGTCATGTTGCACCATAAGACCCGAGGTTAGACCTAGACGTGGTGTAAATCTTCCCAGGTAACCACGGATGTCTAATGTGAGAGGTTGGGTGCATTAAGTAATTAATGCCTCATGATTAGGGTTAAGTCATGGCCCACTAATACTTAACCAATAATGGGGATGCGAGGATTAGATGGGGATAAGTGGTTACACTTAGCTAATCTAATCCAGGTTTAGTGAGGGGTTAAAACCACACTTAACCCTCTTAGAAACCCTAGCAACGTGGTCTGTTCCAGCAGTAATCCCAGTTTGGTATCATTCACAACCCTAGAGGCTAGGCTAGGGCGGGGCACGATTACTGGACTAATGTAAGCGACCAAAGCGACGGCTGAGTGGTACAGCGGTGCGGGTCCGGCGGGCTACGGACGTGCACGTAGTCCGATGTTGGACAAACTCGAGGCACGGGTACCAGTAGGCTTAGACTGTGCATTATTGCTTAGGTGTCTGGGGTTGACACCTTAGGGCTTGATACACCCGAAGGTGGACCCAGCACAGTCTGACTACATCCATGTGGGCCGTATGGACACCAACACTTGACGTGTTAGGTTTATAGGGAGCCGATCGACTAGACCGTTGGGCTGGGCCTTATACGAAGGTCACTTCATGTTATCGGGCCAAAGTTTGGGCTAAGGGATCAAGATCTGTTTTGTGGGTTTGCTAGTACACTGTGGTGCAAAGTTTAATCTCGTCTATGTGATGTCACCTTTATCTATTGCCAATATGTTCATCTCAGTTTCCATCATACTGTTAACTTTATTAGTTTATAGATTGATCATAGTAGGGCTTACCAGTCTTTTTGACTGACCTGTTTCCTTTCGCTTCTTTTCTTCCGTTTCCCCCCCCCCCCCACAGGTTCTCAGGGAGGGACTACATCTGCTTAGTGGATCTTTGACTTGCTTGTTGGATAGCTCATGTATGGATCTGAGCTAGCTGTGGCTTATCTTTTATTCCTGGGGATTAGTACTGATGTTTATTATGTATTTTGTTATCACGTATCTAGACTGGAGTTATATTTTGGATCATGACATTTTGATATTATGTACTTGACTATGTGGGTTTTCTGAGATGATGATGATGGGTTTTTATCTGCTACCGCTGCTTTACTTATATTTATTTTTATATACTCTGTCTTGCTATATCTCTGTGCATGTTTACCTTCACAATAACGCCCCTCCAAAGCTAGTACATTCTAAGGAGTGATCCTAGTGGAGGTGGGGTGTTACACAAAAGCACTTAAACTAATTTAGTTGCCTTAAGTATCATTGTGAAACTAAGGTACCCAGGTTTGGTAGAACAAGGCACGGAAACACTGGGTAGCCAATGGCTTCAACATAATTAATACATATGTTAATGAGCAACAGCAAATGTAATTTCAAGGTTTTTGACTTAGCAAAACAGTATATTCAACAGGATATATATATGTATTCAAAGTGTGCGCATGTCTACAACCACCCTACTTCGAAAATCAAACATGGCCGGTCCAGTAAGTGCTTTTAATATTATGAACTTGATTAACACAGTTACTTCTGTGAAAATAAAAATCAAACATCGGATCGGCTTATCTGAACAATCCATCATGTCACAAAATCCTATAATATGAACAATACACGAGTGCATAATTAAGTTGTTTGCCAAAAACACTGACATTTATTCGACTTACAGACAGATTTACTAACCCAATGCACTAAATGAAGCATGTTCAATACGCGGGATGGTATGTGAATAACTCTGTGCTATGTTATCAACAATCACGTTTATTTTAGTTTTCCTCTGGTCATGATATAGATCTTTCTGCAAGTGTTTTGGAAAGTATAAAATCAGCATTTTATGCCAAAATAAACATACACGCTATAAAGCCAACATAGTGGATATTTTCTTAAGAAAATTTGTTACCTGGGGTCATCAGGAATCACATATTTTTCACTTATAACGACGGTGTGCCATATCACAAAGGTATACACTTATATATGCAAAGTAGGTTTCGATAAGCAAGGCAAACCGATTTAAGGAAAGTTGTAGAATTCCATCCCACCATAAAATCAAAAATGAACTAGCTAACGAAATTCGCAAGCAAGACGGACTCAAAACCAGTTTTAAATATGCAGATTATCATAAGTGATCAACTCAACATAATTAACTATTCTATTTTAATTTACTGAAGTTAATTTACTTGAATCTAAAATCCATCGTGAGTAAAAATACTCACCTTGAAATGGTTGGAGGATAAAAGCGGGTATTCGTGCTCTCGTGGGTGGCGACGCGAAGGACTGTGGCTACTGGTTAGGGCATTGGCGCTAGCTTCGATTAGACAGAGAGAAGCAGCTTACGTTGGTGCTTGTAGCTTCGATTCGAGATGCTGGAGCTGGAATGGCCCTCGGTCTTCTAGGGCTCCAATTTACAGTGGAGGAAGGAGTACGATTTGGGGAAAATGATTTCGGATGGGGGAATTTGGGAAAAGGGGTTCCAATTTATATAGAGGGAGCCGTGGAGGCCAAGGCGAGAAAGTTGTTTTTTTTACTGAGGAAGGCGATGTCTAGGAAAGCAACATATGGGAATAGATTATAATGGTGAAGGTTTTATTAGGGTAGGTTACATTTACGTTTATTTAAATATAAATTCTACCGTAAATTATTGCATAACGCTCTAAATTTGTACTACCAACATAACTTCAAACGCAACAAAATTTATACGTACTTCTTTGTTTTCGCATTCTGATTCCAATACAATTAAACCGGTCGTAATCTGACTTCAGTTTTTATACAAAATTATTTTTAAATTTAAATTACTTATCATTTCACTGATTTTATTCCAGTTGTTCAACAACTCCGTTTTATTCCAATATTTGAAATGTTAAACCTAATTCCCTTTTATAAAATTATACACATCCAAACAAATTTCCATATATTAAAATTTCCCAATTTGTTTAATGTCGATAATATTTATTTTTATTTTAAACTCAGCCATTATATTTCTCTGTCAAATTTTAAAAAAATCGAATTTAAATGCCCAACCAATTCAATTCAAATATTCAACAAAAATATTTAATAAACCATTAAATATCGAGTTCAATTCAACTCAATATATTCGATTTTGATTTCTAACCCCTATATCAATATAAAATTGATTATTCCTTTAGATAAATTCAAATTTTCAGTTGTCGAAATTTCTGGGACATTACATTCTTCCCCCCTTTAAAACTTTTCGTTCTCGAAAAGGAAAAATAGTTGGGGTTATATCAATGTACATTTTTTCCATATTCATGCGAAAATTCTCCACAACTAATTTAAATATCGGTAATCAAGTTATCGATCTTCTTTGTTCACTCATCATATTCAATTAATTCGGAAAATCAAATTTCTTATTGAAACCATTCTCTCAAATTTCAAATTTTCCACAAGTTGGATTTATTTGTCACAACTTATTCCAAATTTCTTTGTAAATCTCATCGATCAACATTTACTTATTCATCGTTGCCTCGTAATGGGTCTACGTTTTGCACCCATCAATCCAATCCTTTTTTCATTCAATCCATTTGATCCTTCTCAACACTCATTGACGAGTGTAAATACATTTCTTTTTCAAGTTACAATTTGTTGACTTGAAAATTTCCAAAATCTGAAATCTTAGATAGTATTTATAACACGAAATTCATGCAAAAAAATATTTGTATTTTACTCTAAAGCCACGTACTTGGAAGTGCTTCGAAAACTCCTTTCCTTAACTTATTTAGACAAAATATTTATTTAAAAATACTTGATAGCTAGGAGTTTGACAAGTCTATTGTCTTTCTCACAGACGTTAGTCTTACGCTTGGCCAGGCGCACAACTAAAATCTTCAAGTACTAAATATCCTTGCTTCAACCCCTAGTGAAAATATTTTAAAAATCCTTTCTAAAAACAGATACGGAAAGTACCAATGTGATAGTGATATGTTGATTGCTCATGAATCGCAGATACACAATGGTTTCGTCTGGATCCCCCAGAAAACATCTGTATCCGTAGGAAATCACTTCACTGCGAATTTCGTCATGGACATATCAATGGAAGATATTTCAAGAATCAAAAGACATTCTGAGGTCACTGAGCGTTAATTGCTCTGTTTCAGAATCACGGAAACAAATCAAGGAATTTTGAAGATACTTCAAGTCATGAGAACAAAACAAGTCCCAAAGAAATCAGGTCTCGAAGACCAATCAAGTCACGAAGACTAACTGCTGCATCAAACAGGTGGCTCACTATCACTAAGATATCTTAGTGGACCGTAGGTAAACAATGGTTACGCCTGGGTCCCCCCAGGAAACATCCATACCCGTAAGCTTTCACAGCTCTACGGATTACGCCCTCATAATTCGACTATAGATCGCAGCAGTCACAATGGTTACGCTTGGTTCCCTCAAGAAACATCCGTCTGCCGTAGGCTATCTGCAGCCCTGCGAATTTCGCTACACGGTCGAATTCCAACGACTCTAGATCGCAGCGATCACAATGGTTACGCCTGATTCCCTCGAGAAACATCCGACCGCCGTAGGCTATCTACAACCCTGCGAATTACGCTAGCAGTCGTGCTCAATGGCAACTCATGAGTTTTTTGTCCGGACAACCTACTGCCTCCAGCAGCATATTCCAGCTAAGCTCGAAATTCAACGAGAACGAAGGTACTTCCCTTGTCTTTCTCTGAAAACATATGATACCATATATATATAGTATTTCATATTTCATATAACTCGTAAATCATAAATAAAATTTCCTTTCTGAATCATCTTCTCAAATATCTTATTATGTTATATAAGATTTCATTTCAATTTGCTTACCTTCCAATCCAGTGGCTTCAAATTCACCATATTATTTTATCTCTCATATAAGTTCCGAAAACTTCTATATTCAATATTTAAAACCGGATACCCTCAAATTTCATTCCAATTTCAAAATTTCAGTTTTGAACTCCTAATTAAATTCAGGTATCTGATATCCATTCAAACTCAGATTTCCAAATCTATTGATTATAGATCCAAATTCCCTCCAATTTTCCAATTACTCAAATTTCCCAACCATTCAATTCATCACTTTTTTTCTTTCTTCGTTTCCATACATCCAAAATTCAAGAATTTTCATTCTCATTCACGTTATTATTAGTTTAATTCGCATCATTCGACCGTCAATTAGCAGGTGGACAACTTCCTAAATATTAACTCCGAAGGCCGAAACCAACATTAGATCAACACTCAGGAAATTATTCAGCTTAACTAATCTATAATCACTTTCTAATTTCTTAACTGCATTGTTAATTTCCTTAATTCCCTTTTATTTATTTTATATATGTAAATTTAAATATGATTATAAACTCATCTCATCAATATTAACTTATTTACCAACTTGGTTTATCAAAACAATTATTGATCTTCCATATTCAAGATTCTCGAATAACTTCATACAATGCGATTTAAAACACTAATCAAAATTTTTCATACCCATTTTATTTAAATAATTATACATTGTCTCAACTTATTCAAAAGCATACATAAAAGACTACAAAGGACAATACAAAGTTAACTTAATTAGGATACATAATCGACTTCTTCACTCATCATTCTGGAGTCTCCACAAAAGGGTTAGTGCATTCCTCATCACATGACCCCACTCCTTGCACTTTTCACAATAATATGAGATGGAGCCGTCTTCATCTACGTACTTCACTGTTTTCTCTCTGGCGGGGCGCAACACTTCATGTTTTCCTTGTTGTCTCTCGGAACAGTTTCGAGCTATATGTCCACCTTGTTTACAATGATAACAAACGATTGGTCCATCGGGCTTTTCAGAGATGGCAGTCTTTTTCTTTTTCATCTTAAGACAACGATTGGGGAAATGTCCCCTCTCTCGACATTTAAAACAGAAAATCTCGAATCAGTGAATTTTTCCTTTCTTCTTTCCCTTGTCTCTCTCTCCGCACATAGCCGCGTAATGTCCTTTTTTCTGACATCTGTAACATATGACATTGTCATAGGGGCCAGCTGTCTATTTTTACTTAATCCTCTCCTCGTATTCCAATATTAATCCTTCCCTTCTTTTACGTTTTGCTGCCCTTCATTCTCGACGTGCAGCTTTTTGTTCTTCAGTTTTTGCCATTCTAATTTATCAAAACCCGTCAGTCTCTTCTGATCTTTATAAAAATATTATTATATTTCTCCTCTATAAATCTAAAAAATCACTTATTATCCTTGGAAAACATTCACAAACCTTTATTTTTCTATAGAAAACACACTTTATTCTCGGGGAAAACATTCTTAAATTCGTTATTTGAATTAAAATAGATATTAAATAAAACATTGCTATTCTTACTCAACTGCCAACACTCATTTACTTACTTCACTTTACCAATTCGTGATATCGAACTTTAACCATTTCTTAGTCAACAACGAAGTCAATCAAGTTGGGGTTTATTTACCTCTCAGACCTTAACTGAACAACATTATTAACTTCAAAACAGATAAAATTCATCACCTCAAACACCAACAAAACATTTATTCTTGAAATTTCTGATTTTAAGTTAAGAATTTATTTCCTTAATAATCGTTGATTATAACAACAATTCATGCCTTCGTAAAATTTAACTTTAAAATATTCTTTAATCCGAATATAAATTAATTAATCAATAATATTTTTTTTAAGAATGGAAAGTAAATGGTACTTTCCTGACATTCGACGTAATCGACTCCACGCATAACCTTCTTTTCGAATAATCTATTATTCGATACCATATTCCAAACTCCGGAAAATCTCGTTCGATTTATATTCTGAACCTCGGAATAATTTCACCGTACAAGTTAACTTCATCTCCTTTATCCTCAATTTTATTTACAACATTTATGCTTCCCAACATTATTTACTTCTAAAAGTCAATATTATTCCTTTAATCAAAATCTAAAGTCATCACATAAGTTTTTAATTTCATTTGACCATCGGTTCAAATCTCTTTAAATCTTCAGTTTATATCCCGCTTCATTTACAATTCTCCTTGACAATTCACTTCTTGTTAATTAACTAACAAGTTTATACTTCACCATCAAATTCATATATTCAATTATAGGATATTAGTTCGAAACTAATTACAATTTATCTTGCCAAGTTCTGAATACTTTAAATAAATTTGTAATGCAAGTTGACACCGTCGTATTCCAATTATAACACTTTTCAATTTTTATTTCGTTAATTTCTATTCTGAATATTAAAATAAAATTCATCGTTTCATCTTTTAAACGATTTGAAATTTCTCATTTTCCATTTAAATTCTCATCTGAATTCATATTTTCATTAAGTTCAGTGGTATCTGATTACTAGAATACACAATTAATTCTCTAATACTTATCTTCTTCTGATATCATTCGATGATGAATTCGAACTTCAAATCAAAGAATGGCTCTCTAGACTCGAAGACTGGGGATTCCGGAAAATTTTAAATCTCAAAATAAATTTTTATTTCCGCTGTATTTGTTAACATTACTAATTTACAAAATATTACTTTTCAAAATAATTTTCCTTTTCAAATAAATTTTTACTTTCAAAATATATATTTCAAGCCATTGTTTATTTCCAAAATCCACTTTTTCTAATGTTGATCCTATTCATTTAAACTCGATAAGCTAAGTTTTGAACTAACCTGGCTCTGATACCACCTGTAACGTCCCGCCTTTTTGACCGCTTCAAATTGGTGATTAAACCAACTTTAAATGTTCAAATCGACGGATCGTTATTTAGCTTACAGAGTTTAAATCAGAATCATCACAGAAAAATACAGAATAAATAAATAACCCGGTATTTAAAACAGCGAAAAGTCAAAAATTTTGGTACAAGAACTTTTTCTATACAGCGGAGTTAAAAAACAAGAAAAAAATATTTACTATTCGAAAATCTTCAGAGTACGCCTGTCTTTAGAATCCCCAGCTTCGTCAATCTTCAAATCCTTAGTTGTAGTCTTTAAATCTGTAACGCTCAGAGTCTGACTCGAGAATTCCATGCAAAAATATAAAAACACTCGAGTCAGGATTAATCATAGTTCAAGTAGATTAACTTCAATATAAACTAAAAATAAAATAGTAAATCATTAAATGTCGAGTACATCGAACCCACGAGTGACCGTCAAGATATATCATAACAACTCGAGATGGGGACAAATCGGAATAGCATATGGATTTATATATATATGTATGCCGGTGACATATATATACATATAAAATGGTGTATATATATACCAATATGTACAACGACCACCACATATATATACCGTGTATAATTATTTGTGCATATCAGTTTTTATTTCAAGGACAAATGGCCTCGGAAGCCTGCATGCACACACGTGTATAGGTACACATGTGCGCTGCCCCACCATTCCAGAACCAACACATAACAAATACAATGAAGTTTGGAGGGTGCGTAAAAATGTCACAAAACAGGGTAGCAACTATGCAAGATAGTGACTGCAACTTCTGAGCTTTAGTTCCAAGTTGATCAACACGATAAAGGTATGAATCGACAATTATATCCCAGAATCACATTCAAGGCAATAATATGTGTTTTGCATAGGAAATACAGGTTTCAATCATGACAGGGCAACTTCCTTTTTCTCTTAACAAGCATATGGACTAAAGGAGGCATCACATTTCATTTCTAGGTACAGGGCAAGCACGAACCAGGGACTGGTTAATAACTATAAAAATATGGATAGGGAAGGCCAGCCTTAAATCCAACGTAGCAGCATATGGAGGCAATAATGTGATGAGAGAAAACACTGTTGCTCACCGTAAAAAGAAAGACTCATTTCAGAGTATACAAATGTTACTTCACTTCATGGCATAAGATGTTTAGGTCATGTTACAAAATAGAATACCCAATACATACATACATGTAGTCAAGGCATCAAACTGAGGCATTTAAGGATTTAACAAAACTGGTTTGTGAATCATGGAGGTGTACTAACTAATAAATGCATAAAGAATGCGACAACAACAATCATATTATACAGGAGCTTTTCTCCAACCTCACTTTTGAATTTATCCATTCCAAATCCATTAGGTTGATTCGAGCTACCATTTGTAGGCAACTAATTTACATTCAACTATGACGAATATCACCGATTCATTTGTCTCATAATAGGCTGTATTTCCCTTTTTACGTATAAAGCGATGCTTCTTTTCTTTCTTTTCTTTCTTTTTTTTTCCATAAAAATTTATTCCTTTGGAAGGCTATTGTGAAAATTTAAAGAGATCTGATTCTCACAAATCTGACTAAGACAACAAATTAAAAAAAATGGTAAAACAATAATCAATACACCAATACTGAGTTCTCAAACATCAATTATCAACTAGTGCCTCCACCTATGATATTGATATTCACAAAAATCACATGGCAAAAGCACTTAAACTAATTTAGTTGCCTTAAGTATCATTGTGAAACTAAGGTACCCAGGTTTGGTAGAACAAGGCACGGAAACACTGGGTAGCCAATGGCTTCAGCATAATTAAAACATATGTTAATGAGCAACAGCAAATGTAATTTCAAGGTTTTTGACTTAGCAAAACAGTATATTCAACAGGATATATATATGTATTCAAAGTGTGCGCATGTCTACAACCACCCTACTTCGAAAATCAAACATGGCCGGTCCAGTAAGTGCTTTTAATATTATGAACTTGATTAACACAGTTACTTCTGTGAAAATAAAAATCAAACATCGGATCGGCTTATCTGAACAATCCATCATGTCACAAAATCCTATAATATGAACAATACCCGAGTGCATAATTAAGTTGTTTGCCAAAAACACTGACATTTATTCGACTTACAGACAGATTTACTAACCCAATGCACTAAATGAAGCATGTTCAATACGCGGGATGGTATGCGAATAACTCTGTTCTATGTTATCAACAATCACGTTTATTTTAGTTTTCCTCTGGTCATGATATAGATCTTTCTGCAAGTGTTTTGGAAAGTATAAAATCAGCATTTCATGCCAAAATAAACATACATGCTATAAAGCCAACATAGTGGATATTTTCTTAAGAAAATTTGTTACCTGGGGTCATCAGGAATCACATATTTTTCACTTATAACGACGGTGTGCCAAATCACAAAGGTATACACTTATATATGCAAAGAAGGTTTCGATAAGCAAGGAAAACCGATTTAAGGAAAGTTGTAGAATTCCATCCCACCATAAAATCAAAACTGAACTAGCTAACGAAATCCTCAAGCAAGACGGACTCAAAACCAGTTATAAATATGCAGATTATCATAAGTGATCAACTCAACACAATTAACTATTCTATTTTAATTTACTGAAGTCAATTTACTTGAATCTAAAATCCATCATGAGTAAAAATACTCACCTTGAAATGGTTGGATGATACAAGCGGGTATCCGTGCTCTCGTGGGTGGCGACGCGAAGGACTGTGGCTACTGGTGAGGGCGTTGGCGCTAGCTTCGATTAGATAGAGAGAAGCAGCTTACGGTGGTGCTTGTAGCTTCGATTCGAGATGCTGGAGCTGGAATGGCCCTCGATCTTCTAGGGCTCCAATTTACAGTGGAGGAAGGAGTGCGATTTAGGGAAAATGATTTTGGATGGGGGAATTTGGGAAAAGGGGTTCCAATTTATAAAGAGGGAGCCGTGGAGGCCTAGGCGAGAATGGTGTTTTTTTATTGAGGAAGGCGATGTCTAGGAAAGAAACATACGGGAATAGATTATAATGGTGAAGGTTTATTAGGTTAGGTTACATTTACGTTTATTTAAATATAAATTCTACCGTAAATTATTGCATAACGCTCTAAATTTGTACTACCAACATAAACTTCAAACGCAACAAAATTTATACGTACTACTTTGTTTTCGCGTTCTGATTCCAATACAATTAAACCGGTTGTAATATGACTTCAGTTTTTATACAAAATTATTTTTAAATTTAAATTACTTATCATTTCACTGATTTTATTCCAGTTGTTCAACAACTCCGTTTTATTCCAATATCTGAAGTGTTAAACCTAATTCCCTTTTATAAAATTATACACATCCAAACAAATTTCCATATATTAAAATTTCCCAATTTGTTTAATGTCGATAATATTTATTTTTATTTTAAACTCAGCCATTATATTTCTCTATCAAATTTCAAAAAAATCGAATTTAAATGCCCAACCAATTCAATTCAAATATTCAACAAAAATATTTAATAAACCATTAAATATCGAGTTCAATTCAACTCAATATATTCGATTTTGATTTCTAACCCCTGTATCAATATAAAATTGATTATTCCTTTTAATAAATTCAAATTTTCAGTTGTCGAAATTTCTGGGACATTACATTCTTCCCCCCTTAAAAACTTTTCGTCCTCGAAAAGGAAAAATCGTTGGGGTTATATCAATGTACATTTTTTTCCATATTCATGCGAAAATTCTCCACAACTAATTTAAATATCGGTAATCAAGTTATCGATCTTCTTTGTTCATTCATCATATTCAATTAATTCGGAAAATCAAATTTCTTATTGAAACCATTCTCTCAAATTTCAAATTTTGCGCAAGTTGGATTTATTCGTCACAACTTATTCCAAATTTCTTTGTAAATATCATCGATCAACATTTACTTATTCATCGTTGCCATGTAATGGGTCTACGCTTTGCAACCATCAATCCAATCCTTTTTACGTTCAATCCATTTAATCCTTCTCAACACTCATTGACGAGTGTAAATACGTTTCTTTTTCATGTTACAATTTGTTGACTTGAAAATTTCCAAAATCCGAAATCTTTGATAGTATTTATAACACGAAATTCAAGCAAAAAAATATTTGTATTTTACTCTAAAGCCACGTACTTGGAAGTGCTTCGAAAACTCCTTTCCTTAACTTATTTAGACAAATTATTTATTTAAAAATACTTGATAGCTAGAAGTTTGACAAGTCTATTGTCGTTCTCACAGACGTTAGTCTTACGCTTGGCCAGGCGCACGACTAAAATCTTCAAGTACTAAATATCCTTGCTTCAACCCCCAATGAAAATATTTTAAAAATCCTTTCTAAAAACAGATACGGAAAGTACCAATGTGATAGTGATATGTTGATTGCTCATGAATCGCAGATACACAATGGTTTCGTCTGGATCCCCCAGAAAACATCTGTATCCATAGGAAATCACTTCCCTGTGAATTTCGTCATGGACATATCAACGGAAGATATTTCAAGAATCAAAAGACATTCTGAGGTCATTGAGCGGTAATTGCTCTGTCTCAGAATCACGGAAACAAATCAAGGAATTTTGAAGATACTTCAAGTCATGAGAACAAAACAAGTCCGAAAGAAATCAGGTCCCGAAGACCAATCAAGTCACGAAGACTAACTGCTGCATCAAACAGGTGGCTCACTATCACTAAGATATCTCAGTGGACCGTAGGTACACAATGGTTACGCCAGGGTCCCCCTAGGAAACATCCATACCCGTAAGCTTTCACAGCTCTGCGGATTACGCCCTCATAATTCGACTGTAGATCGCAGCAATCACAATGGTTACGCTTGGTTCCCTCAAGAAACATCCGTCTGCCGTAGGCTATCTGCAGCCTTGCGAATTTCGCTACACGGTCGAATTCCAACAACTCTAGATCGCAGCGATCACAATTGTTACGCCTGATTCCCTCAGGAAACATCCGACCGCCGTAGGCTATCTACAACCCTACGAATTACGTTAGCAGTCGTGCTTAATGGCAACTCATGAGTTTTATGTCCGGACAACCTACTGCCACCAGCAGCATATTCCAGCTAAGCTCGAAATTCAACGAGAAGGAAGGTACTTCCCTTATCTTGCCCTGAAAACATATGATACCATATATATATAGTATTTCATATTTCATATAACTCGTAAATCATAAATAAAATTTCCTTTCTGAATCATCTTCTCAATCATCTTATTATGTTATATATGATTTCATTTCAATTTGCTTACCTTCCAATCTAGTGGCTTCAAATTCACCATATTATTTTATCTCTCATATAAGTTCCGAAAACTTCTATATTCAATATTTAAAACCGGATACCCTCAAATTTCAATCCAATTTCAAAATTTCAGTTTTGAACTCCTAATTAAATTCAGGTATCTGATATCCATTCAAACTCAGATTTCCAAATCTATTGATTATAGATCCAAATTTCCTCCAATTTCCCAACCATTCAATTCATCACTTTTATTTCTTTCTTTTTTTCCGTACATCCAAAATTCAGGAATTTTCATTCTCATTCACGTTATTATTATTTTAATTCGCATCATTCGACCGTCAATTAGCAAGTGGACAACTTCCTAAGTATTAACTCTGAAGGCCGAAACCAACATCAGATCAACACTCAGGAAATTACTCAGCTTAACTAATCTACAATCACTTTCTAATTTCTTAACTGCATTCTTAATTTCCTTAATTCCCTTTTATTTATTTTATATATGTAAATTTAAATTTAATTATAAACTCATCTCATCAACATTAACTTATTTACCAACTTGGTTTATCAAACAATTATTGATCTTCCATATTCAAGATTCTCGAATAACTTCATACAATGCGATTTAAAACACTAATCAAAATTTTCCATACCCATTTTAGTTAAATAATTATACATAGTCTCAACTTATTCAAAACACGTGCATAAAAGATTACAAAGGACAATACAAAGTTAACTTAATTAGGATACATAATCGACTTCTTCAATCATCATTCTGGAGTCTCCACAAAAGGATTAGTGCATTCCTCATCCACATGACCCCACTCCTTGCACTTTTTACAATAATACGAGATGGAGCCGTCTTCATCTACATACTTCACTGTTTTCTCTCTGGCGGGGCGCAACACTGCATGTTTTCCTTGTTTTCTCTCGGAACAGTTCCGAGCTATATGTCCACCCTGTTTACAATGATAACAATCGATTGGTCCATCGGGCTTCTCAGAGATGGCAGTCGTTTTCTTTTTCATCTTAAGACAATGACTGGGCAAATGTCCCCTCTCTCGACATTTAAAACAGAAAATCTCGGATCAGTGAATTTTTCCTTTCTTCTTTCCCTTGTCTCTCTCTCCGCACGTAGCCGCGTAATGTCCTTTTTTCTGACATCTGTAACATATGACATTGTCATAGGGGCCAGCTGTCTATTTTTCCTTAATCCTCTCCTCGTATTCCAATATTAATCCTTCCCATCTTTTATGTTCTGCTGCCCTTCGTTCTCGACGTGTAGCTTTTTGTTCTTCAGTTTTTTCCATTCTAATTTATCAAAACCCATCAGTCTCTTCTGATCTTTATAAAAATATTATTATATTTCTCCTCTATAATTCTTGAAAATCACTTATTATCCTTGGAAAACATTCACAAACCTTTATTTCTCTATAGAAAACACACTTTATTCTTAGGGAAAACATTCTTAAATTCGTTATTTGAATTAAAATAGATATTAAATAAAACATTGCTATTCTTACTCAATCGCCAACACTCATTTAATTACTTCACTTTACCAATTCTTGATATCGAACTTTAACCATTTCTTAGTCAAAAACGAAGTCAATCAAGTTGGGGTTTATTTACCTGTCAGACCTTAACTGAACAACATTATTAAGTTCAAAACAGATAAAATTCATCACCTCAAACACCAACAAAACATTTATTCTCGAAATTTCTGATTTTAAGTTAAGAATTTATTTCCTTAATAATCGTCGATTATAACAAATATTCATGCCTCCGTAAAATTTAACTTTAAAATATTCTTTAATCCGAATATAAATTAATTAATCAATAATATATTAAATTTTTTTAAGAATGGAAAGTAAATGGTACTTTCCTGACATTCGACGTAATCGACTCCACGTATAACCTTCTTTTCGAATAATCTATTATTCGATACCATATTCCAAACTCCGGAAAATCTCGTTCGATTTATATTCTGAACCTCAGAATAATTTCACCGTACAGGTTAACTTCATCTCCTTTATCCTCAATTTTATTTACAACATTTATGCTTCCCAACATTATTTACTTCTAAAAGTCAATATTATTCCTTTAATTAAAATCTAAAGTCATCACATAAGTTTTTGATTTCATTTGACCATCGGTTCAAAACTCTTTAAATCTTCAGTTTATATCCCGCTTCATTTACAATTCTCCTTGACAATTCACTTCTTGTTAATTAACTAACAAGTTTATACTTCACCGTCAAATTCATATATTCAATTATACAATATTAGTTCGAAACTAATTACAATTTATCTTGCCAAGTTCTGAATACTTTAAATAAATTCGTAATGCAATTTGACACCGTCGTATTCCAATTATAACCCTTTTCAATTTTTATTTCGTTAATTTCTATTCTGAATATTAAAATAAAATTCATCGTTTCATCTTTTAAACGATTTCAAATTTCTCATTTTCCATTTAAATTCTCATCTGAATTCATATTTTCATTAAGTTCAGTGGTATCTGATTACTAGAATACACAATTAATTCTCTTATACTTATCTTCTTCTGATATCATTCGATGACAAATTCGAACTTCAAATCGAAGAACAGCTCTCTAGACTCGAAGACTGGGGATTCCGGAAAATTTTAAATCTCAAAATAAATTTTTATTTCTGCTGTATTTGTTAACATTACTAGTTTACAAAATATTACTTTTCAAAATAATTTTCCTTTTCAGATAAATTTTTACTTCCAAAATATATATTTCAAACCATTTTTTATTTCCAAAAACCACTTTTTCTAATGTTGATCCTATTCGTTTAAACTCGATAAGCTAAGTTTTGAACTAACCTGGCTCTGATACCACCTGTAACGTCCCGCCTTTTTGACCGCTTCAAATTGGTGATTAAACCAACTTTAAAGTTCAAATCGATGGATCGTTAATTATCTTACAGAGTTTAAATCAGAATCATCACAAAAAAATACAGAATAAATAAATAACCCGGTATTTAAAACAGCGAAATAACTTTTATAGATTAATAAGAAATTTTGATACAAGAACTTTTCTATACAGCGGAGTTAAAAAACAAGAAAAAAATATTTACTTTTCAAAAATCTTCAGAGTACGCCTGTCTTTAGAATCTCCAGCTTCGTCAATCTTCAAATCCTTAGTTGTAGTCTTTAAATCTGTAACGTTCAGAGTCTGACTCGAGCATTCCATGCAAAAACATAAAAACACTCGAGTCAGGATTAATCATAGTTCAAGTAGATTAACTTCAATATAAATTAAAAATAAAATAGTAAATCATTAAATGTCGAGTACATCGAACCCACGAGTGACCGTCAAGATATATCATAGCAACTCGAGATGGGGACAAATCGGAATAGCATATGGATTTATATATATATATATATATATATATATATGTATGCCAGTGACATATATATACATATAAAATGGTATATATATACCTATATGTACAACGACCACCACATTTATATACCGAGTATAATTATTAATGCATATCGGTTTTTATTTCAATGACAAATGGCCTCGGAAGCCTGCATGCACAAACGTGTATAGGCACACGTGTGCGCTGCCTCAGCATTCCAGAACCAACACATAACAAATACAATGAAGTTTTGAGGGTGCGTAAAAATGTCACAAAACAGGGTAGCAACTATGCAAGATAGTGACAACAACTACTAAGCTTTAGTTCCAAGTTGATCAACACGATAAAGGTATGAATCGACAAATATATCCCAGAATAACATTCAAGGCAATAGTATGTGTTTTGCATAGGAAATTCAGGTTCCAATCATGACAGGGCAACTTCCTTTTTCTCTTAACAAGCATATGGAATAAAGGAGGCACCACATTTCATTTCTAGCTACAAGGCAAGCACGAACCAGGGACTGGTTAATAACTATAAAAATATGGACAGGGAAGGCCAGCCTTAAATCCAACGTAGCAGCATATGGAGGCAATGATGTGATGAGAGAAAACATTGTTGCTCACCGTAAAAAGAAAGACTCATTTCAGAGTATACAAATGTTACTTCACTTCATGGCATAAGATGTTTAGGTCATGTTACAAAATAGAATACCCAATACATACATACGTGTAGTCAAGGCATCAAACTGAGGCATTTAAGGTTTTAACAAAACTGGTTTGTGAATCATGGAGGTGTACTAACTAATAAATGCATAAAGAATGCGACAACAACAATCATATTATACAGGAGCTTTTCGCCAACCTCACTTTTGAATTTATCCACTCCAAATCCTTTAGGTTGATTTGAGCTTCCATTTGTAGGCAACTAATTTACATTCAACTATGACGGATATCACCGATTCATTTGTCTCATAATAGGCTGTATTCCCCTTTTTCCATTAAAATTTGTTCCTATGGAAGGCTATTGTGAAAATTTAAAGAGATCTGATTCTCACAAATCTGACTAAGACAACAAATTAAAAAAAATGGTAAAACAATAATCAATACACCAATACTGAGTTCTCAAACATCAATTATCAACTAGTGCCTCCACCAATGATATTGATATTCACAAAAATCACATGGCAAAAGCACTTAAACTAATTTATTGCCTTAAGTATCATTGTGAAACTAAGGTACCCAGGTTTGGTAGAACAAGGCACAGAAACACAGGGTAGCCAATGGCTTCAACATAATTAATACATATGTTAATGATCAACAACAAATGTAATTTCAAGGTTTTTGACTTAGCAAAACAGTATGTTCAACAGGATATATATATATATATATATATATATATATATATATATATATATTCAAAGTGTGCGCAAGTCTACAACCACCCTGCTTCGAAAATCAAACATGGCCGGTCTAGTAAGTGCTTTTAATATTATGAACTTGATTAACATAGTTACTTCTGTAAAAATAAAAATTAAACATCGGATCGGCTTATCTGAACAATCCATCATGTCACAAAATCCTATAATTTGAACAATACCCGAGTGCATAATTAAGTTGTTTTCTGAAAACACTGACATTTATTCGACTTACAAACAGATTTACTAACCCAATGCACTAAATGAAGCATGTTCAATATGCGGGATGGTATGTGAATAACTCTGTTCTATGTTATCAACAATCACGTTTATTTTAGTTTTCCTCTGGTCATGATATAGATCTTTCTGCAAGTGTTTTGGAAAGTATAAAATCAGCATTTTATGCCAAAATAAACATACATGATATAAAGCCAACATAGTGGATATTTTCTTAAGAAATTTGTTACCTGGGGTCATCAGGAATCACATATTTTTCACTTATAACGACGGTGTGCCAAATCACAAAGGTATACACTTATATATGCAAAGCAGGTTTCGATAAGCAAGGCAAACCGATTTAAGGAAAGTTGTAGAATTCCATCCCACCATAAAATCAAAACTGAACTAGCTAACGAAATCTGCAAGAAAGACGGACTCAAAACCAGTTATAAATATGCAGATTATCATAAGTGATCAACTCAACACAATTAACTATTCTATTTTAATTTACTGAAATCAATTTACTTGAATCTATAATCGATTGTGAGTAAAAATACTCACCTTGAAATGGTTGGAGGATACAAGCGGGTATCCGTGCTCTCGTGGGTGGCGACGCGAAGGACTGTGGCTACTGGTGAGGGTGTTGGCGCTAGCTTTGATTAGACAGAGAGAAGCAGCTTACAGTGGTGCTTGTAGCTTCGATTCGAGATGCTGGAACGGGAATGGCCCTCGATCTTCTAGGGCTCCAATTTACAGTGGAGGAAGGAGTACGATTTGAGGAAAATGATTTCGGATGGGGGAATTTGGGAAAAGGGGCTCCAATTTATAAAGAGGGAGCCGTGGAGGCCAAGGCGAGAAAGGTGTTTTTTTACTGAGGAAGGCGATGTCTAGGAAAGCAACATACGGGAATAGATTATAACGGTGAAGGTTTTATTAGGGTAGGTTACATTTATGTTTATTTAAATATAAATTCTACCGTAAATTATTGCATAACGCTCTAAATTTGTACTATCAACATAACTTCAAACGCAACAAAATTTATACGTACTTCTTTGTTTTCGCGTTCTGATTCCAATACAATTAAACCAGTCGTAATCTGACTTCAGTTTTTATACAAAATTATTTTTAAATTTAAATTACTTATCATTTCACTGATTTTATTCCAGTTGTTCAACAACTCCGTTTTATTCCAATTTGAAATGTTAAACCTAATTCCCTTTTATAAAATTATGCACATCCAAACAAATTTCCATATATCAAAATTTCCCAATTTGTTTAATGTCAATAATATTTATTTTAATTTTAAACTCAACCATTATATTTCTCTGTCAAATTTCAAAATAACCGAATTTAAATGCCCAACCAATTCAATTCAAATATTCAACAAAAATATTTAATAAACCATTAAATATAAAGTTCAATTCAACTCAATATATTCGATTTTGATTTCTAACCCCTGTATCAATATAAAATTGATTATTCCTTTTAATAAATTCAAATTTTCAGTTGTCAAAATTTCTGGGACATTACATATTAGATGCACTTAACCAAGATTGAAACATGTAAGAAGACATGAATAAGAATGGGATTAAGTGGGGAAAACCTTAGAGGGGACCAAGCATAGGTAGGAAGCTTGTGTCATACATGGGGGCCCTTTTCAAACCAGTAACCCATTAAGTATCTTTGTGGGCTTGACCTAAGTCGAGGACGGGACACGCGTACTGGGTTTGATTGTAAGAGGTCAAAACGGGTTAGCGGTGGCAACGCAAGTCCAATGGGGTCATGTGCGTGTGTGGCCCCGGGTTGGTAGGTAAGACGTTGTTGCATCATGTAGATATAAGCCGTGCATTTTTGGTGGTATCGGGTTGCCACTTTGGGGAGTGATACACCCCGCTGTGGGGCCAGCACGGGTATCTACGAGTTAGGGTGCCGATCGAATGGGGGTAGTGGGTACACCTAGTGGAGATAGGGGCAGACGGCACCTATGAAGGCAACTAGGGGTACACGAAACTACCGTTATTGTCATTAAGTTTTGTAGGCAGGATCAGATTTTAGGGTGTTTGGTGTGGTGCAATGTAGTAATTGTTATATAGTGATTAGGTGCGCCTTTAACGTTATCTTTATTCATCTTATATCCTTTGTTTGCTCTGTCATGCCCATTGGTTCACAGTCATTTCCTTATTTACCAGCTTATGCCATATCCTAGTTACTTTAATGATTATATTGTTAAAGTTATTGCACTCGCTAGACTTTATGTCTGACCCCCTTTGTTTCCACCTATTTTCTTCCTTTCCACCCCAGGTGCTCAGGGTGGGACTAATACTAGTGGAGCTTGATTTGGACAGCTTTATCTCTTTCTTTTGGCAGTTGCTTGGATTACTGAAGTAAAGTTAAGCCTACTTATTTATGGCTATTTTTTGTTGTGATTATGTCTTTTAATTTATGTACTCAGAACTTATTTGTCAAGATGGATAATAAGTGTATTTGGTTTTGTAGTTGGTTTTTGATGTGATGTAACCAAACTTTCTCCACTGCAATAAAAGTGGTTTTTATTTTCCAGGTACCAATATATTTATCTGTCTTGTTTACTTCTATGTTCTATACACAATAAACGCTCCACCAAAATTGAGGCATTCCCTTTGTGAGTGACCTTAATGGATATGGGGTGTCACAAGTGGAATTTAAAATTCTAACGCATTTTCTAACAAATTTCTTAAAATAAAATTTTTAAATTGGCTTCAAAATTCCGGGTTGTTACAATGGAGGTCGTTTGCAAAATGGCTATTTTTAAGGGCTATATATTATATTAAAATATATGTAAATTCCATACCGACTATTTCAAATTTTAATCTGGACATAACTTTTAATTTATACAGTGAAATCTCAATTTTTTACATTCGTTAGAAAGATATAATTAAACAGATTCAAATGTTTCTTGTTTTACTGAAATCCGATTTTTTTTGAATTCTGTAAATTCAATTGAAATTAGAAATCGAATTTTCAAACTACCGCGCCATTTCAGGTCATTTTATAATTAAAATAAATTTATACTTTCTAACTTCGATTAAAATAATTTTTTAGTCGTTATTATTTAAAATAAGCCATTTTAAATAATCAAAACCCATTAAAATAGCTAAAATAAAAATTTTAAATTAGTTTTGAAAATCCGGGTTGTTACAGAAATACTTTGTCCGATCCGAGCATAATGAAAAAAAACACTCAAGTTAGGACTAACACCCTTATGTAAGTAATTGACTCAAGTGAAATGTTTAAGGATAAAATATACAACTACTTCAGTCAGTGATGTATCATGTTTAAGTAAATTTCGTATTTCATGACATAATTGGTTCAGTTCGAGTATTAATTTCCGTTGTCATTTTCCAAATCAATTCTGTACAAAAATTCACATGCAAATCCAAATTCAACTTCAATTATTGATTTCATGTTCAAATTCCCATATTTAAGATAGTTCATTTTCAAAACTCAAACTTTGATTTTTTTTTTCCATATCACAATTTATCTTAATGAAATCTTACATTCAAACAATTTGGATTTTTTTAGCTCAAATTTGATATAAACGTTTATTTAAATTTATTATATGGACATAATATTGGAAAATTTTAAATATATAGTGGTATAATAGTTATGACATATAAACAGTTAAATTTAATAAATTGATCTTACAAATATAGTAAAAAAATAGATAGTGAAGTTTAGGATAAAATAAATGACCTTTAGTTATGAAATAATAGTATGAAAAAAATAGTAAAAGAGAAATTAGGTTAGTAAGTGTAAAGTCATACTAAATTAAAGCATTCCTATAATCCAGTCACATCCAAATATCCAATATTTCGATAAACCGATGTAACATTAATTCGAGTTTTTAATTTGAATTTCAAATCAACTTAAATCATAAAACTATTCAAATTTAAAACATACAGTCAAATTCCAATTCAAAACCATTTTGATAAACCAATTCAGTTTATTAGTTTTTCATATTAGTTAATTTAAATTTACAATTTTTTAAATTATTAAGTTTTACCATTTTCAAAACATATCCCATTTCAATTTTATAATGGTTTCATATACAGTATATGGTGTCGAGAATTTGCAATATGATGACTAGAATGGTGTCAAATGAATGGGCAATCTAAATAACACACATATAAAAAGATATAACACAGGGATTAACAATCATAAAAAATTACATGAATCAACCGCTTATTATTTCAATTGATTTACAAATACTAATGTTTCATGTAATTTACTGCCAATAAATCATGTGAATAATAACTAACCATGCATGTAATAATCTATTTAACATCATGTAATGGACAACTAACAACCAAATTTTTAATGATAATATTATCAATGCAACATTCATGTGATAATCCGTTAACTTGCAATCAAATATTAGTCATGAATTAGACTCTTACCTTTTATGGTAAAGAGAAGACGAACACGACAAGTGAATAAATACAAATACACAGGCCGGCGGCAAACCTTCAACAACAAACAAGTATTCTATATATGATTTTTTTAGAAAATAAAAGAGAAGAGGGCAATAGGATTTTGGCTAGCAAAGATAAGTTTTGATTTTTACAGAATTCACCAAAATAGTACCAAATATTGGTCATTTTAAAACTGATTTTAGGATATGTTATTCATCAAATTTGAAAAAGTAACCGAAAAAAAATTCTTGCAAACTCTTCTCTCTACAATTAAAAAATAAATAAAAACCAGAATTCGATTACTTTTGGGAGAGATATGGATGAAACACTTAAAGGCATTTACTAACCCAAAAATCTAGACATGAAAATGGATATGAATATTTTGCATTTTTGACAAAATACAAATAAAAATTTAAAAAGTGATCAAAAAAATGTAGACAACTCAATTTTGAATTTAAAAAAAGAAGTTAAATTGTAGCTTTTTATGGGAAGTTATGCCCAATAGAATTGGAGGCAAAACTCAGTAAACACAGAAAATAAAACATGGATTTTTGGGGTGTTACGGTTAGAGTTCCTCGATTTAAGGGTAAGGTTTGTCGCGGAGAGGTTTTGGCTGAGACTAGGATATGTGGTAGTTCTAGTGGTAGCTGCTAAATGAAACACCCCACCTCCGTTAAAGTCACTCACAAAGGGAATGCCTTAACTTCGGTGGAGCATTTTAGGTAAAAGATGCAGATAAATAACTAGACAGACAAATAAAGCAGCGGAAAATAAAATCATTTTATAAACAATGTGGTTCAGCCAAGCTTTTACACTGTCTTGATTTAAAAACTTCCAAATATAAAAGAAGCATAAAAATAACAATGATATTACCCAATAAAGCATGAACCAACCATAGCAGTGGAAGAGAGTCCAAACCAAAACATCACCTATCTTCAAGCTTGGAAAGAAAACTGAGCTAAGTGGTAACATTTCCTCCCTTTGAACCTGGGGGGGGGGGGGGAACGGAAAAAAAGAGGCGAAACAAAGCTAGGTCAGACATGAGTCTGGTAAGTCCAGTGACTTTCAACATATAAACAGGCAAAAGCATCATGACATGAATAAACCGAATATAAGACAATACCGTGAGAACAAGGATAAAAAGATAACATACGATTAGTATAGATATGATAAGGCAAGATAAACTGAATGCGCTTCTACTCTTTCTCTACTTCGCTACTACCTTGTTATTCTGATTTTTATATCTCTACACCACCTAACTAGTGTCCCAACTAGTAATCTATATAAAATGATCATATTGTAATGTGATCCCAATCCCTGCAATTATGGTAGCCTTCGGGTGTACATCTATCGTGAGGATTACACCTCAATCTGCCAAATTGCCATGAACATGTTAGATGTACCTTTACTACCCTATCGATCGACTCCTTACTCGTATTAATTATTCCTTGTGTCTGTGTCAATCGGTCCTCTCTTGCGTGTGGATACCCTGTGCTTGTCCCACCATAATGTGTATCAATCCTTATGATAGCAACCCGGCACGATTCAAGATGCACAGTGTATAACTACTGGTACCCAGTGCCTGCTTTTTCCCACTCCGGAGTACGTGCACGCCCATAAACCGTTGGAACCTACACTGACGTACCCCCTGCCGCTGTTTTGACTGCTTATAATCAGCCCAATAATCGTGCCCCACCATGCCTAGTTCAGGGTACCATGATACATCAATGTGGATTACTACTGAAATGAGTTCCCGTTACTAGGGTTTCCTACTGGTTAAGTTTGTGGGCCTATATATACTAATATTACCCACCAACACGATATGTACTTAACCCTCCCACTGATTCAAGCATGTTTATTTAATGGTTAAGTTTTGTGGGCCCATATTTACTAATATTACCCACCAACCGGATATGTACTTAACACTTCTACTGATTCTAGCATGTTTATTTAATGATTAAGTTTTGTGGGACTATATTTACTAATATTACCCACCAACCCGATATGTACTTAACCCTCCTACTGATTCAAGCATGTTTATTTAGTGGGCCTATATTTACTAATATTACCCACCAACCCGATATGTACTTAACCCTCCTGCTGATTCAAGCTTGTTTATTTAATGGTTAAGTTTTGTGGGCCTATATTTGCTAATATTACCCACCAATCCGATATGTACTTAACCCTCCTGCTGATTCAAGCATGTTTATTTAAAGGTTAAGTTTTGTGGGCCTATATTTACTAATATTACCCACCAACCCGATATGTACTTAACCCTCCTGCACATTATGTCATATTGGTTAAATGTTGTCCATTCATGTTAACTTAACCCACCCATTCATCGTGTCATGTTGGTTAAGTGTTTCTTATTAACTTAACCCCGTTCTTTCATCAAGTTATATTGGTCAAGTGCTTCTTGTTAACTTAACCCCATATGTTGATCATGTTGTATTGGTTAAGTGTCATCAATCAATTCAAGTTACTTAACCCACCTACTTGTCATGTTACTTTGGTTAAGTGTTGCCTTCTTGTGTCAACTTAACCCTACCACAAATCAAGTTATATTGGTTAAGTGTTTCCCTCTTGTTTTAACTTAACCTTACCACAAATCAAGTCATATTGGTTAAGTGTTGCCCTCTTATTTTAACTTAACCCTACCACAAATCAAGTTATATTAGTTAAGTGTTGCCCTCTTATTTTAACTTAACCTTACAACAAATCAAGTTATATTGGTTAAGTGTTTCTTATTACTTCACTCTACCCATTCATCATGCTATACTGGTTAAGTGTTTCCTATTAACTTAACCCTAGTCATTCATCTTGTTATATTGGTTAAGTGTTTCTCATTAACTTAACCCTAGTTATTCATGTTATATTGGTTAAGTGTTCCTATGAACTTAACCCTAGTCATTCATGTTATATTGGTTAAGGGTTCCTATGAACTTAACCCTAGTCATTCATCTTGTTCATTAGCATTAATTGATTTATTAATGCACCAACCTCTCACATTCGATATGTGTTGTTGCGGTTACTGGATGTGCCGGGCGGTTCTGGGCAGTTTTACACCACAACTCAATCTAACCTTGGGTTTTTCTTAGACATGATGCACTAACCTCTCACATTAGATAGGGGTTGTTGTGGTTACTCGATGTGCCGGGCGGTTCCGGGCAGTTTTACACCGCAACTCAATCTAACCTTGGGTTAGGCATGTTCATCTTCAATTTACACATTTACCATATACCCAAATCTATAATTTTCATGCTAATTACCAAATTCACTAAAATTAGTCATGTTCCAATTTCCAAGTTATACCCAACAAATTCGAATATCAAGCTATTAATCAAAATTGGCTATACCCATTCTTCCCTGAATTTTCAATAATAGTCATGCCCAAAATCACTATGCATTATGTTTGGCATCTCAAATCAATAGTTAAGCCCAAGCTAAATTTAATATTCCAATTTATAGTTTATGCCCAAAACTAGGTTTTTCATTCCAAATTTCATACTTTGTCGTTCATGCCAATTCTAGGTTCAATATGTCAAATTACATATTCCATAATCCATGTCAAATTACCCCAAATTGCATCTTAACAGTCATGCCATAATACATGTTCCAAATTATGCCAAATAAATGTCAATTTTATGTTATGCCCAATTACCCCCGCATTCATAACATACGTGTTAACCTATAAAAAGATGGGTCTAATATATTATATGAGTGGTGCATAATTCATGACGTCGGAGGACAAATCGTTTGTCCTAACCTCAAAACCGATTCGATTTCAAACCATGTCGTATAGCGCCATGTCGCTAATAATCATGCCGTGTCCACATCATAATGAACCAAGTCAAACTCGAGTTCATAGCGTGGATACCAAGGCGCTTCAAGGCCATATCGCAGGACAAGAGCACAAGATCAAGCCATGTCGTACCACACCATGTCGTCCCAAGGAAACCAGGTTGGCCCCAAGTCGTGCCACATTTCATTCATGGCGACAGAGTAAAGTAAAAGCATCTGGCAATCACGCCGTCCATCCACCATGTCGTTCAATGACATAAGGAACAACTGAACGACATAAGGAGCAAGCTGCTACTCAAGATCTCAATGCAAACCATGTCATGACCTACTTATGCCGCGAGATATGAAAGCCAAGCCGTTAGAGTCATGTTGCAAAGGAGGAGGTTCATCCATACTACATTAGGTCGCTTGCAATTATGTCGCTCCCTTCCATGTCGTGCACCATTCATAACATCGAAGCTAAGTTGTCATGCAACCCGGCACCACATCGTGCTATAAGCCTAAGGCAAAAGAAACATAAAGTTACACGACATGAGTCATGCTGTCCAGCCTCCATATCGTTTAACGATATAAAGGGCTAGTTGCCATTCAATGTCCAAAGCTAAACCATGCCGCGTCTCACTCATGTCGCCTCCAACTAATGTCGAATCACACCAACGATACGAGCCATGATAGGGAAAGTCATGTCGTGTCGAGAGTTCAATACGCTAGGGGCTTAACCCACTAAACGACATGAGTCATGTCGTTAGCAACATAAGATATAACGGGAATCCGAGTCATGCCAGTGGCGACATGGGTCATGGCGTTCTCCTGCGTAATTACAAAATTGCCACCTGGTCTAGAAATCTCCTATAAGTATCCTCTCACTTCTTTATTTGTGGTGGGGGGAGGGGGAATCGGAAGGCCACGAAGTGCTGTCAAAAATATTCTTGAACAATCCTAGCATCTATCCAACATCATAAATCAAATATTAATCCATGGATCATGATCTCCATAAAAGACATCCAAACGATCGGAGAGTTGAAGATTGATCAAACAAGTTCATGAACAAGAAAGAATCCTTCTAATCCAACAACATCCACATCATATCTCCCCGGATTGATGCGTTTTCCTCATTGTTCTCTAATGGATTTGAGTGTAATTTGTGTGATTTGTGAGTAAAGGAGTGATAATATTGTAAAAGAGAATTTGATCTTGTAATCTTTCATATTGACAATGAAATTCCTTACGAGAGTGGACGTAGATCCTCATTGGATTGAACCACTATAAAACTATGCACATTTTACTTGCATTTGGATTGTTGTGTGGCTCTACTAATTCATTTGTTGTGAAATATTTTTATTCACTTTTGGTATTTGCCCAATTTGGGACGAACATTTGGCACCCACCGTGGGGCCACGTCCGCACTTCACTCAATCTTAAGAGCCTACCATTGAAGTTCTAAGCCTACTTCTACTGTAGATTCCATAAATCTTTGATCTGAACTAATCGACCAAATCTTTCTCAAATTCAAAACATTTCTTCCAAAATTCGAAGGGACGTTCTCAAAATTATCACCACCCCACGGGCTAATCTTCCAAATATGAATCGATCTTTGGAAAGTGGATCTGGCATAACTCAAGATCTACTAGATACGGTTGTCGGCGACTTAAATCAGCAAATGGTAATTTCAAGAAAAGCTTTAATCGATAAGCTTGATATGTTTCTGGCCACTCAAAAGGATCTCATACCTGCAAAAGTTGACCCGCAAGGATGTGACAAAGCCAAAAAAAATATCTCCGCCATTTCACAAACCAACAACCTGACCATTGACGAAATTTCAAGGGATTATGTAACTCCAAAAGACTTCGTTACCGCTGTGACCAATTTGCACCAAAAAATAGATGCTTCAAATAAGATATTGCTGAATCAAATACAGGCTCTTGAAGCCACTCAAGCTAGTCTCACAGACCATGTAGAACAACTTGGTGTGGAAAAGAGCATGTACCTTACTGTTTCAGACTTTCACATTAAGAACTGTAGACATCATGATGATAAGGAAAATGGGAACAAGCGACCTTCCTCCCCTGCCTATCGAGTAAGCCATGGGAAGGATGTCGGAAGGCGGAAGAGAACATATGGAGACAAAGAGGGAAAAGCGAATAAGATATTTCACTTCTTCAAGTCTAAAGAATTAACTCCACTAAATGATACCTTGGAGAACATCTTCTTTGCCACTAAAGGCGCAGGGTTCTTTCCAGAGCCACCACCAATATTAAAAATATTAAACAAAGCAGCGACATCTGAAAGTTTCTGTCATTATCACAACCAACTGGTCACGATACTAATGATTGCAGACATCTAAAGAGCTCAATCGGGATGTTGGTTAGGAAGAGCAAGCTGCAAAAATATGTCAAGAAATCGCATATGACAGGACCTCTTTCAACCCCTCAAAAACAAAGCATATCCGTCAAACGATCAAGCCCAGGTGGGAAGGCTCCAACAAGAAACCATGCAAAGCCATTATTTGGCACTATGACGAGTAGTTCTCATTTAGATAATAAAAAATGGAGGAAGATGCAAAGCAATGTAAGATCTCAAGAATATAGCCCGATGGAAGCAATGATCCCAATGGAATTACAAGCTCCTGTTCATCCAATGATCGCCCGACACTTCCATACCGAAGCCTAGTAAAAGCCGGTGTTGAAAATATTTGAGTCTAATTGGCAAAGATATGTTGTCAACTAAAAGCATCTAAATAGCATCAACAAACTATCGACCTTTGATGAAGTTCCAACACTGGGAATCCGGGATAACGACCGATTGTGTCAACATTCTACATAAAAACACTGCTTAGTTCTTATAAAAATTATTATGCTTTCCTTTGCAAATATTAACCCCCTATGGTAAAAAGGGGAATTGTAATTGAGCAATTACTATGTCAATTTTCATATAATGAGAAGTCTACATCTTCTTAACCTCGATTATTCCATTATATTAAAAGTCACTTATATCAATTTAATATTGTAGGACGCTTACTGACTCGTGGTCTGATAAATTCTGGCGACCCCTGTTAACACACCCTGTTTGGGCAGTTCGGGTGTTGAGTAGCAAGAGCATCATATGAAGTAAACCCGATGATGTGAAGTTCCGTTTTACAAATCAAATGGAAAATTTATTCAGAATCAGACGATTAAAAGCATAGCAAATGGGCACTATGCCATAAAGCAACATATTTCATGGAAAGGGTACTACTTAAAGTAGAAAGTTGGAAACATCAAATCTCCAACTGCAAGTCACCCACCGAGTCAAGTACCATGTGGTTCAAGGAATATTCACTTCCTTGTAATTCCACAAATCTGAGTGATATTTATAACACGCTTTGACAATGATGTTCCAAGCGTCGAGTACAACGGGCCTCATTCCGCATGTAAAGTCGTAAGTGTCGCATTAGCAAAAAGCTCACCAAGGTGAAGCTGAACTATCCTAAGTGGGAAAGTTAGCATATTGTCCGCTCTTCAGCTCAGGGAAGCTAAGGTCGTACTTCCAATCCCACTTTACCCAAGTTCCTACCAATCAGCTGCTAAAGCAAGTTTTCTTCCACCCATATACTTAAGGAAGATTCTTAAAGCTCGTACTACCTCATCCCTATAGCCTAAGAAGGAAAAGAGTGGAAGCATATACATAGCCAGATAAAACATGATGACCACTACAGCACATCCTGACAAAGATAGCTCAAGCATTTGCTGCTTAATACTCAAACACCGTCCATAGTACATTTGAAGGTGAGAAGTACAAAGCCGCAGACAGAGGGCACCAGGAATTGAGAAATTAAATGATGTGACACTCCGACTACAAACAAAACTGTAAGCCTCCCCGAGGGGCACCCAGTTCATCGCCGATGCCATTAAGAAATGGCTGGATAGCGATACAAACACCGGGCTTCTAAACCAAAGACCTCCCTGAGGGGCACCCTGTTCATCGCCGATGCCATTAAGAAATGGCTGGATAGCGATATAAACACCGGGCTTTGAACATAAGACCTCCCCGAGGGGCACCCGGTTCATCGCCGATGCCATTAAGAAATGGCTGGATAGCGATATAAACACCGGGCTTTGAACCCAAGACCTCCCCGAGGGGCACCCGGTTCATCGCCGACGCCATTAAGATATGGTCGGATAGCGATATAAACACCGGGCTTTGAAGCCAAGACCTCCCCGAGGGGCACTCGGTTCATCGCCGATGCCAATAAGAAAAGGCTGGATAGCGATACAAACACCCGGGCTTCTAAACCAAAGACCTCCCTGAGGGGTACCCGGTTCATCGCCGATGCCATTAAGAAATGGCTGGATAGCGATATAAACACCGGGCTTTGAACCCAAGACCTCCCCGAGGGGCACCCGGTTCATCGTCGACGCCATTAAGATATGGCCAGATAGCGATATAAACACCGGGCTTTGAACCCAAGACCTCCTTGAGGGGCACTTGGTTCATCGCCGATGCCATTAAGGAATGGCTGGATAGCGATATAAACACTGGGCTTTGAACCCAAGACCTCCCCGAGGGGCACCCGGTTCATCGCCGACGCCATTAAGATATGGCCGGATAGCGATATAAACACCGGGCTTTGAACCCAAGACCTCCCCGAGGGGCACTCGGTTCATCGCCAATGCCATTTATACATGGTTGGATAGCGATATAAACACAGGGTTTTCAAACACCTCTTCAGAGGCATCCGCTCAGATGCTGAATCTTCTAAATCCAGCAATTGATTCTGGGTCCTTCAAACCCAGTTACTGACGGACCCAAAGACCTCTTCGGAGGCATCCGACAAGTTCAGCAAGCGTCTGAATTATTCAGATCCAACGAACAACGGATCAAAGATCCTTTCAAGGACATCCGGTTATAAGCCGAATCTTCCAAATTCAGTTAGTAATAGAACCAAAAAACTTCCCTCAAGATTATCTGATAAAAACCACAAGTAACTGGCCACTTAGTTACTAGAAACAACAGATACCTTTATCAAGATATTAAAGCCATGCCTAATTTTCAAAATATTAAAACCAATTGTGGTATAGGGGAATTACCATCGCATTAACGAAATTTAATGATGCTCTCTTAAACATACTACAATCCGGTCATAATTTCATGAAAACCCGGCATTAGGTCACTCCAACCAACAAGACTGGATTTTCTGAAATAAATAAGATGAAATTAAAAGATCCTAATAAAACGTTTATCCACATGAAAGGGTTGTGAGCATCGTCTTAGTCAAGATCAGGAAAATCCAATAAAGTTGGCCTGTAATAACAAATAACTTGTAGTGCAGAATTTGTATTGCAAATATAAATCAAGCATGAAATGCAAAAAATATAAAAGCATAGCGAAACCTAAAGCAAAATTTAAGGCATGAAAAGCAGGACATAATTTCCCGGCAAGCAAAGCAGAACTATATCATAAAGTCACAGGTCAAAGTGCAGAATATAGGACAACAGAGTGCATAAAGATGATAAGTACAAAAGTAATAAGCGGGGACCGATGCCCGCATATACAACCGGCCTGAATACAACACACGAAAGAAAGTAATTAACAACCAAGTTGAGCAACTACTAAGCATGATCATTTCTTCTTGTCACTTGATCTCAATGCTGGCTTGTTAAGTAAAGGCGGAGGGGTCTCTTCCATGTTACTCTGATTCTCTTGGGAAGAAAAAATGGTAGCCTCCATCTCCTTCTTCTTCTTCCTCTTCTTCTTAGACAGTGAGGACTTGGCAGACTTTTTTCCTTTCTCCTTGGTAGTAACCCGGGGACTCTCATCTGCAAGATCGTCACTAAGACCGTAGTCAACAACATCCAAATCTGAGGAGGGACCGATCTTTGTATCATGCGACCCAGGAGCAGTAACAAGCAAGGGTGTGTTACTAGGAGTAGGGGGAGTAATGACAGAAGTAAGCGGAAAAGTTGTCAATGGTGAGTCAGCCCTAATAGCTCCTATTGTCATTGCATTGCCTATGGCAGGAGAAGACAAGGGTGAAATTAAATTCGAAGTATGGAAAAATTGAGCATAATAAGCAAGGGACCTAGGTGAATCGAAAATGGACTCTAAGCACGACATAGTAAAGTTAGTTTCAATTTTACCTATATCTAGAAGATTCTCCGAGGGATCCCTATGCTCAATTCTCCAGTGATCGGGATTGTCATCATCAGCCTCATCGTTCTCACCATGCTCATTAGCAATATCCTCTGTATTAATATCCCCCTCAGTGGTGACATTTTTATCTTTAGGAGCATCAACTGGGTTAGCTAATGTCTGTGAGCCAGAAGCTTCAAAGGCCGAGGGATCAACAGGAAGGTTGACATCTGGTTGAGTGTGAACTTTCTCACCAGAAGTACCTGTCCTCTCGCCCATTAGTTGTGCCTTCCCTTCTGCCAAAGCCTTTTTGGACCTGTCATCTAAGAGTTTGTTAATGAGCTCATCCTCGCTACAATCATCACCGTTAATCTCAAGCACTCGCTCCCAAACGAGCGCCAAAGTACGTGGAAAACTATCCTCTAGGTAATGCAAGCTCCCACGGCTCATGACACTGTATACATAAAAGCGGAACATATCATCATCAGCTTCGTCCATAGCTTGTTTGTGAGTCTCTTCTGCAATTATCTTGTCCTTCTCAAGTGATTCAACCTTGGCCATCAGCGTCTGTTTAGAAGCCTTCAGAGATATTACTTCCTTACGAAGATTAGTGGCATCCTCCCGATATTGTTTGGAGAAATCCTTCTCTACAGCCAATTCGGCCTCAACATTGCGCTTGACAGCTATGGCATCTTTTTCTCTTTGTTTGGAAACCTCGAGTTCTTCCACAAGCTTTTTAATCTCTTTGTCTGATGCCTCTAACTCTGCGACTCTTTTATTAAGAACTGTGATAGTAACATCACGGTCGTCTAAAACCTTCTCCCATTTGACTTTGTCATTCTCCAACTCGACAATTTTTGTAAGATGAGAATCATGGCGCTTTTGGAAGTCATCACCAAGTTTCTCCCATCCATGCAACTTTTGATACAAGATATCTCTTACGATGTTCCATTTGGTCTAAAATTGACTCTTAGTAGTGTTGAGATGGGTGTGTGTTTGACTTATAACCGCGTCCACCTCTTTAAGAAAATCATCAGCGTCGGTTATACTTACTCCACGATAAAAAATAAAGCCCTTTCAAGTTCCAACCCGGGAGCTTTTCGTTAAGGGAGATGTTCGTCGAGCCAGGAGTATGACGAGGTTTATTAATGATCGAATGGATCTCAGCTGAAGTACCAGGAGGGCCAGAGGATGAAGGGAGTCGGGGTTTAATAGGCAGCTTCTCTACTCGGGAATGCTTATAAGAACCGTCCCTTTCTCGTTTCCTTCCTCGTTCACTTTCACTGGGAGTGTCTTCCCATAGCCAACTGCGCCTTCTAGCCTCTTCCTCTTCTTCCTCGCGTATCTTCTTTCTTTGTTCCTCAGTCAAAACGGATTCTAATACGTGAAAAGATTGAGAAGAGGGCTTCGAAGGTAGAGGAGAATGGGGCTGCTCATGGTGACGGGATGATTGCCGAGGTTCGGATTGTAGTAGGTGCTTCGGATCAATAGCTTTGCTCCTCATACTGAAATCCGACTTGATTCCTGACGAGCGTTTCCCGTACATGTCTAAACCTGAAATGAGGCATGCATTAGCTTTCAATACTTAAAACTATGCAGTATCTAAGAATGCTAAAGCAAGATATCAACACAGGAAAATAATTGAAATACATAAGATGAATTTCTTTAAAAAATACGGCTGTTAACAGACCGGACATATCCTCTGAGTTTAAAGGAATTCCTAATGATTTAAGATGCTTTTCCAACACAGTTGAGGCTGCATACCTAAGTCCGATTTCTATGGTTTGAGAGTTGAGAGGCTGAGTAACTGAACCATCTTGACTAAGATATCTAGCAGAGTTGAGATCACTCAAATTGTCAAATGTACCTGTAGAATCCTCTTTAGCTGCATTTTCAGTAGGAGAAATTCCAGTTGTAGTCTCAATATTTGGATCAGTTTCTAAAACAACTACGTCTTCACCATCATTGAACCCATCATGTTCAATGATGCACTCAAGATCAGAAGGATTCACTTCACTATCACCTCTTTTAGCCTGTTCGGAATCTAATTCTGGCTCAGGAGGCAGGAAAATATTCTCTTTCTTGATATACTCAACTGACATTGTGGTGTCTTCGCCTCTATGATGGTTAGAGTCTTCATCCTTATCCAAAGTCTTCGATGAGGGCGACGTTTTTCCACTAGTAGACCCAGAACATCTTTTCAAGGAAGGGTCAATGGAAGGGTTTCGATCAGCTTGAGTTACACTCCTGTCGTCTGGATTTACTAAATATGATTTCGTAGGGTTAGGTTTAGGAGTGGAAGGTCCAACCTTACATAAAAATTTCCTTAAGGGATGGAGTAGTTCGTGTTGGTGAGGTGTGCTATCTGTAATTAAAAGCTTTCTACTTCTCCTAGCCTCGTCAATAGCTTTTAGTGATTCGTATGTGGTTTTAATAGAAGGGGGAGCTTTGCTGTCCTTAATCAGGGTGGGGAGTACTGCATTTCAAAAGGAAATGATGTAAGAACGTATAACTCAAAGGAAAGTAAAGTCAAGACCTCTGAATAAGATATGCATACCTCCATCTGTCCATTGCCCTCGGAATGGCTCGGGGCATCTAACGAAGAAGAATTGGATTAAAAACCCTGAAACACTGTCCGGTAATTCGAGAACCAGCTTCCGGTTTCTGGCACCTTCAACATGCATAATAGAGGGGTGTCCTTCCTACTCTTGAAAGAACATAGGTACCAAAGGTCTTGGAAAGTAGGCTCTTGCTTTATCGTATCCATGAAAAGGACATAAAGGCCCAGCATAACTGTGTAACCATTAGGGTGGAGTTGGAAAGGAGAGATGCCTAGATGGTTTAAGATTCGCCCTAAAAAAGGATTAAACGGGGGAATAGCACCAGCTACTAGCATTTGTTTGCTTACAGCAACATATCCAACAGGGGGGTCATCAGCAAAAACGCCGTCCTGTGGTAATATTACATTTGTAAGAGGAATTCCGTATTGACCACACAACAGTTCGTATGGCTCCTGAGTAAGGGTGGTACTCTGTCTCTCTTGATCCCTAGCTTTAATTGGGAGAAGGTCTGGAGGAAGGGGCGAAAACTTGGCTAGAGGTAGTAGTTGTTTCAGTCTCGGAAACCTTGTTTATAGAGGGATTGGTTTGTGCCGTGGAGGTCTCTTTACTTTGAGAAAGGATTTGCTTTTCAGTAGTCATTCTGCACAAATATACTTGAATACATTTCAGTTTTCTAATGACAAGGTTCAAGGATTGGAGATGAGAAAACACATCAAAGAGTTAAAACAAAGATGACAAACACTAGAGCAAGGCGTGTGTGGACATTGGAGTTAAGTCGTTACAGCATGGGCTTCATGTCGATTCACGACATGAAGCTCATGTCAATCCACGACTTGAAGCTCATGCTCATCAACGACTTAAAACTCATGTCGATCTACGACTTAAAGCTCATGACGGTCCCCAGCATGGAGCTCATATTAATCCATGGTTTGAGACCCATACCGGTCCATAGCTCGAGAATCATATAATTCCTGGGCCAAAACTCATACTACTTTTGCGGGTTTGATGGATCGCATGATTTCTACAGATTGGAATGTCATGACTAGGGCTGTCAATGGATACCCGAAAAATCCGAAATCCATCCGCATCCGCATCCGAAAAGCGGATAAATATCCGATATCCGGAAAAGCGGATGCGGATATAGGCATATCCGCATCCGAAAATTATCCGTCCACTTTTTTTCACGATTATAACTTAAATTATGTGTATTTTAACATAATTAACTATACTAATCTATTATTTTGCAAAATTAAAAGTCTACTAAACTCATGCATATTGCTCAAAATTATATATTATCATCATATTTATTTATTTTAGCACTTTAATAGTCATTTGGGTTGAAAAAACTTAATATTAACCTTAAAAAATTCATTTATGTTCATTGATTTGTCAACTGTTGGCGGAGCGGATAATTATCCGATATCCGTCTGTATCCGCAGATGCGGATATCCGATATCCAAAAATGGTTTCGGATGCGGATGCGGATATTGCACTATCCGTATCCGAAAGTATCCGTTGACAGCCTAGTCATGACGACGTGAGCATCATGTCGTTCATGCGACTAGGGATCTTAAGGATAATTCAAAATCACGCAAGAACAACATAAGTTCTACGGTTCATACATTTTGACAAGCAACATATGTACATATAGTGAGGATCAAGTTTTAAAAAAAACAACAACACGACATTTCACATCCATTGTACACAACCAATCCATCAAAAATAAGACCCAATCTTGATTCACAACATTTCAAGATTACAAAATCATTGAAACAGTTCATACAATTGCAACTGAGTCGAAACCGAAGGTAAACTCCCAAATTTTATGCAAATCTAAGCATTCAAAGGATCAAAAAACAAGATCAGAACCTGAAATATAGGCAGAATCTCTCTTGGGTGACCAGTAATGAAGAAAGGCTTCGATCTTGGTGACACAAATTATCGAGATGATTCAGATCACTTCTGAGCAAAGACTTGATTGGGTTGGAATTTGGATTTGGCTGAAGTTGAAATCGACAGGGTTGAGAGATGCTCCGTTGATGCGCTCAAAGGAAGAGACAGTCTGCCATTAACAAGGAAGAAGCTTTAGATATGATTGGGAATGAAAGGGCGAACGACTTGGGAAATTATATACAGATGCAAAGGAAAATGGGCCGATCCAGATCGACTTAAGGTCCAGAACGACATAAGTTCCAGAGCAAAATAAAAAGGGATAAAACGGCTTGCGGCATGGTTATATGAATGGACTGGTCGATAAGTTAATATAAATCCGCAACTAAAGAGATTGGTAATATTATAGTTCGAAGCCCATGTCATTTTTCAATAACATGAACTTCGAGGGGCAAATGTTAACCCATTAAAAGATGGGTCTAATATATTATAAGAGTGGTGCATAAGTCATGACGTCAGAGGACAAATCATTTGTCCTAACCTCAAAACCGATTCGATTTCAAACCATGTCATATAGCGCCATGTCGCTAATAATCATGCCCTGTCTACATCATAATGAAACCAAGTCAAACTCGAGTTCATGGCGTGGATGCCAAGGCACTTCAAGGCCATATCGCAGGACAAGAACACAAGATCAAGCCATGTCGTACCATATCATGTCGTCCCAAGGAAACCAGGTTGGCCCCAAGTCGTGTCGCATTTCATTCATGGCGATAGAGTAAAGTAAAAGCATCTGGCAATCACGCCGTCCATCCACCATGTCGTTCAGCGACATAAGGAACAAGTGAACGACATGAGGAGCAAGTTGCTACTCAAGATCTCAATGCAAACCATGTCGTGACCTACTTATGCCACGAGATATGAAAGCCAAGCCGTTAGAGTCATGTCGCAAAGGAGGAGGTTCATCCATACTACATCAGGTCGCTTGCAATCATGTCGCGCCCTTCCATGTCGTGCACCATTCATAACATCGAGGCTAAGTTGTCATGCAACCCGACACCACGGCGTGCTATAAGCCTAAGGCACAAAGAAACATAAAGTTACACGACATGAGTCATGCTGTCCAGCCTCCATATCGTTTAACGACATAAAGGGCTAGTTGCCATTCAATGTTCGAAGCTAAACCATGCCGCGTCTCACTCATGTCGTCTCCAACTAATGTCGAATCACACCAACGATACGAGCCATGATAGGGAAAGTCATGTCGTGTTGAGAGTTCAATACGCCAGGGGCTTAACCCACTAGACGACATGAGTCATGTCGTTAGCAACATAAGATATAACGAGAATCCGAGTCATACCAGTGGCGACATGGGTCATGGCGTTCCCCTGCGTAATTACAAAATTGCCACCTGGTCTAGAAATCTCCTATAAATATCCTCTCACTTCTTCATTTGTGGGGGGGAATCGGAAGGTCACAAAGTGCTGTCAAAAATATTCTTGAACAATCCTAGCATGTATCCAACATCATAAATCAAAGATTAATCCATGGATCATGATCTCCATAAAAGACATCCAAACGATCAGAGAGTTGAAGATTGATCAAACAAGTTCATGAACAAGGAAGAATCCTTCTAATCCAACAACATCCACATCATATCTCCGCGGATTGATGCATTTTCCTCATTATTCTCTAACGGATTTGAGTTTAATTTGTGTGATTTGTGAGTAAAGGAGTGATAATATTGTAAGAGAGAATTTGATCTTGTAATCTTTCATATTGACAATGAAATTCCTTACGAGAGTGGACGTAGATCCTCATTGGATTGAACCACTATAAAACTTTGCGCATTTTACTTGCATTTGGATTGTTGTGTGGCTCTACTTATTTCATTTTTTGTGAAATCTTTTTATTCACTTTTGGTGTTTTCCCAATTTCGGGACAAACAATACGTATTTTGAGATTCAACTCAAGATTCATAAAATAAGCGGAGAAACAATATGGAACATAAGAGGCATAAGAATAGGCATATGATGATAAGAATTATTGGTCCAATAAATTTGATATACCAAATTGACAAGTTTTGCATAGAATACATTGCAGGCATATAGATATGATGTGAATATCATTATGAACCATCACATATGTATAGGTTTGACAAGAGTTATATCATGAACTTAAACAGGATTACAATTTCGATATACAACAAGGATAAATATGATTGGACCAATTACATAGTCAATAATGATTCCTAAAGGCATATACAAGCACGGATTCAAATGAAAGGATTACTTACATCAGGCATAAATCTAATGGATTAGATTTGAATAACATCGCAGGCATAAATCTAATAGATTGGATTTGATAAATCTAAAAGGATTATCTCATAATCAAGTATAGCTTAGATCCAGATTATTACATGCCAAGAATTTCAATTAAGAATTCACATCTGAAAGTAACTTGAACTTACAAAAAGAGAATGATTCTTGTATTTCTGGAATCTATTTTCTAAAACTGAAAAGCTATCTCTTGACGTAGATTATCGATTCTCTAATTTCGATTTGATTCTAAGAAAATAGTTGTTGAAGTCGTTGAATTAGCCATTGAATCTCTACTTGAATTCTAAACTTGATTTCTTGGAGAACTAGAGCAGCATAAGGACATCTTTAATTTATTTTGATATGAATTAGGGTAGAGTATAGGTGTAATGAAGTTGTGTAGAGAAAACTGTTGCCTTGGGGGTGTTTATATAGCATAGGGATTGACGAATCTGGTCAGAACGGACGTCCAAATGCAGAAAAACGAACCAGTGCTCGGATCTGGAAATAGGGGGGAGGTCGACCTATGTTGACCCAGGTCGACCCCCTAGTCGACCTGGGTCCTGAGCGGGAAATTTCCCGCCCAGCCCGGGTGTGTGATTTGAATTTCGAACTTAAATCTGAGCTGTTTTAATTTATTTAAATCCCTGAAACTTCTGAGGGCCATAACTTCCTCATACGGAGTCCGATTTACGAAAACTTGCACTCTATTCCAAGCAGAATTTCGAGACGAATGCAATGGCGTAACCTATTTCCCTTAATTCTTCTTTTAAAAATTAAGTATTCTTTAATTCGTTCTTTCAGAAATTACAGGGTGTTACATTCTCCCCTCCATAAAGGATTTCGTCCCCGAAATCTCTAAGTTAAGAAGAATGCATATCCTAACATCCAACATCCATCTACTCGACCATTCAATCACAGGCGTCCATTGTCCTTAAAAATATTTCTAATGCTTTCATGATCATATGCATAGTGTGTGTACATGTCCTTATCTAATGCAAAATCAGGCGGTCTACTGATTTAGTTAACCTCCTCAATCCGAATTATGTCAGTGCCATGAGTCCATCATGTATGCAATTATTCCTAATCGTACTTTATAACTTTTACATGAGTGCACAATCTTCATACAAATGCAACATCCATATGATAGCACATCAAGTTTCAGTTCATATATATAAAAATTCACTCATGCATATGCAATATGAAAGTGACTGAGCCGATCTAGTGCCTAATATGCATCCACGAGCATCCACTAGCAACCACTTGCAACCACCAATCATAACATGTTTCAAACACATGTTTACATCCATTGGTTTCTACATAAGGATAAGGAATATGATCGAGGAGATATACTTAAAAGGTAGATACAAGCATGATAAACTTAAGGAAAGAGAGATTAAGGATGTACCCTCAAAAAGAAAAGGGTAGGCTGCGCGTATCTAGTCTTCAGTCTTCTAAGTCACATATTCTTGAGCTTCACTCCACTATACCTTAACTAATTTAACTTCATGATTGCAAAGCTTCTTGACCTCCATTTCCAAAACTCACTAGTAAAGATAGAACCTCGATCACTTACTATGCTAGAGGGTATCCAATGTTGTCGAACTATCTTGCCAAGATAAACAGGTGTTAAGAATGATACTAAGTGTATATACTAAGATGATTAGAGGTCTCTCCTCTACTTAGCTTATCCATCATGTCACAAATCTGAGGGTCTAAAGCTAAAGGTTGTTATGTACTTTATACCTCTCTTAAGGTCAGTCTTACTTAGGGCGCCTCCCACAACCATTTATTTCTCATGCAAACCATCCTAGTCGAACTCGACATCCCTCAAGTACAAGCCCCAAAGGCCTAAACCAATATCAGACAAGCACCCAAAGAATACCTCCTCTGAATTTGTACGATCTATGTGAGATGATACTAGCAAAACATCCAAACAATTGAGCACTTAATCGACTCTGGCTATCCTCGCCAATCTTGCTCCAAAACTATCGTTGATCGCATAACTAGCTTTGCATTGTCAACTAGATATATGCGGAAGTCTATCTCGAGTTTTAGGGGAAATCCCCTAACCTGATCAAAAACATATGCGTACTCATGGACTATTCTAATGGATCGCAAATCGTCGATAGATGCATCAAGTGATTCTAGGTGGCTAAGCCTAACTGATCCCCTCAGGATCGCATGAAATCTCGAGGGTATTCCCACGGCAAGTAAAAAAATCTAACTACCCTACTTTTGCAATTACTAGCTAACCAACCCATGCCTAGAATCAACCCATAGCCCATGGAACCAAAACCAAAGCATTATACTTAAACTCAATCCTTAATATAGATATTCTCAAATCCTTACAAACCAAAGATAAATGAGCCGAACCACTGATTGGATTTGAGACAATAATGGGATCTTCTGCTATACAAGTACTAAGGTGTAGAGACTCAACTATGGAAGCAGATACAATCGAATGCGAAGCGCTAAAATAAAAAAAAGAGTACTAATAGGAGGATCAAAAAGAAAAGCTAAACCCCCTTTTTTTCAATAGAAACTTTATTACCTCTCTCTCAGGTATGCTGGCGGTGAGAGCATGTACTTACCTTCCTGAAAATCTAGTTCTTTGTCCTTGTCCTCCGGGCAATCTTTGATAAGATGCCCTGCCTCACCATGCTGAAAACAACCACTTGTCTTTTACTTCCTACAATTAAATAACCCGCTTTACCGCAGAAAAGATACTTCCTCTTGTTGCGGGATCTGTTATTTCCTCCGCCCTTCTTATATTCCAATCCCTTGTTTGAGATTCTTCCCCTTTGGCCTCTTTCTCTTTACCTCCTTTGTGAAGCAATTTGACAAGTCTCTCAAACGTTGCCTCTATCGCACGGAAAATCCTACAAAGCTCGAACGAAAATTAGCCGTAGGTGAAACTACTGCGGCTCTAGATGGAAGTTGGGCGCTTATTTTCCCTTTGACAAGTGTCGTAGTCTCATCAAGCCTACGGAACCACGCCGCGATGAGGTTACCTCCCAGAAAGTCAGGAGCCCCAGAGACTCAGGAAAGAAGAAAACAAGGATTTAAACAGAGGATCAAAAGATAGTGCATATGGCTTTGGGGAATATGCCTTTAAAACAAAACTTTTCTTTTGAAAATGCTTTTTTAAAAACCATTTTGAAAATAAATTTTCAAATCTTTTATCTGATCCGGTAACCTTCAGCTCTGATACCAAGTGAAACACCCCACCTCCGTTAAGGTCACTCACAAAGGGAATGCCTTAACTTCGGTGGAGCATTTTAGGTAAAAGATGCAGATACATTACAAGACAGACAAACAAAGCAGCGGAAAATAAAGTCATTTTATAAACAATGTGGTTCAGTCAAGCTTTTAAAATAGTTGTCTCAATCATACTTAAAAGTAATACATAGAACTCCTATCTTGATTTAAAAACTTCCAAATATAAAAGAAGCATAAAAATAACAATGATATTCCCCAATAAAGCATGAACCAGCCATAGCAGTGGAAGAGAGAGTCCAAAGCAATACATCGCCTATCTTCGAGCTTGGAAAGAAAACTGAGCTAAGTGGTAACGTTTCCTCCCTTTGAACCTGGAGGGGGGTAACAGAAGAAAAGAGGCAAAACAAAACTAGGTCAGACTTGAGTCTGGTAAGTCCAGTGACTTTTAGCATATAAACAGGCAAAAGCATCATGACATGAATAAACTGAATATAAGACAATACCGTGAGAACAAGGATAACAAGATAACATACGATTAGTATAGATATGATAAGGCAAGATAAACTGAATGCGCTTCTACTCTTTCTCTGCTTCGCTACTACCTTGTTATTCTGATTTTTATATTTCTACACCACCTAACTAGTGTCCTAACTAGTAATCTATATAAAATGATCATATTGTAATGTGATCCTAATCTCCGCAATTGTGGTAGCCTTTAGGTGTACATCTATCGTGAGGATTCCACCTCAATCTGCCTAATTGCCATGAATATGTTAGATGTACCCTTACTACCCTATCGATCGGCTACTTACTCGTATTAATTTTTCCTTATGACTGTGTCAATCGACCCTCTCTTGCATGTAGATACACTGTGCTGGTCCCACCATAAGGTGTATCAAACCTTATGATAGCAACCCGACACGATTCAAGATGCACAGCGTATAACTATTGGTACCCAGTACCTGCTTTTTCTCACTCCGGAGTACGTGCACGCCCGTAAACCATCGGAACCTACACTGACGTAACCCCTGCCGCTTTTTTGACCGCTTATAATCAGCCAAGTAATCGTGCCCCACCCTGCCTAGTTCAGGGTACCATGATATATCTATGTTGGTTAATGCTGAAATGGGTCCCCGTTACTAGGGTTTCCTACTAGTTAAGCTTGTGGGCCTATATTTACTAATATTACCCACCAACACGATATGTACTTAACCCTCCTATTGATTCAAGCATGTTTATTTAATGGTTAAGTTTTGTGGGCCTATATTTACAAATATTACCCACCAACCCGATATGTACTTAACCCTCCTACTGATTCAAGCATGTTTATTTAATGGTTAAGTTTTATGGGCCTATATTTACTAATATTACCCACCAACCCGATATGTACTTAACACTCCCACTGATTCAAGCATGTTTATAATATGGTTAAGTTTTGTGGGCCTATATTTACTAATATTACCCACCAACCCGATATGTACTTAACCCTCCTACTGATTCAAGCATGCTTATTTAATGTTTAAGCTTTGTGGGCCTATATTTACAAATATTACCCACCAACCCGATATGTACTTAACCCTCCTGTTGATTCAAGCATGTTTATTTAACGGTTAAGTTTTGTGGGCCTATATTTACTAATATTACCCACCAACCCGATATGTACTTAACCCTCCTGCTAATTCAAGCATGTCTATTTAATGGTTATGTTTTGTGGGCCTATATTTACTAATATTACCCACCAACCGAATATGTACTTCGCCCTCCCGCACATTATGTCATATTGGTTAAATGTTGTCCATTCATGTTAACTTAACCCACCCATTCATCGTGCCATGTTGGTTAAGTGTTTCTTATTAACTTAACCCCGTTCATTCATCAGGTTATATTGGTCAAGTGTTTCTTGTTAACTTAACCCCATGTGTTCATCATGTTGTATTGGTTAAGTGTCATCAATCAATTCAAGTTACTTAACCCACCTACTTGTCATGTTACTTTGGTTAAGTGTTGCCTTCTTATGTCAACTTAACCCTACCACAAATCAAGTTATATTGGTTAAGTGTTTCCCTCTTGTTTTAACTTAACCTTACCACAAATCAAGTCATATTGGTTAAGTGTTGCCCTCTTGTTTTAACTTAACCTTACCAAAAATCAAGTTATATTAGTTAAGTGTTGCCCTCTTGTTTTAACTTAACATTACCACAAATCAAGTTATATTGGTTAAGTGTTTCTTATTACTTAACCCTAGACATTCATCATGCTATACTGGTTAAGTGTTTCCTATTAACTTAACCCTAGTCATTCATCTTGTTATATTGGTTAAATGTTTCTCATTAACTTAACCCTAGTCATTCATGTTATATTGGTTAAGTGTTCCTATGAACTTAACCCTAGTCATTCATCTTGTTCATTAGCATTAATTGATTTATTAATGCACCAACCTCTCACATTAGATATGTGTTGTTACGGTTACTAGATGTGCCGGGCGGTTCCGGGCGGTTTTACACCACAACTCAATCTAACCTCGGGTTTTTCTTGGGCATGATGCACTAACCTCTCACATTAGATAGGTGTTGTTGTGGTTACTGGATGTGCTGGGCAGTTCCGGGAAGTTTTACACCATAACTCAATCTAACCTCGGGTTAGGCATGTTCATCTTTAATTTACACATTTACCATATACCCAAATCTAGAAGTTTCATGCTAATTACCAAATTCACTAAAACTAGTCATGTTCCAATTCCCAAGTTATGCCTAACAAATTCCAATTTCAAGCTATTAATCAAAATTGGCTATACCCAATCTTCCCTAAATTTGCAATAATAGTCATGCCCAAAATCACTATGCATTATGTTTGGCGTCCCAAATCAATAGTTAAGCCCAAGATAAAGTTAATATTCCAATTTATAGTTTATGCCCAAAACTAGGTTTTTCATGCCAAATTTCATACTTTGTCGTTCATGCCAATTCTAGATTCAATATGTCAAATTACATATTCCATAATTCATGTCGAATTACCACAAATTGCATCTTAACAGTCATGCCATAATACATGTTCCAAATTATGCCAAATAAATGTCAGTTTCATGTTATACCCAATTACCCTTGCATTCATAACGTACGTATTTTTAGATTCAACTCAAGATTCATAAATAAGCGGAGAAACAATATGGAACATAAGAGGCATAAGAATATGCATATGACGATAAGAACTATTGGTCTAATAATTTGATATACCAAATTGACAAGTTTTGCATAGAATACATTGCAGGCATATAGATATGTTATGAATATCACTATGAACCATCACAGACGTATAGGTTTGACAAGAGTTATATCATGAACTTAAACAGGATTACAATTCCGATATACAACAAGGATAGATATGATTGGACCAATTTCATAGTCTATAATGATTCCCAAAGGCATATACAAGCACGGATTCAAATGAAAGGATTACGTACATCAGGTATAATTCTAATGGATTAGATTTGAATAACATCGCAGGCATAAATCTAATAGATTAGATTTGATAAATCTAAAAGGATTATCTCATAATCAATTATAGCTTAGATCCAGATTATTAAATGCTAAGAATTTCAATTAGGAATTCACATCTGAAAGTAACTTGAACTTACAAAAAGAGAATGATTCTTGTATTTCTGGAATCTGTTTTCTGAAAATGAAAAGCGATCCCTTGACGTAGATTATCGATTCTCTAATTTAGATTTGATTCTTAAAAAATAGTTGTTGAAGTCGTGGAATTAGCCTTTGAATCTCTATTTGAATTCTAAACTTGATTTCTTGAAGAACTAGAGCAACATAAGGTCGTCTTTAATTTAATTTGGTATGAATTTGGGTAGAGTATAGGCGTAATGAAGTTGCATAGAGAAAACTGTAGCCTTAGGGGTGTTTATATAGCATAGGGATCGACGAATCTAGTAAGAACAGGCGTCTATATGCAGAAAAACGAACCAGTCCTCGGATCTGGAAATAAGGGGAGGTAGACCTATGTCGACCCAGGTCGACCCACTGGTTGGCCTGGGTCCTGGGAGGGAAATTTCCCTCCCAGTCCGGGTGTGTGATTTGAATTTCGAACTTAAATCTGAGCTGTTTTAATTTATTTAAATTCCTGAAACTTCTGAGGGCCATAACTTCCTCATACGAAGTCCGATTTACGAAAACTTGGACTCTATTCCAAGTAGAATTTCGAGATGAACGCAATGGCGTAACCCATTTCCCTTAATTCATCTTTTAAAAATTAAGTATTCTTTAATTCGTTCTTTTAATATTATCAGAAAATACGGGGTGTTACACTAAATGTGGTAAGAAGAGAGGAGATGAAGGTAGAAAGAATTTAGGTTTGGGATTTTAGGAATTTGAGAAGAAGAAAAATGAAGGCTATAGCTAATTCTTAGAAGAAGGATGAGAAATGAGAAGAGACAAATTAATGGAGAAAATAGATTATGATTCTAGATTTAGGGGCTTTTCTTGAGAGGAGGAAGGAAAAATAACATTTGCATAAGATAATTATAGAGAATAGAAAATAATGAGGAAAGAAATTGAGAAACATATGTGGTTTATTTCTTATTGGGGTCTCCTTACATATGGTAGGCTATGAAGGAAATAAATTGGCTGACTAGGCACGAGATGTCGGTCTAATTAACATATATTTTTTATTTAGAGTTCAAAAGTAAATCTAATAAGGGAAGAGAATAACAAAAAGAAATGAATGCATGATTTATTGCCTGACGCTGATTGTTAGAAAGTTGTGTGACTTTTCAAATATTAAAACATATGATATTAAAATTTCAGAATTTAAGGAATATATTCAATTAGATAGACAAGAATAATGTAGAGAAAATGGATAGAAATACATACATATGTATAATATTGATAGTTTTACAAGTTTTTTCTATTGTTAATTTTTTGAATATAAACAATAATATATAGAAGAGAAGGTAAATATATACATGGAGATTTTTGTTGTGGCAAAAAAATAACGGGAAGCAAAAGTGGAAAGAAAAAAAATAAAGGGATCAAAATTTAAGGAACGAGAAAATGTAACGCCCCATAATTTAATACAATATAACTATACTTTGAAGATAATAAATTGGGAATTACTTAATTAAATATTTAGAATTCAGTAAAACCGACTTGCGTTTGTCTCGGGATTCTGGTTTAGATAGACCCCAAGTTTGAGTAAAACAGATAACATATGAAGAAGTTATGGGCATTAGAAGTCTGTATACACATAAGGGGGTTATATATGTGTATATATATTCAAAATAATTAAAACTAGAAAAACAACGCACGTAGAAGACCGTTAGAGGACAACCCACAACGGGCCTGGGTCGACCCAAGTCAGGTTGGGTCGACCCAGGGGGTAGGTGGGTCGACCTACCCAGATTCGGGGCAGATTACGAATTCGTATTTGTGGAAATTGGCATGAAGGTCTTACTCATCCGGTCCTATTTGTTTTAAGGACACGGGTTTAAAAAAATTAGTTTCCAGGACAAAATCGATCGTTCTGTTCTCAAAGCGCATTTGCTTTCGGTTTTCTCATATCAAACGCAATTATTTCCAATCAATTCAAATCGTATTTCACTTAATTTTCTGAGGCGATATTCTGGAGTAGTCTTTTCAGGCAAGGATTGGTTTTGAGTGTGTGATCGATGCAGGAAGGTGATAAGGTGTTGAGGTGAGGTTCATGTCGGATCTGAAATGTATGGTTAAGTAAAATGGCGATTTTGATTCATGTCAGATTTGAAATAAAATGGCGATTCTTCACGACAAAAAAATATGGTGAGCTCTAAATGATTTGTATCAAAAAATAGGGTGCTCTGTGTGATTCTCTTTAAGGTGGGAGCGTGTTGACTCTTCTATCAGTTCGATTCAAATTGACCTCAGTTTTTGTAAGTTATGTGGATTGTGTAATTACTTTAATATGCTCTGCAAGTGAATGAACTCTTGAATATAATATCACTTTTATCTTAGTTGATTTATTTTTGTGTGTTTATTCGTATTTGAAAATTTTACTAGCACACGAACTTGCAAAATTTTGCTATCTTTTTCTTTTCAATGGTTAGATGTGAACTCCGTTCATGTAGATAAAGTTCTTGCTAAGATTTCTAAAAGACATTGTGAACACCATAGTTGTAGTTAACTTTTAATAAATGATTAAACTTGTATATTATATTGCATCAAATCATATAACTTCTGGAAAAAGATAAATGTATTATCTTTTTAAAATAATAAACATATCCAAATCATATGATTGTCTGAGTTTCTTAGTTACAACATATGATAAATTTACTTCCTCATAATCATATAAAAACATATATTATGTATACTATATTGTGTGAAAACATGTGAATTGTTTGTAAAGATAAATTCGGCTTTTACACAAAAAGATAAATAATTTTATTTTTATGTTTTGGTGTGGAAGTGTTTTTCTAATATGCATATATGGTAATTTGCTTCCATGTTTAACTTTTAAACGTACAACTAAGTAAAATTTCTACTATGTATAGGTGATGAATGAAGTGGATGGTCATGGGTTATTTGTGTTTGGTTTGGCTAGTGAAAAGAGGGTGTATGGTTTATAGTATTTAGAGGGGAGGTTTACGGAAGAGAGAATCGTGGTGAACTGGATAGTTTGAAGGGGTTTGAAGCTGGTTTGAATGATGTGTGCATGAATGGTTACTTTATGAAGTGAAGGAAGACTGTTGTGTTTTGATGACGGATGGTTTGTTTCAAAGTGCACAGAAATGCAACACAGAGACACGATGGGAAGAAAATGGAAATCAAATGGAAATAAAATGTAAAATCAAATTAGAACAGGATGTAAAAACAATACTTCAAGTGCAATGTAAAATATAATTTAGTGTGGATTGAATGCAGGTGCTTATCCATGTTTGGGATTTTTTAGCTAATAGTTATAATGTTCACGTAGTTGGTTTCATGTACTTATTTTTATATTTTCAGAAAAGATAAATATTTTTATCTTTTTCAAAAAAGGAAGAACTTCTTGCAGTAATGATACAACGGAATACTGGTTGTTTTATGTGATTTAACTGTGAAACTGCCTACTCATGTATACATTTTTGATGCAATGGAATACTAGCTTTAAGTGTGTCATGTATGTATTTTTATCTTTTTCAAATAAAGATAAATACTTTTATCTTTTTTAGAAAAGGAAGAACAACTTCCAAATACAACAAAATATAAAGTCCCAACAATATAGTTTTGTTTAATATTTTCTTTGAGTTAAGGTTGACCCTCTTATGATGTAAAGTTTGGGATTTTCTTTGGTCTACAATTCGCTTTTCTTCCTGAAATGCAATTTTGTTCTTTTTTAGTGTAGAAAGAAGGGAATGAAAAAATTGCTAAGATGAATAGCGTTCTTTGTGCTGAGTGCAATGGAAATGGCAAAACTGTTCATTTGTTACATGTGTTTTTTATTGTTAGCATATTATTTTGCAAAGTGCTTTTCAAATGCAATTAAAGCACAATGTCTAGATACATAAGACCAGACATATACAGTATTGGTAAATGCTTTTATCTTTTTTAAACATCGTAATAATTTACCAAAATTGGTAAATAAAATAATTTACCAAGATGGGCTTAAGCCAAAAACCATTAAACAACAAATGTAAATGAAGATGACATTGTATTCATATTATAAACACAAAATGACTAATAAACGAACTTTTAATCTAAGCACAGAGCAAATCAATGCTTTTAACTTTTTAAAACATTGAGCTAAAAAGTAAACAGTCACATAATATTCCATGGGACTTATATCAACCCATATACATAAAAGTGAAAATGTAGCAAAATACACTATAAAAGTGCCAATATATACAACTAAAACTCATAGTCAAAAGATACAATTTGGTATGAAAGCTTCTAATGTTACTTTGTATAAAAGATAAGTTATTTTATCTTTTCATATAAAATGAAAATGCACAAGAAATTATCAAAATTTGGAGAAGGCTGCCAAATGAATCGTTCAAAGAATGTCAGCAATATTGTTGCATTTCTTTTTCACATATGAATCACCAACATTCCAGTAAATAATGTTAGCAATGATCATCCACTAACACTTGATGCAGAAGCCAAAGCAATAGGCTGAGCCCAAACTTTCAGACATGCTTTGACTTCTCTTGGCTCGCTTCCTGTGTGCACAAATCAAAAACTACTAATAGATGCACAACCAGAAATCAAGAATCATGCTAACACTGAGTGCATAAGCAGAAATAAAAGAAATAAAATATTGAAAAAAATGAATAAAAAATAGAAAAATAAAAGCTCCATTCTAAATTTAAAGGCCAGGCTTCACTTGAAGAAACAAGGAGGCTTCTAACCTATTTTAAGACAGACCATAAATATTTAGTAATCATGTTATAGTGTCAATATCGAAACTAATTCATAATAGCATTATGAACAGAATATTAGTACCAATACTTTTATTGTTGGGATGTATTGTGTTATAGTGCCAATATCGAAACAAGTTCAAAATAGAAACTATAACATATGATGGAAAAAATTTAATGTTGGAATGTATTGTGTAATTAAACTTTTTAAATAAAAACATAAATGCTTGTATCTTTTTTACTTAAGATTTAAATAAGGTTCATAAGGGGTGCAATAATTTCAAATAATGAATAAAAAGGGAACCTTGGGTAACATGTATAACTTAGTTTCAAATATAAGTAAATCTAAACAGCTAATTTATCCTATGCAGGTAAAGCCAAATGGTTTTATGTTTTTCAGCAGTTAAATACGTTTAGTAGGTTTTCTACTGGTTTTATCCTATGCAGTTAAATACAACCAATTAATCGTATGCAGGTAAAGCTAAATGGTTTTATCTTTTTCAACAAAAAAATAGATTTACAATCTTATTGAAAATATTAATATGTATAAATCATATAAGAAAAACATAAACTGTTTAAAAAGGTAAATATATTTATCTTTTGTCTACTTTATTATATAAAATACTATTGAAAATAATATATACATTAAAAAATAAATTTATATATTTAAAAAAATTGTAATTATATACAAAAATATAATTTCACACTTTTCATTAAAAAATTAATATGAATTTTACTTTTTATTAAAACATATAACTTATTTAAAAAGATAATTGTGTTTATCTTATTAAAATAGTATAAACGTTAAAATGATATGATCATCTAAAGTTCTTAGTTTCAGCATATGATAAATTCTCTTAGTCAAGATAATATGAAAACATATGATAAAGATATTATATATATATATATATATATATATATATATATATATATATATATATAATCTTGTGTGAAACATATATTTGATTCACTTGAGAAAAGATAAACAAAAAGATATATTTATCTTCTTTACTTTGAATATATATATTCACTTGAGAAAAAATTTAAAAGTTAATTGAATATATGTCATATGTTATAACTAAACATTGATGTCACACAATAAGTAGAGCTAAACTTCTAATTATCTTTTTTAAATATGAAGTTCAGTTTTGAAAAGATAGATGCAACTATCTTTTTTAAATCTAAAATATAATAAGATATACTGCTAAACATTTAAAATTTGTTAATTACAAAAATGCAATTTTGTAATCAAAAGTTTAGTTTTATCATTAATATTACATATTTGCAACTAACAATTAACACATGACATATATATTCAACTATCTTTTTAAATATGAAGTTCAGTTTTGAAAAGATAGATGCAACTACCTTTTTTTAAATTTAAAATAAAATAAGATATACTGCTAAACATTTAAAAATTGTTAATTACAAAAATGCAATTTTGTAATTAAAAGGTCAGTTTTATCATTAAAATTGCATATTTGCAACTAACAATTAACACACGACATATATATTCAACTATCTTTTTTAAATCTGAAGTTCAGTTTTGAAAAGATAGATACAACTTTCTTTTTTAAATCTGAAATAAAATAAGAAATTCTACTAAACATTCGAAAAGTGTTAATTAAAAAATTGAAATTTTGTAATCAAAATTTCAGTTTTATCATTAACATTGCATATTTGCAACTAACAATTAACACATAACATATATATTCAGCTATCTTTATTAAATCTGAAGTTCAGTTTTGAAAAGATAGATGCAACTATCTTTTTTAAATCTAAAATAAAATAAGATATTTTACTAAACATTTAAAAATTGTTTTCCTTCTAGAATTTTTAAAAAATTGTTTCATATATAATCACCAGGTAAAACAAGATTCTCGTACATATTTATTTCATAAATGAATAGAACGAGTAATATTGTTGGTATCATTTGAAAATGTGACAAAAGATAAATTGATTTATCTTTTTTGAATAATAGGTTAAAAATGTATCTTTCATGTAGTATTTTTTTTGATAATTTATTGTTAATTAAGGTGCGATATATGGCTAATAATGTTTTTAATTTTTTTATTTATACTCTGCTCATAGTTTCTGAAAAAGATAAATATATTTGTCTTTTTATAAAAACAGAGGTATAAATATTTTATGATGGAAAATTATTATGATTGAAATGTATTATAATAAAGATATATGTATTATAATTATGAAAACAAAATAGAGCAACAAATAAATTACCACTGGAGTTATTGATAACATTCTTCTTTGCTATGCTCTTCACAGTATTGACTTCATATAGGTCTGAAATTTATGCATTTATGTCCTCCATTGAAGAAAATGCGCAGTGGATGTTCTGTAAACAACATAGATGTGACGGCCGGAAATTTCGCTCGATCCGAATCAGTCGTTAAACCGATCTAGACCGTTCGAAACCCCTGATCGTTTGAGAACAGGACAAATCAGAACACAAACAGAAGAACATTTCATTGTTATTACAACAATTCCATCAGATACAAGAATATACAGAGTATAATTGAATAAATTACATTTGATAAATATCAGAGATTACAATAAATTACATTGCAGCGGAAAATAATACAAAGCACAACTGAAGGTGATATACGGATACAGAGCTTTCCGGATATCATTCCAGCTGTAAACCAGGATCCTGTGAATATAAATCTGCAAAACCAAAACTACTAGCTGCCCGTGCGGAAAATAGGGGCACCCAGAGTTTAGGTTAAAACAATAAACTCCAGGTCAGTCATGTGACTGGTGTGAGAACTAAAACAGTTATTAAAACTTTACTTTAAAAGAGAGTAATTCAAGGGACCACGCCGTATAACACGGAACGGGTTTCCTCCCAAGAATACCAGTGCATAGAATAAACAGCGCAATGCTTTTTCGAGAAATGAAGCTATTATAAGACCCAGGTCCCATCACACAATGCAACGCAAGCCGGAGGATAGGGTTTTACCTTATAACAGCCAAACATGCTTGATACGTTTAAAACAAATCATTTGATACTATAATAAGTGTATAGTGTCAAAACAGTTTCAATCATAAATATAAATCATAGACGGCATGAGTGCCCCATCCCACTATGTCGCCATACTAGGCTCTACAAATAAAGCCGAAATACACGTATTGGAAATTGGATTTCCGTCATGAGTCGAGGCATGGGGCAAGCTCCTCTCCGCTTCGAGACACTCTAGCAAATGCTCAGGACTACACACTCTGGGCAGCCACTTGGATCGGTTGGGCCAGTCCTCATTTACGTTAGAGGATTAGTTATTCCTGAACACACGTTTCCCGGTCCTTATAGACCTATAATCGAGGCGCCTCATTCCAACAACCACAAAGGTGAAAAGTATATAAATGTCAGGGCTGGTAAGTCACTGACACCACCAAAGCTAGAAAGAAACGTCGTGTCCTCCCAACGGTCCGTATCCCGTTTTTAACTCATACCGAGGTGTGAGGCTCGCGAATTCACGTTATACACAAAGCTGCCACGTAGGCGTGCTTTGATCATCAACCACAAGACTCTGCTTTTCAACAGAAGCCTTGATCCATGCAACTCAGCATGCCACACAGGCAATTCATGCCATGCGATTGATATCTATCGATATATAACCTCTAAGCTCGTACGTCTCAGAGAAGGGCGTTAAGCAAGAGAATAAATTCTCCGCCGCTAAACAGATGTAGATTTAACAGAAATCAATCAACACAGAATAAAATCCAATGTTAGACACACAATCCATTTACAAGTTCGTTCTGGATCTGAACGAAACCGGAGGCACTTTCCTCGCATATCCATCCATCTCCAGGTACGTCTGGAGGACCACCAACTATTTCCATCCTCTTGGGTGTACAGCCCAATCAGGATCGTCAGTAATTATCCAAACGATGTGAAGACTTCCGGTCTTCAACCACCGTCTTCATCTTTGACTTATCATCGAATCGGTTATTCAGAATGGGTATAAACCCGGCCTTTCCGAACAACCCGCGTATATTGAAAACAAATGTTACACAAACACAACATACGCCTCATTCCAATTCATTAGTCACTAACCGCAAATTAGCAAGAGAACAATTTCTCAAACATTAACCCCGAAGGCCGAAACCAACATCAGATCAATACCCAGGAAACCATTCTTCTTAGCCAACCTACAGCTAGTTTCTAAATTCCACATTCTTAGGGAAAGGCTCCCATTAATTTTATCCAAGATAAATTCTTCAAAATTTATCCTGTAATCTTCCTTTGGATGTCGTTTCAAACCAAATTATGGTTTTTCCAAACTAGCCGAGATTAGTGAACCACACCGAAGTAATTATTTACTTTATTTCCCAATCCCAACCTATTCATCCCATGAAGCAAAACCGGTAATACTCCAAATCTAATACTATGGTGTTATCGGTAAAATAAATTACCATTTCACGTTCAAATCTAATTAAAGATTTAACTATCGCTTTGGAGCAAAACTGGTGATACTCCATTCTCGCTCGTTTTCTAAATTTGGTAATTTAGATTGTAAATTCACATTTCAATCTAATTGCAGATTCGTTAAAACTCCTTTTATTGGGTTAAAGAACTAGGTGTTATTTAAAACACAGTTCACGACAAACCCAAATCACATTCTATTTATTTTCGGGTTAAAGAACTAGGTGTTATTTAAAACACAATTCACGATAAACCCACCAATCAATTCTAGTTCAATTCAAATCAAATATATTTGGAATTCCGATTATTTAAAACCCCTTTTTAAATCTAATTTATTTATTTAAAAATAAATCGGGTTTTAAATTTAGTTCAAACTAGTTCATTTTGATAAAAATCTATTTTTATCTTTTCAAATACGGAGTTTTTCATCCCAATTTTTCCCAAATCATTTCTTATGATTTTACACAAATTATTGATATTTTTAATAATTTTATCAAGGCCCGTACAGTCGATTTCCAACAACGGCCATCGAACTGCACTTATAGCGACCTTTTTCAAATTTGATTTGGACGTAACTCCAAATCCAACCGTTAGATTTCAAATTTCTAATGTTCGTTAGAAAGCTCTTTTCGATACGAACCCAACGGTTCCGGTTTTAGGAGAATCTGACGGTCGGATCTCCCGTAATGTTCGTTTGAAATAAATGGTCGAAATTCACGAACTGCCGCGGCGCGGCGCGTTCTATTCAGGCCATTATATTATATATATAATATATATTTCGTTGATTTCTATTCAAAACGAATTTTATAAATAGTTTTGAATTCGTTTCAAAAACAATTTCAACTTCCATTTCAATTCAAATCAAAATTTAATTCTTCTTTATAAATTCGTTTTAAAATCAATTTCTATTCAATTCAAATTTCAATTCAATTTGAATTCATTTCAATTCGCTTTCAATTCAATTTGAATTCGTTTTCAATTCAATTCAATTCCAAAGTCGTTTTCTATTCGATTCAATTCAAATTGGTTTTCTATTCGATTCATTTCAAATTGGTTTTCTATTCGAATCAAATTCGTTATATATTCAATTGAAATCAAATTCGTTATATATTCAATTCATTTCGAAATCGTTTTCTATTCAATTCATTTCGAAATCGTTTTCTATTCAATTCATTTCGAAATCGTTATATATTCAATTCATTTGGAAATTGTTATATATTCAATTCATTTCGAAATCGTTATATATTCAATTCATTTCGAAATCGTTATATATTCAATTCATTTCGAAATCGTTATATATTCAATTCATTTCGAATTCATTTCGAAATCGTTATATATTCAATTCATTTCGAAATCGTTATATATTCAATTCATTTCGAAATCGTTATATATTCAATTCATTTCGAAATCGTTATATATTCAATACATTTCGAAATCGTTATATATTCAATTCATTTCGAAATCGTTATATATTCAATTCATTTCGAAATCGTTATATATTCAATTCATTTCGAAATCGTTATATATTCAATTCATTGCGAAATCGTTCTATATTCAATTCATTTCGAAATGAATAAAATCAATATAAAATTCGTTCACATCAAAATGGCGTCAATCTAATCAACACGGCTTCACATATTTCTATTTCAAATATTCTATTTCAAATATTTCCTATTATCAAAATATTTGTTATTATCAAAATATTTCGTTCAACACATGACTAATCTCAACGGATGAGTACAGTCAACACATGAACCTTTATATTATATTGATAAAGATGTAAATTTTATTATAAAAATATTTCGTTCAACACATGACTAATCTCAACGGATGAGTACAGTCAACACATGAACCTTTATTTTATATTGATAAAGATGTAAATTTTATTATAAAAATATTTCGTTCAACACATGACTAATCTCAACGGATGAGTACAGTCAACACATGAACCTTTATTTTATATTGATAAAGATGTAAATTTTATTATAAAAATATTTCGTTCAACACATGACTAATCTCAACGGATGAGTATAGTCAACACATGAACCTTTATTTTATATTGATAAAGATGTAAATTTTATTATAAAAATATTTCGTTCAACACATGACTAATCTCAACGGATGAGTACAGTCAACACATGAACCTTTATTTTATATTGATAAAGATGTAAATTTTATTATAAAAATATTTCATTCAACACATTACTAATCTCAACGGATGAGTACAGTCAACACATGAACCTTTATTTTATAATATTCTATAATTTTCAAATTGGAATGAGGCCTAATCAGTTACCATATAAAGTTAATTATATGGATTTTCATACATCACTCATGTATAGTAGCATTGAAAAATAATCAACCATCAACCAAAGTGCACTACACTATATAAGCATCAAATATAGATATCTAACGCTTATAACAGCCTGTCAATCAATCGATCGACATATTTAATCAATCAGGATGAGTGAACTTCAAATTTCATCCCAACACCCGTGTGGGTTTTCAAGCAATCAAACATAGATTTTAATTGTGCAGTTGGGCGGTGTGTAAAATTTATCGACCCAATCAATGTCATTCAAATAGGTGTACATAAACAGACGTCCGGTTTGTAAATGAATATTTATTTTTTCACATTCACTATATTCATATTCACGTTAAAAATTATATTTTTAACGATAAAACATTTTATTTTAACATATGAATTTCTATTCAGTTAATTTCTTCAATAAAATTGATATTTTTATTTTTCTAACATATTTTAGAAAATTTCGGCGGCATAACGGCACGATACTAGAAACGGGACGAGGTCTAGCCTTATCCCCGGTCTAGTGAAGGCCCACGCCATTCACCATCAATCAAAATCACCAAACAACCAAATTCAAATCAAATCATCTAACTAATCTATGCAACCAAACAAACAAGTCCATGGTCTGTGGACGATTGTGTCGGGTGCTACTAAGCACCATCTACATCCTAGTATATATATATATATATAACTAGAAAAGAAATTGAAAGGTGAGAAATTCTCACTTATAGCTATCCAATCATCTTGACTCTTCTTTTAGAGAAATCTTCGTCATCTTCGTTGCCCGTAGCCACTACATATATAAAAATCACATTTTTATTTGTTGATGTCTTTAAAATAAAAATCATATTTTTATAATCGCTTCCTACATTTAAAAATCGAATTTTTATTCCGTTATTCAATATATAAAAATCGAATTTTTTCTACTATGTTATATAGATAAAAATTATATTTTTATCACGCTATTTTCCATATAAAGATTTTGCCTTTCAAATATAAAGTTTATATTTTTCTCGAAGTAAAAATCATATTTTTACTTCACTACTCATATCAAAATATCGTCTTTTCATATTTAAAAATATCGCCTTTTCATATTTAAAAATATCGCCTTTTCATATTTAAAAATATCGTCTTTTCATATTTAAAAATATCGTCTTTTCATATTTAAAAATATCGTCTTTTCATATTTAAAAATATCGTATTTTCATATTTTTATTTTTATCATCTATATAGTAAAGACTATATTTTTAATACTTTAAAAATATAAAAATCATATTTTTAACTTCTCGCTTATATAAAAATTATATTTTTAACATTCCTATAATATAAAAATCCTATTTTTAATACTCTACCTATATAAAAATAATATTTTTATATCATCTACTATAAAAAGATCATATCTTTAATACTTTAAAAATATAAAAATCATATTCTTACACCTTCTACATAATAAAAATTCCGTCTTTTCTATTTAAAAGGTTTCGCCTTCTATATTTTCAAGACATCCCTAAATTCAGTCACAAGATAATGCTAATCCTACCGAATAAAAAAAATATAAAAAAAGACAAAATGAAAATAAATAAATCAATACGACTTACTGCGTTATCGATTCAGAGGGGTTTTTGGGCTCTAGTGGGCGTCGGAGGGCGTCGAGGCGGTGGGTCAGAGGCTGGAGGAGGGCGTTGCGAGCTGTGGAGGGTGGTGCGGTGGGTTTTTGGCGATGGACGGTGGCGTTCGCTTCAAGGGGGGGGTTTCGCGGTGGCTCTGGCGCCTGGAGGGGGCTCTTCGAGGCGGCGGCCGTGGCTTCGGGGAGGGCGGCGGTGGACCAAGCAGGCGGGCGGCAAGGGTTTCCCCCCTTCCTTCGATCGCCTTTCTTTTTTTTTTTTTTTGTTCTGTATAATCGATTGAAAATGGAAAGGGGGGCCAGAGCGGGTAAAAGGGGAGGGAGATATTATTATTTTTATTATTTAATTAATTTATTTACTAAAAGTTGACTTTTTCATACGACCTCGAAACGAGGCCCACCGCCTGTCGTCCATAGCGTTTCACCCCCATTCTGAACACAATGGGATATGTGTCGTAGGTTGATTCGGACGTCTCGATCAGTTTCCGTTGAATTTACATATAAATCTATATATTAAATTTGAACACGCATTTCAATCTACCGGGGTCACATACTAACTCGAAAAATTCCAGAAAAATATATTCTAGCTTCGTATTGACGATGCGGTCCTAACAAAACTAGTTTCGTCGAATTCCGAGACCGTTAGAAAAATGGCCAATTTCCAGTTGATTAAAATCAACTGAAACTGGTCAAACGTGTTTTCCTTTGCCACGCTCACATATTGATTCGAAAAATTATGAAAATTGGAACCTAGCAATAATTTAACATCACGGACCCAACAAAACTGGTTTCGTCGAAATCCGAGGTCGTTTGCAAAATGGCTATTTTTAAGGGCCTGAATTCCATAGCGACTATTCAGAATTTTCAACCTGACATATCTTTTGATTCCCGCTATGAAATCTCGATTTGTCGGATTCGTTGGAAAGATATCATCAATTAGATCCTAATGTTTTTGGTTTCACTAAAATCCGGATTGTTTTGCACCCGGTACATTCAATTGTAGTTTGAAATCGAATTATCGAACTACCGCGCCATTTTCAATTCTATTTATAATTATATATAAATATTTATATTCTAACGCCGACGTATATAATATATGCGTTCGAATTATATTCAAAATAAATTTTCCCGTCGATATTATTTAAAATAATCTATTTTAAATATAGAAAATTCGCTAAAATTGCCAAAATAAAAATTTTAAACTGACCCAGATTTTCCGGGTTATTACAATCTCCCCCACTTAAAACTTTTCGTCCCCGAAAAGGAACAAAGTCGAAAGTGGTTTGATTAGTCAACTCTACGTTCGATCTGGCTTCCATCCTCCAACTTTTCAGTTTCTGAGAATTTTCAAATTTTCAAAAATTTGGCTAACACCCTAAATTTTCGAAAAATTTCGCCATAACCTCCCCTGCACCGGGAGCATCGGGGAATTTCAAATAGCTTCCCCGGTCCTTCTAATCTCAAAAAGAAAAAGAAAAAGCCAAGCGGCTAGCCAATAGGCTCATAAAATCATCATCACCCAAACAAAACAGTAAATTATGTAGTAAACATGTACCTATTTGTCGGGCAAACAAATTTTATTCTCTGCTCTAGCCTCCTTGCTATGACCTGTTCAATGTAAGTATATGTATATGCAAGCAAATGCGACTAATTTTCAATACAGTTCAATATTTGGTTCAATTAGGCATAATGGTTCAAAATTATCAAACAAATAAACAACCAACACAAACATCAATCAATTAGTGAATTAGAGTTTCAAATTCATAACTTTGATATATATACAAAAATCATGTTTTTGATGCCAATTCACAACAAGTAAATCTATCTATATAAGTTTTGGTTCTCACACCAGTCTAATGGAAATATATCGATATCACACCTTCGTTACTCGAACATGAATACTAATGACAACTAGTCAATCATCAGAATCATCTTCGGGCCACTAGAGTATGATTCTATATCTATCCAGTATATTAAAACTTCGAATATACGTTCATGACGCGTATATGAAAAATCTTTATATACTCGATTGTCCATATTCAAAATAAATAAATAATCAAATATGTATAAAACGATTTAAATTTTCAAAACAAAAATTGTTTTCATTTGAAAAATATACTCTTCACACTCGTTCTAGGATACTACTGATCCTATCTCTAACGAGTCATTCTAATTGGATATTACTAATCCAATATCTGATGAATTCTTTCGTATGGTTCTAATGTGTTTTGTTCTCGAGCTCTGTAAACCAAAGCTCCGATACCAAATGTGACGGCCGGAAATTTCGCTCGATCCGAATCAGTCGTTAAACCGATCTAGACCGTTCGAAACCCCTGATCGTTTGAGAACAGGACAAATCAGAACACAAACAGAAGAACATTTCATTGTTATTACAACAATTCCATCAGATACAAGAATATACAGAGTATAATTGAATAAATTACATTTCATAAATATCAGAGATTACAATAAATTACATTGCAGCGGAAAATAATACAAAGCACAACTGAAGGTGATATACGGATACAGAGCTTTCCGGATATCATTCCAGCTGTAAACCCGGATCCTGTGAATATAAATCTGCAAAACCAAAACTACTAGCTGCCCGTGCGAAAAATAGGGGCACCCAGAGTTTAGGTTAAAACAATAAACTCCAGGTCAGTCATGTGACTGGTGTGAGAACTAAAACAGTTATTAAAACTTTACTTTAAAAGAGAGTAATTCAAGGGACCACGCCGTATAACACGGAACGGGTTTCCTCCCAAGAATACCAGTGCATAGAATAAACAGCGCAATGCTTTTTCGAGAAATGAAGCTATTATAAGACCCAGGTCCCATCACACAATGCAACGCAAGCCGGAGGATAGGGTTTTACCTTATAACAGCCAAACATGCTTGATACGTTTAAAACAAATCATTTGATACTATAATAAGTGTATAGTGTCGAAACAATTTCAATCATAAATATAAATCATAGACGGCATGAGTGCCCCATCCCACTATGTCGCCATACTAGGCTCTACAAATAAAGCCGAAATACACGTATTGGAAATTGGATTTCCGTCATGAGTCGAGGCAAGGGGCAAGCTCCTCTCCGCTTCGAGACACTCTAATAAATGCTCAGGACTACACACTCTGGGCAGCCACTTGGATCGGTTGGGCCGGTCCTCACTTACGTTAGAGGATTAGTTATTCCTGAACACACGTTTCCCGGTCCTTACAGACCTAAAATCGAGGCGCCTCATTCCAACAACCACAAAGGTGAAAAATATATAAATGTCAGGGCTGGTAAGTCACTGACACCACCAAAGCTAGAAAGAAACGTCGTGTCCTCCCAACGGTCCGTATCCCGTTTTTAACTCATACCGAGGTGTGAGGCTCGCGAATTCACGTTATACACAAAGCTGCCACGTAGGCGTGCTTTGATCATCAACCACAAGACTCTGCTTTTCAACAGAAGCCTTGATCCATGCAACTCAGCATTCCATATCTAATACTATGGTGTTATCGGTAAAATAAATTACCATTTCACGTTCAAATCTAATTAAAGATTTAACTATCGCTTTGGAGCAAAACTGGTGATACTCCATTCTCGCTCGTTTTCTAAATTTGGTAATTTAGATTGTAAATTCACATTTCAATCTAATTGCAGATTCGTTAAAACTCCTTTTATTGGGTTAAAGAACTAGGTGTTATTTAAAACACAGTTCACGACAAACCCAAATCACATTCTATTTATTTTCGGGTTAAAGAACTAGGTGTTATTTAAAACACAGTTCACGATAAACCCACCAATCAATTCTAGCTCAATTCAAATCAAATATATTTGGAATTCCGATTATTTAAAACCCCTTTTTAAATCTAATTTATTTATTTAAAAATAAATCGGGTTTTAAATTTAGTTCAAACCAGTTCATTTTGATAAAAATCTATTTTTATCTTTTCAAATACGGAGTTTTTCATCCCAATTTTTCCCAAATCATTTCTTATGATTTTACACAAATTATTGATATTTTTAATAATTTTATCAAGGCCCGTACAGTCGATTTCCAACAACGGCCATCGAACTGCACTTATAGCGACCTTTTTCAAATTTGATTTGGACGTAACTCCAAATCCAACCATTAGATTTCAAATTTCTAATGTTCGTTAGAAAGCTCTTTTCGATACGAACCCAACGGTTCCGGTTTTAGGAGAATCCGACGGTCGGATCTCCCGTAATGTTCGTTTGAAATAAATGGTCGAAATTCACGAACTGCCGCGGCGCGGCGCGTTCTATTCAGGCTATTATATTATATATATAATATATATTTCGTCGATTTCTATTCAAAACGAATTTTATAAATAGTTTTGAATTCGTTTCAAAAACAATTTCAACTTCCACTTCAATTCAAATCAAAATTTAATTCTTCTTTATAAATTCGTTTTAAAATTCATTTCTATTCAATTCAAATTTCAATTCAATTTGAATTCATTTCAATTCGCTTTCAATTCAATTTGAATTCGTTTTCAATTCAATTCAATTCCATAGTCGTTTTCTATTCGATTCAATTCAAATTGGTTTTCTATTCGATTCATTTCAAATTGATTTTCTATTCGAATCAAATTCGTTATATATTCAATTGAAATCAAATTCGTTATATATTCAATTCATTTCGAAATCGTTTTCTATTCAATTCATTTCGAAATCGTTTTCTATTCAATTCATTTCGAAATCGTTATATATTCAATTCATTTCGAATTCGTTATATATTCAATTCATTTCGAAATCGTTTTCTATTCAATTCATTTCGAAATCGTTATATATTCAATTCATTTCGAAATCGTTATATATTCAATTCATTTCGAAATCGTTATATATTCAATTCATTTCGAAATCGTTATATATTCAATTCATTTCGAAATCGTTATATATTCAATTCATTTTGAAATCGTTATATATTCAATTCATTTTGAAATCGTTATATATTCAATTCATTTCGAAATCGTTATATATTCAATTCATTTCGAAATGAATAAAATCGATATAAATATCGTTCACGTCAAAATGGCGTCAATCTAATCAACACGGCTTCACATATTTCTATTTCAAATATTCGATTTCAAATATTTCCTATTATCAAAATATTTGTTATTATCAAAATATTTCGTTCAACACATGACTAATCTCAACGGATGAGTACAGTCAACACATGAACCTTTATATTATATTGATAAAGATGTAAATTTTATTATAAAAATATTTCGTTCAACACATGACTAATCTCAACGGATGAGTACAGTCAACACATGAACCTTTATTTTATATTGATAAAGATGTAAATTTTATTATAAAAATATTTCGTTCAACACATGACTAATCTCAACGGATGAGTATAGTCAACACATGAACCTTTATTTTATATTGATAAAGATGTAAATTTTATTATAAAAATATTTCGTTCAACACATGACTAATCTCAACGGATGAGTACAGTCAACACATGAACCTTTATTTTATAATATTCTATATTTTTCAAATTGGAGTGAGGCCTAATCAGTTACCATATAAAGTTAATTATATGGATTTTCATACATCACTCATGTATAGTAGCATTGAAAAATAATCAACCATCAACCAAAGTGCACTACACTGTATAAGCATCAAATATAGATATCTAACGCTTATAACAGCCTGTCAATCAATCGATCGACATATTTAATCAATCAGGATGAGTGAACTTCAAATTTCATCCCAACACCCGTGTGGGGTTTCAAGCAATCAAACATAGATTTTAATTGTGCAGTTGGGCGGTGTGTAAAATTTATCGACCCAATCAATGTCATTCAAATAGGTGTACATAAACAGACCGTCCGGTTTGTAAATGAATATTTATTTATTCACATTCACTATATTCATATTCACGTTAAAAATTATATTTTTAACGATAAAACATTTTATTTTAACATATGAATTTCTATTCAGTTAATTTCTTCAATAAAATTGATATTTTTATTTTTCTAACATATTTTAGAAAATTTCGGCGGCATAACGGCACGATACTAGAAACGGGACGAGGTCTAGCCTTATCCCCGGTCTAGTGAAGGCCCACGCCATTCACCATCAATCAAAATCTCCAAACAACCAAATTCAAATCAAATCATCTAACTAATCTATGCAACCAAACAAACAAGTTCATGGTCTGTGGACGATTGTGTCGGGTGCTACTAAGCACCGTCTGCATCCTAGTATATATATATATAACTAGAAAAGAAATTGAAAGGTGAGAAATTCTCACTTATAGCTATCCAATCATCTTGACTCTTCTTTTAGAGAAATCTTCGTCATCTTCGTTGCCCGTAGCCACTACATATATAAAAATCACATTTTTATTTGTTGATGTCTTTAAAATAAAAATCATATTTTTATAATCGCTTCCTACATTTAAAAATCGAATTTTTACTCCGTTATTCAATATATAAAAATCGAATTTTTTCTACTATGTTATATAGATAAAAATTATATTTTTATCACGCTATTTTCCATATAAAGATTTCGCCTTTCAAATATAAAGTTTATATTTTTCTCGAAGTAAAAATCATATTTTTACTTCACTACTCCTATCAAAATGTCGTCTTTTCATATTTAAAAATATCGCCTTTTCATATTTAAAAATATCGCCTTTTCATATTTAAAAATATCGCCTTTTCATATTTAAAAATATCGTCTTTTCATATTTAAAAATATCGTCTTTTCATATTTAAAAATATCGTCTTTTCATATTTTTATTTTTATCATCTATATAGTAAAGACTATATTTTTAATACTTTAAAAATATAAAAATCATATTTTTAACTTCTCGCTTATATAAAAATTATATTTTAACCTTCCTATAATATAAAAATCCTATTTTTAATACTCTACCTATATAAAAATAATATTTTTATATCATCTACTATATAAAGATCATATCTTTAATACTTTAAAAATATAAAAATCATATTCTTACACCTTCTACATAATAAAAATTCCGTCTTTTCTATTTAAAAGGTTTCGCCTTCTATATTTTCAAGACATCCCTAAATTTAGTCACAAGATAATGCTAATCCTACCGTATAAAAATAATATATATAAAAAAAGACAAAACGAAAATAAATAAATCAATACGACTTATTGCGTTATCGATTCAGAGGGGTTTTTGGGCTCTGGTGGGCGTCGGAGGGCGTCGAGGCGGTGGGTCAGAGGCTGGAGGAGGGCGTTGCGAGCTGTGGAGGGTGGTGCGGTGGGTTTCTGGCGATGGGCGGTGGCGTTCGCTTCAAGGGGGGGGGGGGGGGTTCGCGGTGGCTCTGGCGCCTGGAGGGGGCTCTTCGAGGCGGCGGCCGTGGTCTCGGGGAGGGCGGCGGTGGACCAAGCAGGCGGGCGGCAAGGGTTTCCCCCCTTCCGTCGATCACCTTTCTTTTTTTTCTTTTTCTTTTTTTTTTTCTGTATAATCGATTGAAAATGGAAAGGGGGGCCAGAGCGGGTAAAAGGGGAGGGAGATATTATTTTTTTATTATTTAATTAATTTATTTACTAAAAGTTGACTTTTTCATACGACCTCGAAACGAGGCCCACCGCCTGTCGTCCATAGCGTTTCACCCCCATTCTGAACACAATGGGATATGTGTCGTAGGTTGATTCGGACGTCTCGATCAGTTTCCGTTGAATTTACATTTAAATCTATATATTAAATTTGAACGCGCATTTCAATCTACCGGGGTCACATACTAACTCGAAAAATTCCAGAAAAATATTTTCTAGCTTCGTATTGACGATACGGTCCTAACAAAACTAGTTTCGTCGAATTCCGAGACCGTTAGAAAAATGGCCAATTTCCAGTTGATTAAAATCAACTAAAACTGGTCAAATGCGTTTTCCTTTGCCACGCTCACATATTGATTCGAAAAATTATGAAAATTGGAACCTAGCAATAATTTAACATCACGGACCCAACAAAACTGGTTTCGTCGAAATCCGAGGTCATTTGCAAAATGGCTATTTTTAAGGGCTTGAATTCCATAGCGACTATTCAGAATTTTCAACCGGACATATCTTTTGATTCCCGCTATGAAATCTCGATTTGTCGGATTCGTTGGAAAGATATCATCAATTAGATCCTAATGTTTTTGGTTTCACTAAAATCCGGATTGTTTTGCACCCGGTACTTTCAATTGAAGTTTGAAATCGAATTATCGAACTACCGCGCCATTATCAATTCTATTTATAATTATATATAAATATTTATATTCTAACGCCGACGTATATAATATATGCGTTCGAATTATATTCAAAATAAATTTTCCCGTCGATATTATTTAAAATAATCTATTTTAAATATAGAAAATTCGCTATAATTGCCCAAATAAAAATTTTAAACTGGCCCAGATTTTCCGGGTTATTACACTAGAGGTTCTTCGTGTTTTCAATTTTTGTGTTGTATCAAAAATAACATGTATAATTATATGTAAGTAATAATGTATAACATAATGGAACAAATAAAAATTTAAAAACATGAAATCATAAAACAATTTATCTGCTTGTATAAGTAAGTAGAAGTAAGCACCATTAAGTGTTTCCATAAAAAGTTAGATGCATTTATCTTTTTCTAGTGTGATTTAAAGTAAGACATTTTATTTGTAGATTAGAAAAAGATTTTAGCCATTGGATTCTAAATGACTGTGTTATTATTTCAAATGTAAAATTCATGTAAGTCTAAACTGATAAGCATCTAACATTGAAGACAACTGCAAATATATAGCAAGCAACACCAACAAAATGAAACATAACACAGGCTACATAGCAGTTTGAAAAAAGATAACTGCATTTATATTTTATCAGAAACTGTGAACACCATGTAAAAAAAAATTCTGGAGGCAATTCATCCTTTCTTTCCTTTTCTTTTTTAATTTTGTTACTTGAATGTGTAGTCTACGGAGGAAAAGTACAAATTGCAAAGATATGAAACATAATTCATGCATACAATACAAAGACTTATGTTCGAACTTATAAAACATATATGCTTTTATCTTTTCTATATGTTGTTTAAATCATTTGTATACCTTATGTAAGAACTTCAAGTCACGAGAAAAATGATAAATATGTTTGACATGTAGTAGTAAATATGATATGTAAGTACGACTTTACATGTTATTTAATTCTTTAACTTAAAAGATAAATGCATTTATTTTTTTAACTCATGTATACAGTAACATCCGGTACATCAAACTAAATAACATTAAATATTTTACAGTGTTTGTTTTGGATCAAATATACATAAAACATTAAAAACATTGTGAAATGTTTAAGGGTTATCTTACAATAAGGAGCATGACTGTATATTAAACATTTGTACTTACTTTGTAACCAGTGCATCTACATTGAAGATGTTAGAGATAAAAACATTTATGCATGAATAATTGATTTTTCAACAAACCTGTTTGTTGCAGAAACATATGACAAAAACAAACAGCGTAATATATAACTGAACTTATAATCATATTATTAGTTTTATAATCATATGACAAAAACAAATATCATACTTATTGATGTGCAAAACGGGTTTAACAATTGTAACTAGTTTAAATGGGTGTTTCTGGATCTTTTCTTGTTAAATGCACTTTTCTTGTTAAATGAATAACAAACAGCTTAACATATTGTTAATCTTATCGATGTGCACACATATAACTTATTTTCTGCAAGTTCATTAAAAAGATATCAGGTTTTATCATTTTTAATCGTTTTATCATATGTCAGACTTTCATCTTTCATATTTAACTATATGTAAAAGAATTCATATAGAGTTTATTATGTATTTATTTTGTTTTTATAAAAAACATATATGCTTTTATCTTTTGTAACTATGGTGTTAAATTAGAAATATATTTTAGATAAAAACTTTAAATTAGTAAGAAAACCAATTTGCTTCTGCGGAAGCATAACAGTAAAATCCATTATTAACAATTAACACATGTCATATATATTCTGATTTTTTATGCAGTAATAGACAGACCCAATAAAAAGTAAATGACAATCCTAACATTAACAATACGATTGGATCGAGTTACAGTAGGAAAAAATAGTCGCATTTAATCAAACAAAATACTTTAAATCGGAAAAAGCGCTTACTTGTTGATTCCACAAATCATTCGCCGAATGTATTTGAGCATATCGAATTTTTTGAGAAGATCAATTTGTTTGAGAAGACCGACCTAGGGATTTTAGGTTTTTGGTAGTTATGAATCGACTTACGTTTTAGGGATTTCAAGTTTTAGGGATTGACGAATCGACTTTGGGATTGATGAAGTAGGAGACGATCGTCAGAAAGAGAAGAAAGCAGCACAAACTATTTTGTAGAGGAGAAAAAGAAAAAAATGACGTAGAAAATAGAAATGGACGAGGGTATTGAAATTTGTCCGGGAAAAAAATTCATCGGAACCTGCGTCCTAAAAACTAATTGTTTAACTAAAGGAAGCCCTTATTGTAAAATTCCCCGTTATATTTTGACAGTTGTGTAGGTAGGTTCATCGCTAACTCAGCGCTATGTTTATAGATTAGATTGAAAACCTAGGATCTAACAGTTAAAGGTTGGCTTTGTTAATTTATATAAAGGGGCTCTCTCTCTCCCATTTTATCTACAAAAAATTCTTCACCTTTCTCTCTGCCTCCATTACATATTCTAAAAATAAATAATAAGATGAGGAAACTCTACCGAAATCTAAATTAACAAAGAAGATTCAAGATCTGTAACTGACCTTCAACCCTGCAATCAACAAGAAGATAGAAGCGAACCTTTTCTACAAAGGCATATAGATATATACATAAGAGATATAATCTCTTCATCACCAAGACCCGTTGTGAGTTCCTTGTTATTTTCAGATCTGATACCTAGAACAATATCATGACAGTTAAACAAAAATTGGGTTTAGAACATACAGTGTTTATAAGATAATATCTATATATGTTCTTCACTATTATTCACCTATGCCGTTGTTATAAGTAAAATATATGCCTTTACTGTCGAATAATTAATTAGTTATGTCTATCTATCTTCCTTTTCCCTGTCTCTACTATTTTAGTTTATATTCAGTCTTGCCTATGCCTATGTGATTTGATTCTATTCTCCTTCCTCTTTTTTTTACCTTTTTGGTTTACGCTAAGCCTAGGCCTTTGAAAGCCTAGGTCATATCTGATTAAATTTTGCATATGGTAAAAATTGGTTTAATAAGAAATGACTTGAAAAAGGCGAATTTGAGGCATTTTGTTAATTTGAGGACTATTTGACAGCAATTTGGGAATGGAATAATATGCATACTTGCTGTAACTTGATAAAAAAGGATAATATGCATAAACTTGTACATGTTGTAATTTAGGGTATAATTGAATGAAATAGTATGCATATGTTTGAACATGTTAAAATTGACTTAATACAGACATTAAGTTAAAAGGAAATGTTAAAATTATGTAAGTAACAGATGTAGGTTAGTAAATTGAATCACTATAGATATCATACATACATCTGGGCAGGTGTTTTGGGGGAAGGGTTGTACGCACATAATAACATGTAACATTACAATCATGCTTATTAGTAAACCTAAACGGGCGAGGTTAAACAAGATTATTAATAAGTTAAGAGGTCCCTTGTTCTGCTTGTATCAGGTTTTGGGGACTCTTAAATCCTAATTACTTGGGGAAACAAGCTTTGGGGGTTTGGCATGTGTCAATCAAGCTGTGTGGAACCCATATCAGTCTGTATCCCTATTGGTATTTTGTTAGAGGGCCTCGCACTAGGTAGGACCCAGGGCACGCTTTTCTGAACTGGATAGTAAGAGCTTCAAATGGGGAAGGTGGGTATGGGAGCGTTCCGGCGGAGTCATAAGCATGCATGAGTCCGATTAGGGAAACCAAGTCGTGGTAACACCAGTACATAGATCTGTGTTATATGAATTGTTGGGTTAGGGAGTGATACACCCTACTGTCAGGGCTGACACAAGGTATTTACCTATGAAGGAGCCGATAGCATGGGTAGTAATTAGGGTACACCTAATCTTGCTATTATGTAATTAGGTTAATACCTAACCTGTTATGTAATTAGGGTACACATAATCCTGCCGTTTAATCCTGCTTTTTCTGTAAGTAATTAGGTTAACGCAATTCTTTTTATACTAGTATTGATGCGGACACAACTTGTTTTAGTTATATAAATGAGAAGAATTACTCGATCACTTTTTTATACTTGTTTTTCCTGTTTATCCTATTTATCAGGTATACCTATTGCCTTTTATGATACTGCACATTCTCATCCAGTCTGGTTTCCCTGTCTTGACATCTATAATTTTTATGCATATTGGAAATCACAGGAACTTGCCAGACTTTATGTCTAACCCTTTTATTTTCACTTCTTTCTTCCTTTTCCCCCTAGGTCCTCGGAGTGGTAGCACTCCTCAGTGATTAGGACTTTCTCTTTCAGCTTGGATCTAGATTTTCTAAGATGTACAACTTTGACTAAATTTCTACTCTGTTATGGCTTGCTATGAGGGATATGGTTTTATATTATTGCACTCTGTTATTTTGCATTATGAGATAGATTTGAGATACTTGGTTTTGATGTAATTAGTTTGATGATGTAACCTGTTTTGAGACTATGTTTTATTTTCTATAATTGAGTTGAAATTTTCCACTACTTATTTTATATATGTCTTGTGTATTTCTGTACTGTTTACATATTGCGCTTCACGAAACTTAATGCATTCTCTTATGAGTAACATTAACGGACGTGGGGTGTCACATTTGGTATCAAAGTTAAAGGTTACAAGATCGGAGAAAAGTTTTTGTAAAAAATTGTTTTAAAAATTAAAGTATTTTTAAATAAAAGCATGTTTTTGAAAAACATATCCCCTCAATCCATATTCAATATTCTCTTGACCTCTTGCTGTATATTTTGTTTCTTCTCTTTTAAACATATCTGGGGCACCCAATCTTCCTTAGGGAATTCCACTATCGACATTGTTCTGTAGGTATTTTGAGGCTACAACACTTGCCAGAGGTCAACGAGATGCCCCACACCCAGCTGTAGCTGCTGTAGGTCCACCTCTACGAGTAGATAATTTTTCTAAGCAATGTAAAGACTTTTGCGCTATGGCAGGAAAACCATTTTGTGGTACTGAGAGATTTTTGAGGCATGGAACTAGCTAAGAGAAACAGAGAGCATGTTTGGTCATTTTGAGAACGATGACAGAAGGAAGTTGCAGTTAGTCGCATGGCAACTGAAGGACGAAGCTTCTTATTAGTGGGAGATGACACAGGAAGGACAATCAGTAGCTACTTGGGAAGATTTCAGAAAGAGATTTGGAATGAAGTTTTATCTCAGACGGAAGAGGGATTACAGATTGATGGATTATTGGCTTTGAAACAAAGGGACATGTCTATTAAGGATTATGTGAATTAGTTCAATCAGCTGGCGAGATTTGGTCTGAACTTGGTGAATACACTCCATAAGAAGGCTCTTTGATTTGCGCAAGGGTTGAATCAATCTCTCAAAGGACTTGCATTATCTCATATACCGATGGAGGCGATGTTTGAAAGGCTGGTTGATATGGCTCTTATGTATGAAGATGGCAAGGATGAGAAGAAAGACAGTAAGACTGAGGAGATACATGCTAAGGGTAAGAAACGGAAATGGTGGCCCAAGAAGGTAGAACAAAAGAAAGGTAGGAAGCCTAACAAGGCTCAGATCAAGAAAGATACCAAGTGTCATGGTTGCAGAGCTATGGGTCATTTTGTGAAGGACTGCAAAAAGACATAGAAAGCCCGCTTTAATTATGGTCAAGTGGGACACTTTACTAAGCAATGCCCTAGCAAGCAAGGACAAGGGGCAAGATCTTCTGGACAAGTACATGCTCTTGAAGCTAGTGGACCTGATTGAGGTAGGATAGTCATGGTTGAAGTTTTAATTTCCCTTTTAGTCTATCCTATTAGAACCCTGTTTGATTCTGGCGCTTCATGTTCATTTATATCCAGTTCTTTAGTAGATAGTCTGCACCTTAATACTAGTATAGTCTCTGATCCTGTAGTGGTCTCAAACCCCATAGGAGGTACGACTCATTTATCTATGATATGTAGGGGTTTGAGAATTTATATTTTGGGCATCGAGTTTGAATGTGACCCGTACGTGCTGGGCTTTATGGGCTATGGTTTGATTCTAGGAATGGATTGGCTAGCCATGTATGGTGCAATTCTTGATTATGAAAAGAGAGTAGTTAGACTTCTTACTTGTGATTGTATAACTCTCGAAATTTCATGTGACCCACGGGGTTCAGCGATGCTCAGTTTTCTAGAATCACTCGATACTTTTGTTAACGATTTGCGATCTGTACCCATAGTCAGTGATTATCCAGACGTGTTTGAGGAGGTTAAGTGGTTACCTCCAAGGAAGGAAATAGACTTCTAGATTTATTTGGTAGAGAATGCTATGCCAGTTGCTCTACAAGTGCGCCATATGGCTCCTAGGAAGAGGAGGGAGCTCAACAAGGAAGTAGGGGAGCTATTCAAGAAAGGATTTATTAAGTGGAGCATACTAGAGTGAGGAGCTCCAGTTTTCTTTGCAACTAAGGAGGACGGCTCACTTCGTCTATGTGTGGATTATAGGGAGTTGAATAATCTCACCAAGAAAAATAGGCCCCCGCTTCCGAGGATTGATGACTTGTTTGATCAAACTAGTAGGCGCATCAGTTTTCTCGCAAATGGATTTGGCCATGGGTTTTCATCAGCTGAGGATGGCAGAGGACAACAATGATAAGACTTCATTCAAAACTCCAGACAGTTTCTTTGAGTGGTTAGTTATGCCTTTTGGGCTAACCAATGCACCCGACTATTTTGTGGACTTGATGAGTAAGGTTTTTCTAGAGTTTCTGAATAAGTTTGTGGTGGTCTTTGTGGATGATATTCTGATCTTCTCACAGAATAAGAAGGAGCATGCCCAACACTTAGGAGAGGTTCTACGCACTCTCAGATCACATCATCTCAAGGCAAAAATTTCTTAATGTCACTTTTGGAGAAAGGAAGTGAGGTTCCTCGGGCATGTGGTTTCCAAAGACGGGATAGCAGTGGACCCCGCTATATTCGTCGCAGTTCAAGATTGGAGGGCTCCAAAAAATGCGACGGAAGTTAGAAGTTTTCTAGGGTTAGCAGGCTATTATAGAAAATTTATCGAGGACTTTGCAAGGGTATTGTGACGGCCCGCCCCGCACCAGCCTGCATTTCCTCCGAAAGTGCGCTGTACACATGCCCAACTAGCACGGGACGGTCGTTAGGAGAAAGGAAAGAAGAGAATGAACTAATCAAGGAACCTGTAGAATGTCTCACAGCGCATGGGATAAAATATAATAATAACATACTCGACATAAAACAGGCGAGATAGTGCATAAGCTGATAACTAATAATCAATGTCAACATCAGAGCAGCGGAAATCCAAATACAGCTTATTACAACTTTCCAAATTTACTGTCTCTAACAAAAGAAAACTAAAGTAGAAGATGCACCACCAATGCCCAAGCAGTGATCTTCAACAACACAGGGAGAATACTATATATATTACGTGGAAGCCTCCTGCTCGTCTCCGGATCATCTACCCGTGCATCACCAGCTAACCTGTCTCTAGTCTGCTCGTGTGAGCACCCAGAGTAATAAGAGGAGACATAAAACTCTGGGTCCGACATAAAGCCTGGTATGAGCGATAAGCATCTAAACAGAGTAATAACAGGTATACTAAACCATACCTGAACCTGGACCTGCAACCAAAGAGTTAGTACCACATACCGTACAGTACTCTAAGGTGCCATAATAAATAGTGTAAGAATATGGGGGTGGGGTGTGCATGTCATAATGATAGCAACCAAATCAACCATAACAACCATCCTCACATCCCTCACTCAGTGCGTAAAGCTATACGACACCTACCACCTTGGAATACTAGACAAATTGAGGTAACGACGGATCCCGACTTGTAGAAACCCTGTTGTGACCAAGCTAAACATATGGAGTCATGACCAAACATTTCAATGACCCACTTCATTGGTCGTAGCCCTTGGTTCTACCGATGCCATAATGGCCCTGAATCCGCCTTCGTACCTCCTACCATAGTGGTCCAAAGCTATAGACATCGATAACCCCTTAACACGCGTCCCGCAGCAAAGCCCAATCATGAAGCCCACTCATTGGTTCCCAGCTGGATCCTGAGTCAAAGCTCCTCATTTGGACTTCCTTTGCATCTCGGGTTTTGATCGAGTTGGAGTGGGCCTTCAAAAGAGTCATCGCGTAGTAGTAATAGCCCACGTACGGTTCGGTTAGGTGCTCCTCGTCTAGATCGGTTCGGTTCGGTGTTCATCTCTTCATTCAGCTCGGGTTGGATACTCCACTTCGGGTCGGGTCGGTGTCCTCCGGGTCGGATCGTTGTCCTCCTCCGGGTCGTGTCGGGTTACTTTCTTCCTTCTAGTCCTTCTTCAATCAGCTCCCTCTTTTCCATCCACTCCGATCCGATCCGATCCGATCCCTTCACCTTCTCCCGCTGCAGCCTTCCATTCTTAGGTCGATCCGATCTGGTCTCCACTATTCTTTCGATCCGATCACCTTGTCCACTCCAACTCTAAGCAAACGGCCTTCCTTCTCGCCAAACCTCCTATGTGCCAAACTCTGGTTCGGGTCGGGTTTCTTGCCCAGTTCACATATCCGATCCGAGCCCCCCATCCGATCCGATCCGAAGCCCTGCACAACTTTCTGCAACTTTTCCCAGCAACTTGTTTACGCCGTTCGGCGACGTTTTTGACAAATCTAACTATTCTAATCAATCACAATTCATGTCAAATAGTCATAACAACATAGCAAACTAACCTCAAACACCAAAGCAATGAATTTATATGTCAAAATGGATCAAACGTGCCCAAAACCCCTTATTTTCCTATAATCCTTCTTAATCATGTTTAAGCACATACTTAGTAAAACTTAATCAAATCGTCTAAATTTTCTAACAGAGGCATGAAATATTATTTGAGAATTTCTAAACATTTTTCCAGAATTTATTAGTGTATAAATTCGCTAATCTTCACTAATTACCCTTAATTAACTGTAATTAGTGTCAAAATGATGCTATCACTCACCTTGGCCACAAAATAAATCACCAAATCTGAAATATTCTCTGTTTGGGTCGAATTCCTATGTATAGCAGCAGCTCCGACCTTGCTTTCTTGTTATTTGGCCTTGTTTTGATGTAGTTTAGGCTTAATCTTCACTAAAAATGTGTTTTGGAGTGGTTTTAGAGGATGGAAGCCATTACTAAGGTCTCAAGAAGGTTTGTGGCGGCTCAAAACTGAAATGAAAGTGATAACCTAACCCTACCTCTAAACCCGAAATTCCCCTCTGGGCCTAGCTGTTAATCACCCGGTTAAGCCCAATTAAGCTGTTTTTCACCATCTGAAACTTGTTTCAGCCATATCTCCCAAACGGTGAGTCCGTTTGACTAATGTGACCACTCTACGGAAAGAGAGACCATCATCCGGAGCCAATTGTAACAACCCGTATTTTTAATAATCTGTTATAACATTAATTGAGGCAGAATTAAACTATAAAATGGAAATCAAGGGAAACGGGCTATGCCATTGCGTTCGTCTCGGAAAAATACGCGAAATAGAGTCCGAGTTTTCGAAAATCGGAGTCCGTGTGACCCAGTTAAGGCCCATTGAAGTTTGCAGAAAATTCCTAAGTAAAAACAGATTTAAATTTGGAATTAAAAACAAAGGGTTAGGGCAAACTGGGCAGGCGGGAAAAATTCCCGCCCAGGACCCCATGTCGACAGGCCTGTCGACAGGGGTCTTCGCATGTCGACTGCCCTGTCGACAGCCCTGTCGACAGGGGGTGCCCGGCTGTTTAGCCTGGTGCACCATTTCTGATTGGGGTTGGGTCTTGTGGCCTGTTTCTAGAGAATTCCGAGATCTGACGGGCCAAAACTAACGTAGGGTTAATCCTAGGGCTAAAAACACTCTAATCTTCTATAAATAAGCTCCTAATCCTACCCTAAACCCTCATTATTCACTCTAGCAACCAAACTATGTCAAATTGAAATCTCAAATGGCCTCCACCTAAAACCCTAGCCTCCACCTTCCTCAAAGTTTAATCCTATGAAGATATGATGATCATACAACCTTTTCTATGTTGTATGAATGCTTAATAACTTGCATACTTCATTAAGTTGCAAGTTTGATTTGCTAAGTTTGTGTTTTTGGGATTTTGCAAAAGGGTTTTCTTATTTGAAGCTTTGTTTTGGGTTTTCAAAGGGCTTCTTCATCTTATTTGGTGGATTTGTAACTTGTTTATATTGGTAAGCCCTCTTACCTTCATTTTAGAACTCTAAAGTTAATGTGTGATGAAAGTTGGGGTTTATGCATGTTTGATAAGCTATGCATATTTATGCAAGTTTGCTAAGCCATGATTTGTATGTTTATTGAGTTATGCATGTTTATGCAAGTGTACTAAGCCATGATTTGCAAGTTAATTGAGTTATGCATGTATACTAAGCCATGGTTTGCAAGTTTAACAAGTTATGCATGTTTATGCAAGATTTCTAAGTCATGGTTTGCAAGTTAAACAAGTTATGCATGTTTATGCAAGTTTACTAAGTCATGGTTTGCAAGTTTAACAAGTTATGCATGTTTATGCAAGTTTACTAAGTCATGGTTTGCAAGTTTAACAAGTTATGCATGTTTATGCAAGTTCACCAAGTCATGATTTGCAAGTTTAACAAGCTATGCATATTTATGCAAGTTTAAAATGACAAGTTGTGCATGTTTGACAAGTTGTGCATGTTTGACAAGTTATGCATGTTTATGCAAGTTCACTATGCCACGTTATGCATGTTTAATAAGTTATGCATGCTTATGCAAGTTTAAAATGACAAGTTGTGCATGTTAGACAAGTTATGCATGTTTATGCAAGTTCCCTATGCCATGTTAGGCAAGTTTAACATGTTATGCATGTTTATGGCAATATGCAAGTTCACTATGCTAAGTTACGCAAGTTTAACATGTTATGCACGTTTATGGTAATATGCAAGTTCACGATGCTAAGTTGTGCAAGTCTAACATGTTATGTGTGTTTGTTGTGATATGTAAGTCCATCATGTATGTTGTGCCAAGTTCCCTCTTACTATCCTTTATGCGGTATTACGAATATGTAAGCGATAGAATGATGTTGGGGGGTTTGGGTAAACTTAAAATACATGAAAATATAAGATTGGGAATTTACCTATTAAGTTAGGTCTACCCCTTGGGAATTTACTTATTAAGTTAGGTCTACCCAAGTAATTGTTGACTTTTAATTATGTTTTGAAATAAAGTGGACATGACACTTAGAAAACATAAGTGTGGCCAACTCGAGGTTGGGTTGAGTTTGTAGCGTAATTCTACCCGGAACTGACCGGCTTAACTAGTGGCTACAAACAATAGGACCCAATGTGAGAAGTTGGTCATGGGGTGCCAAGGCCCGAGGTTAGACCAAGTTGTGGTGTAAAGCTACCCGGACCCGCCCGGCCTAACTAGTAACCACAACAAGGTCTAATGTGAGAGGTTAAGGTGCATTAAATTAATTAATACCTCATGATTAGGGTTAAGTCAGGGTCCACTAATACTTAACCAACTTGGGGATTAGAGGGATTGAAATGGGGTTAAGTGTGAACTATTGGTTACACTTAACCAGTTTAATCCAATTGGGGGTTCGAGGGATTAGAATGGGGTTAAGTTACACTTAACCAATTTAATCCGTGATTAGTGAAGGGTTAAATCGCACTTAACTCTCTTAGAAAACCCTAGCAGCGTGGTCTGTTCCAGCAGTAATCCCAGTTTGGTATCACCACAACCCTACAGCTAGGTTAGGGCGGGGCACGATTACTGGACTGATGTAAGCGACCAAAGCGACGGCTGAGTGGTACAGCGGTGCGGGTCCGGCGGGCTACGGACGTGCACGTAGTCCGATGTTGGAAAAACTCGAGACACGGGTACAAGTAGGCTTAGACTGTGCATTATTGCTTAAGTGTCTGAGGTTGACACCCGAGGGCTTGATACACTCAAAGGTGGACCCAGCACAGTCTAACTACATCCATGTGGGCCGTATGGACACCAACACTTGACGTGTTAGGTTTATAGGGAGCCGATCGACTAGACCGTTGGGCTGGACCTTGTATTAAGGTCACCTCATGTTATTGGGCCAAAGCTTGGGCCAAGGGATCAATATCTGTTATGTTGGGTTGCTAGTACACCGTGGTGCAAAAACTTAGCCATGTTTTATGCGATGACACCTCTATTTATCTCGTAGTTAATTTACCATGCCAGTATGTTGTTATCTATGATCATCTCAGTTCCCATCATGATGTTAACTTTATTAGTTTATAGACTGATCGTAGCAGGGCTTACTCAGTCTTTTTGACTGACCTGTTTTCTTTCGCCTCTTTTCTTCCGTTCCCCCCCCCCCAGGTTCTCAGGGAGGGAATACAGGAGCCTAGCTTGGATCTTAGCTGCTTTCTTGGATAGCTCATGTATGCTTTGGACTTGAGCTCGCTATGGTTTTTCTTCCACCTTGGGAATAGCTACTTTTATGTTTTCCTTTTCAGTTTCAGATGATGTTATTTCATGTACTAGACTTGTTTATTTGGGAAATTGACATTTTGATGTACCAAACTTGTGTTTTTGAAATGGTTTAAGAATCTTCCGCTGTTTTATCTACTTACTCTGTTTATTTATTTACATATATATATATGTCATGTCCTGCCTTGCTATATCATTATGCATGTTTACCTTGTTTTAAAAACGCCCCGCCAAAGTCAGAGTCGCTTGAGAGAGCCACCCTGGCGGAGGTGGGGTGTTACAATTTGGTATCAGAGCATATGGTTTGCGAGAAGGGATAAAAAGGTTTTTAAAACTTTTGAAAAACTATTTTCAAAACCAAGTATTAAGTATTTTCCAAAGAAAAGTCTAGTTATTTTTAAAAGGCTATTCCCCAAAAGCCATCAGCACTATCCTTTGACTCCTCGTTTGAACTCTTTTCTTTTCGTTTCCAGCATGTCTGATAATCTCATCTTGCCCGAAGGAGTAACGATACCCGATTGGTTTCGTCGGTACTTGGAAGTCACGGCACCGGTCCCGGGTGTCTCTAATGTTGTCTTTCCAGTCGAGGCCGCTGTTCCTCCTCCTCCTCCCGTAGCTGATGTTCCTCTTCCCCCTCAGCCTCCACAAGCGGATTTTGCGGAAACTTGCAAGAACTTTAAGAGGATGGGTGGCAAGAATTTTAATGGAACAGAGACTTTTGTAGAAGCAGGGAATTGGTTGAAAGAGACCGAAGATCTTTTAGCCTCCTTTGATATAGGTGACCGCAGGAAAGTTTTATTAGCAGTATGGTTGCTAAAGGAAGAAGCTGCACGTTGGTGGGTAGTCACCACCGCAACCAGGCCAATTGAGACTTGGGATGACTTTAGAGGAAGGTTTGGACTGAGATTCTTATCACTGAAGCAAGGGGACATGACTATTAGGGAATACATAGATAAGTTTAATCAACTGGCTCGTGTCAATTTAGACTTGGTTAATACAGCTCAGAAGAAGGCCCTACACTTTGTTCTAGGATTAAACGAGCCATTACATGGTTTGGCCATGTCTAATATACCCTTGGGGGCGACTTTCGAGAATTTGGTGAATTTGGCCCTACTTCAAGAAGAAGATAACAATGACAAGAAAGAGGTCAAGGCGAATGAGTCTCAAGACAAGAGAGTAAATTCCGGGAAATGGGGCAAGAATAACAACAACCGCAAGAACAAGCCAAGAGGGAATAGGAAATGCAATTTCTGTGGTGAAGTTGGACATATAGCCAGGGAATGTAGGAAGAAGAAGAGAAAGCGGGGCGAATGCTTTCATTGTGGTGAGTTTGGACATCTCAGCAAGGATTGCCCGAGGAAACAAGGGCAAGGTCAGACTCAGTGTGTAGGACTATCTGGAGGGCGAGTTCATCCCCTCAATACCGTTCGTCCAGCTTATGATAGAGGTAGTGTTTCTGTTGAAAGTCTTTCTGATTTTCCCTGTTCGTACTTTGTTTGATTCTGGCACATCGCATAGTTTTATTTCATCTGATCTAGTTGAAAGTTTGCACCTAAGTACTAGCCTAGTTGATGATCCCGTATATGTTTCAAACCCAATTGGGGGTTCTGCCCGTTTGTCTGTGGTCTGAGTGGATTTGAAAATTTCTATCTTGAGTATAGAATTCACGTGGGATGTTTTATTCTCGGTTTCAGGGGATATGGGTTGGTTTTGGGCATGGGATGGTTGTCCTGTTTTGAAGCCATTCTGGGTTTTTGTATATAGGGTTGTGAGGCTCATGACTCGCCTCGGTAATACCCTAGAAATTTCTAGCAACCCTATGGGTCCCGTCATGTTATGTTATCTTGAATCCCTCAACTCGTCTATCGATAGTTTGCAATCTGTGAGGGTGGTCCGAGAATATCCTGATATCTTGGGGGAAAGTAAAGGGGTTACCCTTAGACGTGGGATAGATTTCCGCATTATCTGGTTGGTAATACCAAGCCAATTTCGTGGCCGGTTAGGCACATGACCCCACGAGATGAGAGTTAAGAAAGTAAGTCAAGGAGTTGCTTGAGAAGAACTTCCTGAGACGAGGCATTTTCGAGTAGGGTCCTCCAGTAGTATTCGTTACTGATGTGGACAGTTTGTTTCGCTTATGTGTTGATTATCATGAGAAGAATAGACAACCGTTACCAAGGATCGATGATTTGTTCGATCAGCTTGTAGGAGCATCTGTTTTCTTTTGATCTAGCTACCGGATTTCATCAGCTTAGGATGGCTGAGGATGGAACTGACAAGACTGCGTTTAGGACTCTAGAAGGGTTTTAGAATGGCTAGTCATACTATTTGGTTTGACTAATGCACCCGCGTATTACGTAAGCTTGATGGGTAGGGTGTTTAGGGAGTCCTTGAACAAGTTTGTCGTGGTCGTCGTAGACGATATTTTGAT